>BTHU01000006.1:29979440-30516940 GCA_036184795.1 Tokudaia tokunoshimensis | reverse complement strand
GGCGCCCACCTGTCCCCCAGACACCTAATCCCTGTATTAGTCCCCTGGCGCCACCTCCCCAGGTCAGAGTCCCCAAGACCCCATTCTCCTCATCCTGAACCCCCCCACACTCCTTTCCCCCCATTGAGTCCACTGAGCTGGGTGCCCATCCGATCAGTGTCCCATCCCCAGCTACATCTCCTATAACCTCGAAGCTGACTGACCTTCCTCCTCCTGGCCTTATCTGGCCCTCTCTTGCCCCCCTTGATCCCTGACCCTCAGCTCCCAGCCAGCCACTCTGGACCAGACATTCCACTCAAAGTTAAAGAATGTTAAAACGTTTGAGAGGGAAGTGGAGAGTCCATCAAGAATGTTAGAGAGCTTCTGCTGGGACAAGGACAGCTCGGAAAGCTACCTGAGCCCCAAGGTCTCCTCCCAACCAGCAGAACAAGCTGGGAGAGGAAGAAAGGGTGGCTGTTCACTCACTACCCAGGTCACCCCCCAGCCCCTGACTTCCGAGAGCATTGCTGTCCCCCAAATGGGCTGAGTACACAGTTCACAAGAGGCAGGGCCCGGGGAGGGGGAGGCTGCTGGCCCTACAGCGGGTCTCCCACAGAGAAGATGACAGCATCCAGGGTGACAGTGGGGCGGGGACACTGACCTCGGATGTCACGGGGCAGGAGGGGAGGCCTGCTTGGGGCTGTGTTGCTCTGCCACATGGCGCTGGGGAAGGTGAAGCTGACCTCGGGCACTTGGAGCGTGTTCTCATCTGAAGAAGATACCGACAATGGGCAGTGTTATTTGTAGGAACTAGTTACCAGGCTGAGCAATCAAAAGAAGGCTGGGAAGAGATGAGGCTCCTTCCATGGGAGGCTGAGAGAGAATGGAGGGGGATCAGAGAGGGGGGAGAGGGAAGGAGGAGGGAGAGGGGGAAGAAGGGAAGGGGGAGAAGAGAGGGGAGGAGGGAGGAGGACGAGATAGACTTAGAGAAAGTATTTTGCTAAGTAGTCCAGGTTGGCTTCAAACTCTTAATCCTTCTACCTCAGCCTTCCACGAGTTGGCAGTACATGCATGTAATGATTGCTTGCTGGGGAGACAGGGTCTCAGTATGTAGCCCAGGCTAGCCTACTACTCCTGATCCTAACGTGAGCCCCCTGAGTGCTGGGATCACAGGCTTAGCGTTTAATCCTTGAAGGACCACCCGGTGCTAATGTGCTTTGTCCTGCGTGTGCATGTGGGTTTGCATGGGTGCAGAGGTCAGAGGTTGATATTAGGTGTCACTTTCAGGTCTCTCACAAAACTTAAGAGTTCATGGCTCTGGCTAGAAACTTCGTGTCTCTGCCCCCATTACAGGGACAGCAGATGCACACTATAGTGCTAGGCTTTTCTGTGGTTGCTCAAAGTTAGGTGGCACTTTACAGACTAATTGTGATTGTAGAAACCCACATCTGTAAAGAGAACAGTGCTGCCTGTGATCCCAGACCTCAGGAAACTGAGGCAGGAGGATGGCACTCTGAAGAACAGTCTGAACTATATACCAAAATGTTTGTCAAAACATATGATGAAGGAGGAGGAGGAGGAGGAGGAGGAAGAGGAGAAGAAAAAGAGTTTCAGGCTGGGCATGGTAGTACATGCCTTTAGTCCCAGCACATGGGAGGCAGAGGCTAGAGGATCTCTGTGAGATCAAGTACAACCTGGTCTACAAAGCAAGTTCCAGGCCAGCAAGGTTACACAGTGTCTCACAGCCAGGTTATACCTGTCTCAAAAAAAAAAAGTTTCTCTGTTTTACTTAAGTCAGGGTCTCACATAGCCCAGGCTAGCTTCAAATTCACTGCATAGCTGAAAATAACCTTGAACCTCTCATCAGCCTCCCCTTCCCAAGTGCTGGGATCATAGGCGTGCGCCACCACACACCTCTGCAGTCCTGGGACTGGAACCTATGACTCCGTGCATGTTAGGCAGACACTCCACCAGTCCACATCCATCTCAACTGGCTAATATCTGGACAGATATAAACTCTGCATCCAGATATGAGGAGACGGTCAGAGGGACCTTAACTTTCCAGCCCACTGGTCCATCCACCCAACAATCAATTAAACTCGGAAAAAAAACAAAAGCCAAAACCCAAACCAAAAATCATAAGCAGCAGGTGGTTACTGTCCCCAGCCTTTGGCTTGTATGGCCTGAGATAAGGAAATATTATTTCTCTTTCTTTTGCCCTTTACCCGTGTGAAAACTGAGACTGGGTTTCATCTTGGAGGCCACAGGGACAGCAGGGAAAAAGCTCTTCCCTGCCGGCTTTGGTGGCTGGAGATGTGCCGGGGACAATTGGCTCTCGGATGGATGTTCCATAGAGGGCTGATGTTTCTCCAGCGTCTGCAATTGGGAAAAAGTACACAGAAAAACAGAGAGGGAGGGTGCCGAGGTCATTGTCATTAAACACCTACTGTGTGCCAAAGTAACAGACTCACTGAACCTGCGGAGTACATCTGCCGACTGAATAAGTCCGACTCCTCCCCTTTCCCTTACAGCCTGATGGCTCGAATAGGCGGGGCTCCCATAGACTCCTGTGTTTGAATGCTTGGCTCATGGGGAGTGGCCTTGTTGAAGTAGGTGTGGCCTTATGGGAGGACTTGTGTCACTGTGGAGGAGGGTTTTGAGGTCTGCTATGCTCCAGTTAGGCCTAGTGTGGCACACAGTCTCCTGCTGCTGCCTGCAGATTAAGATGTAGAGTTCTCAGCTTCTGCAGCGCCACGTCTGCCTGCATGCCGCCATGTTTCCCAGCACGTCGAAAATGACCTAAATCTCTGAAAGTCAGCCCAACTGCATGGTTTCCTTTATAAGAGTTGTCATGGTCATGGTGTCTCTTCACAGCAATAAAACCCGAAGACAGAGAGCTTTCAGGGGTAAGGGATACATGGGTTAGTGTATGGGATCCAGCACTCCCTTGCATGGCTGGGGTTCAACCAATCAGTGAAGGCCTGGGCAGGGACTGTAAAGCAAACATTCTCCAAGTAAGAGAACCCCACTGGGACACTAGGTTTTTCCTGCCTTCATATCTAAAGGGAGGAGCTTGCTGCTGCTGCTGCTGCTGCCGCTGCCTCCTCCTCCTCCTCCACCTCTTCTCCCCTCACCTTTCTTCTCCCTTAGTCACCAACTTCAGCTACTTCCCTTCCTTTATATTGAACAAATCAGCTGATCACTTGCTTTTGTGAAGTTTAGTTTTAGTGTTTTGGATACAGGATCCCAATATGTAGGCTGGCCTCGAACTCACGATCCTCTAGCCTCAGCTTTGTAAATGCTGCCATGAGAGGCCTGCATTACAATGTCCAGCCTTCATATTACTCTCAAGCCAGTAAATACGCTGTGTTCAGCAGAGATTGGGGCTTTGGCCACCAGGGGCAGGATACAGGCTGGCCAGGCCCTTAGTTACTAGCTAACACCAAACACTGGAAGCGCAGAAACAGATGGTAGCGGTAGACACAAGGAATTAACTCTCACATGCTACTTAGGGTACTTGCTCTGAAGCCACCAAGGACCCTTTCCTTAAGTTAAAATATAAGTACTGGGGACACGACTTAGTAGTAGAGCCCCTGCCTAGAATCCCCCAGTGAGGGGCTGGGGTGTGGCTCAGTGGTAGAGCCCCTGCCTAGAATCCCCAAGTGAGGGGCTGGGGCGTGGCTCAGTGGTAGAGCCCCTGCCTAGAATTCCCCAGTGAGGGGCTGGGGTGTGGCTCAGTGGTAGAGCCCCTGCCTAGAATCCCCCAGTGAGGGGCTGGGGCGTGGCTCAGTGGTAGAGCCCCTGCCTAGAATCCCCCAGTGAGGGGCTGGGGGTGTGGCTCAGTGGTAGAGCCCCTGCCTAGAATCCCCCAGGGAGGGGCTGGGGGTGTGGCTCAGTGGTAGAACCCCTGCCTAGAATCCCCCAGGGAGGGGCTGGGGGTGTGGCTCAGTGGTAGAGCCCCTGCCTAGAATCCCCCAGGGAGGGGCTGGGGGTGTGTCTCAGTGGTAGAGCCCCTGCCTAGAATCCCCCAGTGAGGGGCTGGGGTGTGGCTCAGTGGTAGAGCTCCTGCCTAGAATCCCCCAGTGAGGGGCTGGGGTGTGACTCAGTGGTAGAGCCCCTGCCTAGAGTCCCCCAGTGAGGGACTGGAGTGTGGCTCAGTGGTAGAGCCCCTGCCTAGAATCCCCCAGTGAGGGGCTGGGGGCGTGGCTCAGTGGTAGAGCCCCTGTCTAGAATCCCCCAGTGAGGGGCTGGGGCGTGGCTCAGTGGTAGAGCCCCTGCCTAGAATCCCCCAGGGAGGGGCTGGGGTGTGTCTCAGTGGTAGAGCCCCTGCCTAGAATCCCCCAGGGAGGGGCTGGGGCGTGGTTCAGTGGCAGAGCCCCTGCCTAGAATCCCCAAGTGAGGACACTGTGGGTCTGGGTCCTGTAATGAGCTCAGGCACTGTGAAGGATTGGTTTGAGGTGGACATACTTTTCTTCTATCTCAACTGCAGGGATCCCAACCACATGTGGCAGTGTGAGTGACCATCTGCCCTCCCTGCCTTCATCTGCTGCTGTCCAGCCATACCCCAGCAACCAGACAGACAGCTACGTACTTGTTGCAGGCTCCAGGTGAATGAGGGTGACCGCTTCCTCCCTGCCTTCCTATCCAGAGAGCGGTCCCTGCTGGGGCTGGCATGGGGCCACCTCCAGTCTGCAGGGCTAGGGTCCCTGGAGTCCAGGCAGCCGCCCTCCTTGTCGTACACCTTGCAGCGCCGGCTGGCTGCTATGAGAGCGATGCTCTTAGTACCCAGGGCCATCTCCTTGAGGGCCTGGGCACTCAGAGGTGGGCTGCTCATCTCTCCTGCTGGCTGTGGGGTCCTCAGCTCCGTGGGCTGCAGCCTGGAGATTAGGCTCTTGGCGCCTAGCGCATTTGGCTTCTGTGAAAGAAGAGCAGTCAGTGGCCACCCTCAGCTACTATAAGGCCCCAGAAGCAGTCCCTCCCAGTGCAGTCTAGCTGGGAAGGGGCCTCCTGTGTAGCTAGCACCCTGAATACCAACCTCAAGCATGGGGGGTGTCAGCAAGATGCGGAGGGCTGGCGGAGGGAGAAGAGAGTCTTGCTTTCCAAGCCTTCGCAAGGGAGTGCTTTTTGAGGACCTGTTTCCATCACTGTGGATGAAACGGGAGACATTCTAGAGCCCCTGGCTCCTTTGGCGTAGCCTGGGCAGCTAGGATCCAGCCTCAGCTGCTATTTCAGTCCAGAGCACTGTGGTCCACAAATTATTGGGCAAGATGCTATGTGGCTGTGGCTGGGGCCATGCTGGTTACCTACTATGGGTAACCAGGGGGACAGAACAGGATGAGAGCGTGCTGGGCTCTGCCCTCTACTTAAGATGGATAGATATGCAGCTAAGCTGTTCAGTATTCTGTACAGAATGCAGAATGACCATGTAAATGAGTCTCTAGGCATATCTGTAAAGGGTTATCTAGACTGGGTTAACTGAGGTAGGAGGACCCCTTCCTAAATCTGAGTGATACCATTCCATGGGGGTCCTGGGCTAAATAAAAGGAGCATGTGAGCTGACTATCAGCAGCCATCTCTCTCTGCTTCTTAACGGCAGAAGTCAGGTCTTCTCCGTCGTAAGGGAGTGTACCCTCCGACGATGGCTCAACATGAGCACCTGTCTAGAATCCCCCAGAGAGGGACTAGGACCAAGGGTCAGTGGCATGGCACGTGTCTGGGTCCTCCAGTGTAATGCTAGGGCCTGGCTAGGTTTAGTTCCTAATTACTGCAAGGGAAAAAAGGCAGGGACTGTAGCCCACTTAGTACAGTGCTCATCCAGCATGCACCAAGCCCGGGGCTCCATTGGCATAAGTTGGACATGGAGGTGCATGCCTATAATCTTAGCACTGGGGAGGTGGAGGCAGGAGGATTTCAAGTTCATGATCATCCTCAGCCACAGAGTGAGCGTAAGACAAGCCTGAGACCCTGTTTCAAAAAAAAAAAAAGAAAAGAAAAAAAAGAAAAAAGAAAAAAGAAAGAAAGAAAGAAAGAAAGAAAAAGATCAACAAAAACAAATGTTAAAAAAATGTTGAAGGGTAGCACAAGCCTTTAATCCCAGCACTCAGGAGGCAGGGGCAAGTGCATCTCTGTGAGTTCAAGGCCAGTCTGGTCTATAGAGCAAGTGCCAGGATAGCCAGGGATATACAGAGAAACCCTGTCTCAAAAAGAAAAGAAAGGAAAGGAAAAGAAAAAGATGTTGATGATAACTCCCTGCTCTGTCTCCCTCCATTTCCTGCCCAGCACTTATGGACACAGCAAGAAGGCAGTCATCTTCAGGCCAGGCAGGAGCCCTTACCAGGCCCCCACACAGCTCCAGCAGGCTAACCTTGGACCTCCAGCCTCCACAACTGTGAGACAGTTCATATTGTTTAAGCTGAGAATGTTTAACCCAGAATACGGCCCTTATTATAGCACATGAGCGATAAGACGCTCGCGTAGATCGGTCAGGTGTAAGCTGTTAACAGTTTACACACAGAGCCTATGGACACTTAAGTTGCTGATGTGAACTTTTGTCTGTTGGAAAGTGCTGAAGAAAAAGAACAGAAGAGGGGGAGGAGGGGGATGGAGAGGAAAGGAAAGAGAGGGAGGAGGAGGAAGAGGGCAGGGAAAAATGGCACTGAACACACTCAGGAGAGAAAGTCCCAGGAAGTGAAAAGGCCAATTCCAGCCTCAGACTCTTCAAACTCCTGAGCCTCATCTCTATGAGCCGGGAGCCCCTGTGGTGAGTTTATTACTCTCTAACGATGTACATATGTATGCACATGTCTGTGCACATGCATGGGGTAGAGGTACATGCGTGTGAAGGTCAGGACAAGCTCAGCTTTCCTCCATGCACTGTGCACCCTACTTGTTTGAAATGGAGCCCGGAACTCGCCAAGCAGATGAGGCCAGGGAACCACAAGGTGTCTCCCTGCCTCCAGTCCTCAGCAGCGGGATGGTAACATGCCGTCCTGTTTTCTTATCTTATGAGGTTCTACGGATTGAACTCAGGCCACTGCACTTGCAAGTCAAGCCCTTTCCCCACTGAGTTATCTTCTCTGTGCCTCGTTTATTTCTCAAGAGGAGAATATGAGTCAGGGTCCTGGAGGAGGGAGCTGGGCTCTGAGGTGAGCCCCTAGCAGTGTGTCAGCAGGTAACCTGAAAACTACTACAGGACTCCAGCCTCAGTCCCACCTGCGACCTGTTACCAGTGCTCCAGCACAGGTGCCACGCCCACCTGTCTCTCTCTAGGAGCATCTGAGGCAGCTCAAATGTGGCACCCCACGGGAGACCCCTCCTGTCACCCAGAGGCTCTCCACTGGTCTCCTCAGTCGCTGGCGGTAACGCGTTCATAATGGGGCCATCCTGGAAGGGAAGGAGTAGAGTCAGGATGTGGGAGCACAGGAGACTGTCACCAAGTTGAAGGGACTGCGAAAGCTGGTGCACTTTCTCTGCCGAGGCTCAGTGGAAGACATAAGCCAGGGAGTACCAGCTTGTTCATGGGAATAGAGGAAGCTCCCTTCTCATTCACAGGAGGTTTCTGGAACTGCTGAGCTGCAGACCACTCTATGACGATGTCCAGGGCTAGGGAGGGAAGAGGAGCTAGTGTTCAGTAAGTGGTGAGTTCTAATTTGGGAGGAAGAGAAGGTTCTAGAAAATGGAAAAGGCCTCCCAGTGCTGAGATGTTGGGTGACATGGAAGTCCTAGTGACACATGCCTTTTACTCCCAGTACTTGGGAGGCAGAGGCAGGCAGATCTCTGTGAGTTCAAGGCCAGCCTGGTTTACATAGTGAGTTCCAGGATAGCCAGGACTACATAGTGACACCATGAATCAAAACAGACAAAAGTACATAAAATAAGAATAGTCAGAAAGGTGGTAGAACACTTGCCAAGAATATGCAAGGCCCTGAGTTCATCCCTCAGTACTGTCCTGTCCCAAAAACAATGATAAAATTTATGTATGGTATGGTTTCCCACAAAAGAGAGGAGAGAGAGAAGAGAGAGGAGGGAGGGAGGGAGAGAGAGAGAGAAGAGGAGAGGAGAGGAGAAGAGAGGAGAGGAGAGGAGAAGAGAAGAGAAGAGGAGTTACTGGGGTGGTTGCTTTGAATTGTCACAATTCAATTTGTGACACAATTTTGAATCACCTGGGCAGAGAATATCAATGAGGGACTGTCCAGATGAGGGGGGCCTATGGGCAGGTCTGTGGGGTTTTCATGATTATAATTCATCGATGTGGGAAGACCCAGCCTCAAATTGGGCAGCACTGTTTCTTGGGTTTGGGTCCTGGACTGTGAAAAAGGGGCAGTGAGCTGAGTGCCAGGAGGCACACGTGCACTCCCTCTGTGCCGTGACCGTATACATGGTAGTCAGCACCTGTGGGGTCACGTCCATGCGGTTGTCCTGTGGTATTCCCATTCCACAACCAAAAATGGAAGAACACTGCAGGTGTAGCCAGTGGCTTAGCAAGGCCTGCCCATGACCTTGAACAACTCAGGAGATACGATATCAACACTCCTGGACGCTGACAAGCCTTCAACACACCTGTCACCAGAAATGTCAGAGTGTGTGATGTCACCAGAGAGAGCAGGACTGAAGGCTCACTCTGGCAAGTGTGCCTAACGGTCTCCTCCCCACGGTCCACTTGGCCACCCTGGGGAGAACTCCAGAAGGCTCCTCCTGAGAGCTGGGCATCTGCTTGAAGAAGTTGACACTAGAGATGCCCAGGGTGTGAGGGGACTCTGTGCTGAGAACCAGAGCCCAGACCCCAGTGTGCTGAACAAAGATCTTCACAGAAGCCAAATGCTTGTGTGGTCTCTATGTGCCAAAGATGGTTCTTTCAAAGGAACAGTAGGGCTGAGGGCAGGGCTCAAGGTAGAGCCACCCACAAGGCTCTGAGTTTCATCCTTGGCATCCCGAGACACACACGCACACATGCACACATGCACACACGCACACACGCACACATGCACACACGCACACACGCGCACATGCGCACACGCACACATGCACACACGTGCAGACTTACAGAGAAAGAGCATGCACACACACACACATGCACACACGCACACATGCACACACGCACACATGCACACACGCACACACGCACACACAGACACATGCACACACATGCACACACGCATACACGCACACACGCACACATGCACACGCACACACGCACACATGCACACACACACATACACACACGCACACACGCGCACACGCACACACGCGCACACGCACACACGCACACATGTACACACGCACACACACACACATGCACACACGCACACATGCACACACGCACACACATGCACACACGCACACACGCACACATGCACACACGTGCAGACTTACAGAGAAAGAGCATCAAGCACCGCTGTAAACCAGAAGTCAGGGTTAACAGGACACGCTCTGTGCCACAGGCTGTGTTCTCTCTGCCCAGCCGGCTCATTGAGCTCATCACGAAGAGATGCCAGTCTTGCCCCACATAAGGGCCATTCTGCAGAGTAGACCAGCTGCACCCTCAAGTGTCAGGCTGGGAGACAGAGAAGTTACTGACCCTCCCAGATTGAGAAGACTAAGGAGATGTGATGCCAAAAGAAACATGGATCCCGTGCTGGACTGCAAACGGCAAAAAGACCAGATATGTGGGCCAGGAGGATATGTGGAGATATGTGGAGATATGTGGAGAGACGGCTTGTAGGCTGAGAGCACTTGTTGCTCTTACAGACCAAGTCTGGTTCACAGCAGCCATGTCTGGCAGATCACAGTCGCCTGTAACTCCAATGCCAGGGGCATACACACACACACACACACACACACACACACACACATCTAAACAACAACAAAAACTACTGGGCATTAGGTCCATGACAAAGTACCTAAAGTACCTGCTAAATTCCCCAGGGGACTGGGGGTGTGGCTCAGAGGTAGAGCCCCTGCCTAAAATTCCCCAGTAAGGGGCTGGGGGCAGGGCTCAGAGGTAGAGACCCTGCCTAGAATCCCTCAGCGAGGGGCTGGGGGTGTGGCTCAGAGGTAGAGCCCCTGCCTAGAATTCCCCAGTGAGGGGCTGGGGGCAGGGCTCAGAGGTAGAGCACCTGCCTAGAATCCCCCAGGGAGGGGCCGGGGTGTGGCTCAGTGGTAGAGCCCCTGCCTAGAATCCCCCAGGGAGGGGCTGGGGTGTGGCTCAGAGGTAGAGCCCCTGCCTAGAATCCCCCAGTGAGGGGCTGGGGGCGTGGCTCAGAGGTAGAGCCCCTGCCTAGAATCCCCCAGTGAGGGGCTGGGGCGTGGCTCAGTGATAGGGTGCTTATCTAGCCTTTACAAGGCCTTGGGTTTCATTTCCAGCATCACAAAGCAACAAAAAACGAACTGATCCCCGGATGCTAGGGACCAGTGGAGCGGGAAGGAAAACCAGCAGAGAGCTGCCTTGGGCAGGTGCGCTGCCTCGTGTGGTCCTACAGTGGTGAATACTTATCTGTTGGTGCAAATCCACAGAATTAGGAATCACGGTGAAGTGAAACGTGAACTGTGTCCTGAGGGGACACGATGGGCTGACACAGGCTCACTGACAGCAGCAAACAGACCATCTCTGGAGAGGGATGCTCTCAATGGAGGAGCTGCAGACTAGGGTAGGGGTCATTGGGAATTCTGATGTGGCATGAGTTCAAAACTGCTGTAAAATATCAGAGCCAGGCACCGTGCCCCACACATGCAAAGCCCGGCACCTCGGAGACTGAGGCAGGAGGATTTCAGGTTCCAGGGCAGCCTGGGCTACATAACAAGACCCTGTCTCAATGCCTTTTCCAATCTTCTACTTAAAACAAAACTTGAAATCATTCATCCCAACAGGTGCCACAAGACCCTAGAGGACAGGCTGGAAATTCAGTATTTCTCAGAGGATGCATCCCAGAGTCTCTAGGACTATAAGGCCTCCACCTGCCAATGCTCAGGATTCCCTCCCACCACCTTTGACCTACCTCAGATTCTTCAAGGACTAGAGGCATGACAGGAGAGAGAGCAGGCATAGCCTCACCTAAGAGAGCAGTACCCACACCTGCCCAGTACTCCAGTGAACCCTGCTCTACTAGCTCACTGGACAGGCTGTGGTCTTTAGACCTGCCAGACTCCCCTAGTTCGTGTGTGTGTGTGTGTGTGTGCACTGTGAATTTTGTTCATGTATATATGCACATGTGGGAGAACAGTCCATGAGCAGAAGTAGACTTTGGGTGTTTTGTTTTGTTTTGTTTTGAGACAGCGTCTCTCACTGAGCCTGGAACTCACCGATTCAGCAAGGATGGCCGCTCACTAAGCCCCAGGGATCCGCCTGTCTCTGCCTCTCCAGCACTGGGATGACAGACACATCCTGCCTTGCTCAGTTTTTCTTAGTGCGTCCAGGGGCTGGGTCCTGATGCTTGCACAGTGAGCACTTTACCGACGGGGCCATCTCCCCAGCTTATCCCCGGCCGTGAACCCACTCTGTCTGCAGCCTGAGGCTCAGCACATGCTCCACATGCAACCGACCCAGGGTACCTGGTATGTGGATGACTTAGTTTCCATCTCTATTTCCTCGGTGCTCAGCACAGCCCAGCACAGGCTGGTCTAGAGCAGAGCATGATGGGATGTCGCTGACCATGGCGTTAGCCACAGGTGGGGGAAGTGAGACTCACTTGGAGAGAGCTGGACATTACTGAGAGCTGCAGTAGCAGACGGTCCAAGGTGCCCTCGCCCAGCTCCCGGGAGTAGAGTCGGTACTGCTGCTCCAGCGGCTCCGGGGCTGAGATGCCATTGTCTGAGGAAGCAGAGAGAGCAGCCATCAGAATTCGCTAGAACACACCTCCTCAGGCAGGGCTGGGCAGGGGAGCGGGGGGGTGGTGGTGGGAGGGTGGGGTTGAGTGGGTGCAGGGGGGGTGGGAGGGTGGAATTGAGTGGGTGCAGGGAGCCAGCCACAATAAGCAGGCTGGTGACAGTACTCGGGGATTTAGGGACTGTCCTATGTTTTCAGACAAAGTTTTGGTTTATCTATTGTGCTGGGAATTAAACCTGGGCTGTAAGTTCACTAGGTATGCTCTCTAACAATGAGCTGTGTTCCCAAGCCCTTCCATCTCCTGTTTTTGTGTGTATGCATGCCTACACGTGGGTAGCAGTCAGAGGATAACCTCAGCCATCTTTCCTCAGGCACCATCCACATTTTGTTTTAGACAAGGGCTCCCATTAGCCTGGAACTCCACCCTGTAGGTTAAGCTAGATGGCCGAGTAGCACCAGTCCCTCTTCCCACCTGGCCATCAACAGGACTAGAAGCACGTGCCACCACACTCAGCTTTTCAATGAGTTCTGGGACACGAACTTGGGTCCCTACACTTGTATAATAAACACTCTGCTGTCCGAGTCTTTTCTGCAGCCCTCACCCTGTGGTTTCTCTTCCTAGCCTGCAGAATCACTTGATCCTACATGCTGAACTGGCCTCACCCTGCATCAGCTGTCGCTGCCCCTGGATGACCTGTTCACACAGCAGCCGGTGCTGGTGATAGCGCTGGATCACGAAGTCCTTCTGGCACAGCAGGTTCTTGCGGCATAGGTTGTCAGCCTGAAGCTCTGTGTTCTCCACCTCCAGCTCGTGAGCCCTGCACAGCAGCTGCAGGACCTCCCGCTGGTCCTCACTGGTCACCTGCCTGGGTAGCAGCTTCTCCATCTGTGAGGCCTTCTGCTTGGCATGAGCCAGTCGCTGCTCTAGCCCAGCCTGGGGAAGTCAAGAAGAACTCAGGGCCATCACTGACACCAATTAGTCATCCTCACGAGACATGGGGCAATCAGCCCTAGAGATAAGCCTAATACTGACGAGGTCTGTTTGGCAGGACCTAGAATTACCTAGAAGACACACGTGAGCAATAAAGTAAACTAGGTAGCCGCTGGCCATGCTCATGAAGGATTATGTTGATTAGGTTATTTGAGGTGAGAACACCCACCTTACAAGTGGGCCACACCTCACCCCCACTGGGGTTCTGTACTGAATGAAAAAGAGAAAGTGAGGCCCATGGTAGTGTATGACTTTAACCCCAGCACTTAGGAGGCAGAGGCAGGCAGATTTCTGAGTTCAAGGCCAGCCTAGTCTACAGAGTGAGTTCCAGGACAGCCAGGACTATACAGAGAAACCCTGTCTCGAAAAACCAAAAAATAAAAAAATTAAAAATTAAAAAAAAAGAAAAAGAAAAAGAAAATGAGAAAGTGAGCTGAGCCCCAGCATCGATCTCTCTCTCTCTGCCTCCTGACTGTGGATACAATGTAACATCTCTGTCTGCCTCCTGACTGTGGATACAATGTAACATCTCTGTCTGCCTCCTGACTGTGGATACAATGTAACCAGCTGTCTCACTGCTCCTTCTGACCTGCCTTCCCCATCTTGAAGGACTGTGCACCCTCAGACTGTGAGCAAAAATAAACCCTTAAAGTTGCTTTGTCAGGGGCTAGAGAGATGACTCAGTAGTTATGAACACCATCTGCTTTTCCAGAGGTCATGAGTTCAAGTCCCAGCAACCACATGGTGGCTCACAACCATCTGTAATGAGATCTGATGCTCTCTTCTGGTGTGTCTGAAGACAGCAACAGTGTACTCACATACATAAAATAAATAAATCTTTAAAAAAAAAGTTGCTTTGTCAGGCATTTTATTCCAGCAACAAGAAAAGTAACTTAACTCCATCCCCAGGACTAACCACATCTTCTATCCTCAAAATCCTGACATTTTAACCTATCAATGTATGGAGCCTTGCTGACCCTGGAGGGACCAAATCAGCTTCTGGATATAGCAAGCAACTTACCTGAGAGCTTGTTTTTCAAGTGCAAACCCATCTGTGTGGAGCCCACTCCTCAGGGGCAGAGCCCACAGCTACCATTCAGCGCCCTAATGTCTCTGAGCTAGTGCCAGGCATCCAGGGACAGCACTGGGGCACCAGAACTCACAGTGCCTAACAGAACAAGGAATGTACTCTGAATCCTAGTCTGTAGCCCCATCCTGCAACAAGCAGATGTCTAGATGTTCTGTGTGCTAACCTACAGTAAGACAAGTGCACTTCCTGTGGATGGTCAGTGTTTCCCTTAGACCAGCAGAATCCCTGGTAAGGGCAAGGGCAGAGTATGTATAAGTGATAAAACCCTCCTAGAGCTGACTTGTCTGTGCAGGGTGCTGTCTCAACCTATGGTCACCTCTGCTTCTTTGACACGCTGTTTTGGCTCGAAATTCAAGTGTGCAGGAATCCTGCTGTAGTCTCAGAGTCATAAATACAGGAGATTTGGGACTGGAGAGATGGACTAGCAGTTAAGAGTACATACTGCCCTTACAGAGGATGTGAGTTCTATCCTCTGTACCCATACCTGCTGATTCACAGCTACCTGTAACTCTAGCTCTAAGGCTTCTGATGCCCTCTGCTGGTCTCCTCAGAAACTGCACTCATGCATATTCACCCTCCCCCACACATACACATACATATAGACATGTAAATAAAAATTTTAAAATAAGTATTTTCTAAAGAAAATAAACTAGCCAGACAGTGGTGGAGCACACCTTTAATCCCAGCACTTGGGAGGCAGAGGCAGGTGGATTTCTGAGTTCGAGGCCAGCCTGGTTTATAAAGTGAGTTCCAAGATAGCCAGGGCTATATGGAGAAAACCTGTCATGAAAAAAAAAAGATAGAAAGAAAGAAAGAAAGAAAGGAAAAGAAAAGAAAGGAAAGGAAAATCATGGTAAATGCTTGACAAAAAATAAAGAGCCATTTCAAAGAAAATAAACTAGGAGCTTGGTAGACAGGGTGCTGGCAACTTTATAGAAAATGTGTCCCTCTGAGTAGCACACCACACCCTGAGGAACCCCGAATAAACTCTTCACTCTTCAAGCTGAACTTGGATGAGTCTTTCTCCTATTCTCCCCCTCCTTCTTTGGACCAGAGTTTCACATAGCCTAGGCTAGTCTTAAACATAACCTCAAATTCTCCTGCCTCCAGAGTGCTGGGGTTGCAGGTGTGCACCCCCAGAAGTGTAGTTGATACCCTGCTGGAGATGGAACCTGGGGCTTCGTGCGATGAAACCAGAGCTCCACCAAGTGAGCCACACTGGCAGCCTCTGAACGAGTCATGAGCTGTGAGGGCTGCTCCAGTTCTGTCCAACTGTTAACTTCATATCTCCTCAGAAATGCAAGCTAATGATAACAAGCTTGTCCACACGGCCCACCTGTTCCTTCCTGCAGAAACCACAGTGGGGCTCTTGGCCATCTTTCCTACTCCCTTCTCCCAGCTCCTGAACCACCTAGTCCTCCTGCGTGGGGCTATGTGAGGTGGAGTGGCAGATTCCTCCTACTGGGAACTGGAAGTGGTAAACTGCCTTTTCAATTCCAGGAAACAGAGCCACCCACCTCATACTGTGACATGTCTCCAGAGTGTCCCATATCACAAAGCCGTGGGCTACACTCCCGGGTCTTGATTCTTTCAAGCAGGAATTAGGGAGAGCTCAGGCCCAGCTTGTCTACCGCAGGCCTCCTGACCTGATCATCCTGCATATAATGAACTGGGAGCCCTTGAGACCGGCCCCTGGCCTGTACACCCACCAGGCAAGGCCCCAGCTCTCTATACCTAGCTGTGGATATACGCTTGTTTCTGTGTGTGTGTGTGTGTGTGTGTGTGTGTGTGTGTGTGTGTGTGCACTTGGTGGAGATGCTGACCATGCCAATAAAATACCTTTGCAGCAACTTGTATCCCTTCATTCTGGAGTCTGCTCTGGTGACTCAGCAAAGAAACTATCACATCACTCAACTAACTCCACAGGGCCCCCAGAGAGTCACATGGGCTTGGGCTGCCCGGCAGGCCCAGAGTCTTGGTCCCCAAGGAATGGACGGATAATGGCTAAGAAAGACGTGTTCTGCCACCATTCATATGATCTGGGATTGATTCCATTCCCTTCCTCCCAACTCCTCTCCAGGCATCCTCCCTAAAGTCCTCTCTAACTTCCTTCCATCAGGCCTCCCTCAGGTCCTCCCTGCTCCCCTGAGATCTGACAACCCCTGAAGTCCTCCCTAACTCCCCTCCATCCAGTCTCACCTCAGTGCTCCCCAGCTATCTGGACCATTCCCCTCCCCATGGCCTCCTGAGTTGCCCCCTCCTCTGCCCACTCACACCTGTTCTGGTGACCGTTACTCCCCTGATGATGACATCACACCCATGTCTCTTCTCCTCAGACCATGAGCTCAGGACCCAGGACACAGCAGTTCTCACTGAAGCCCCAGCACCTGGACTCAGCCTAGACACTTAAAGCCTCGCTTTTCCTTGATGGATTGTTTGCTTTGTTGAGTGACAGGCTCACTTTTCAGGCTCCTGAGTGCCAGGCTTGCCACTGGAAGCTCCTCCACACACTGATATCTGACTTTCCTCTTGAGGTTCATCCATCTACTTGGCATACCTCACTGACTCAGACGGGGGGGCAACTATCTTATTTTTAAAAGTTGTTGAGCTGGGCGTGGTGGGACACACATATAATCCCAGCACTTGGGAGGCAGAGGCAGGTGGATCTCTGCAAGCTGGGGGATAGCCTGGTCTACAGAGTGAGTTCCAGAACAGCCAAGGCTACGCAGAGAAACCCTGTCTTGAAAAACGAAAATTGAACAAAAAAGTTGTACAAAGCCTAATCATTCATTTGAAGCGAGGCAACTTGAGTCCAGACTGCTGTGGGCAGATGTGACAACATAAAGGGCCACTTGCTTTGGTTACATAGCCTTTAAGAGAACTAAACGCCTCCCGCTTTTAACAACCTGACATTGCTGGACACTTCTCCTGTTTCCTGAAGATATGCCCACCAACGTTTAGCTAAGGAGTCTCACCACCCCCCCCCCCCAGTTCCTGCCATCACTGCCCTTCCCCCAAAGTTTCCTCAAGCAAGAGTTTTGTAAGTTTCCTAAACTGAGTTTACTACTAACCAGCCATTGTATAAACAGCTCATATAAAGAGCCGGTTCTTCCATGCCCAAAAGCAGTGTCCCATGCATCTGGGCTGACCAAGGATGACCTTGAACTTCTGATCCTCCCACCTCTACTTCCCAAGTGCTGGGATTGCAGGTGTCTGGCAACCCACCTGCGGCTGGGGATGGAACCCTGTGCCTTGTGCTTGCTAAGCAAACCTCTATCAATCTCAGCCCTGGACAATGTCTCTGAGTCCAGGTATTCTCGAAGAGTTGCCTGGCTCAGATAATGTACCATTCCTGTGACTGCGTGTTGAGTTCCTCTCCCTCACCTTGAGGGCTGCTGTTTTCTGCTGTTCAGCCAAGAGCAGGTTCACCTCCTCCCTGGCCAGAGCCACCTCTGGGGGCTCGGAAGCCTCGACTTCCTCTCCATCAGCATCCACAGGCTCCTTGTCCTTGTCACCACTGTCCATGTTCGAGTGGTGGTGAGTCTTCTCCCGCTCCCAGCTGCAGCCAGGACACAGGTTTCAGGGGTCAATTGTGCCCAGGCTGAGAGTTCTACATTTCACACTAGAGCGCTTCAGGTCTATCAGCCTCCCCACAGGCACAAAATAACAGAAGAAAGGAATCAGGTCCCTGCCAGAGTCAGCCATGGCTACCTCTTAAGAAAACATGCCTCTCTGATCCTTGCTGTCTTCAGGGGATAGCTGTGTGACCAGGGACACTAGGAGGAGTAGCTGGGCTCTGCCAGCTGGGCACCACATTGAACCTAAACAAGATCCACAGAAACTGGGCAAGGGAAGACTGTGGAAGCCTCAGTGAGCAGACGCCCGACCAGAAAGGGACAAGACACTGTGACTGTATTGCTAACGTTTAGAATAGCTCTGGTATAAGGCCTGTGCTATTTGTATAATTGAAGGGAGAGAAAGAAGATGAGGATGATGATGACCAAATGTGGTGATGAACACTTGTCATCCCAGTACTCTGAAGGCTGAAGCAGGAAGATCACAAGTTTGAGGCTGGCTAGCCTGAGTCACATAGCAAGACCTTCTTCTAAGCCAAGAGGGTGAAGGGAAGGAGAAAGGAGGGTAAAAAGGAAGGGAGAAGGGGAGAGTATGAGGGGAGGAGGGAGGGGAAGAGGGGAGGAAGGAGGGGAAGAGGGGAGGAGTGTAAAAAGGAAGGGAGAAGGGGAGGAGGGGAGCGGAGGAGAGAAGGAAGGTAAAAATGAAGGGAGAAGGGGAGAGCATGAGGGGAGGAGGGGAGGGAAAGAGGGAAGGAGGGTAAAAAGGAAGGGAGAAGGGGAGAACATGAGGGGAGGAGGGAGGGGAGGAGGGAAGAGGAGGAGGAGAGGGGAGGAGGGGAGGAAGGGAAGGGAAGAGGGGAATTGTGGGAGAAGCAAGAGAAAGGGTGAGGGAAAGCCAGGGTCTAAGTGACAGTGTTGTCTGAAGTCACCCCTAAGTGGATGGCCTGCATCCAGGTTTTTCCAGGACTTAGGAGGACACCTGCTGTTGCAGTGTAATAATTCCTGCTGCCCCTTTCCCCTCCAGGAGCACCCCAGCTATTCCCTGCACAGGGTCACTCTGCCTTCAGAGCAGGGATGCATATGGGTAAGTGGACAGTGGGAGAGAGATTGTGTTAATATTTACTGAGCCCCTAGATGGCTCTGGACTCTGGCCATATGAGGTCTAAGGGATCTAGAAGTGTCTCGAGCTCGGCCCAGCTTACCAATAGGGTCATGACAGCAGGGGAACAGACAGGGGACCTGCCTTCTTGGGGACTGGCAGATAGTAGCCCACTTTGTTCCCTGGCTTCCCTTCCCTTCCAGGATGTGCTGTGCCTAGCAGCAGGACACTCACTCTGCAATGGTCAGCAGGTGGCGAGACATGTCTATGTGCAGCTCAATGTTGGTATTCTCCAGCTCCACCAGGCTGCGCCGCATCGCCATCTGCTCCTTGAAAGCCCCGATAAGCTGGGCCCGGATCTTGTTCATCTGTAGGCGACTGTCCTCCTCTGTATCATGGGGGATTGTGACTGCAGGTAAGAAGAGGGATGGCTCTAATAGGAGCACTGCCAGCCATGTAGGCATGAACTCCATGTTCACCCACCAAAATGGGCCATGGGACCATGGCATGTGTGGAGGGATGGAGAATGGGAAGGGTGGGTGTCTGGGTGAGAGGATGTATAGATGGGTAGATGGATGGAGAGGTAAGTGATTGTTAATAAAGGGATGGACTTTTGTGAGGACAGATGGATGTGTGGAGGGAGGGAGGGATGGATGGATGGATAAGTGGGCAGAGGAATGAATGAATGAATGAGGAGATGGGTGGGTAGATGAATGTTTATTTGGGCAGATGGATGGATGATGTACTGGCTGGTTTTGTGTGTCAATTTGACAGAAGCTAGAGTTGTCACAGAGAAAGGAGCATCCCTTGAGAAAAAGCCTCTATGAGATCCAGCTGTAAGGCATTGTCTCAATTAGTGATCAAGGGGGGAGGGCCCAGCCCATTGTGGGTGGTGCCATCCCTGGGCTGGTGGTCCTGGGTTCTGTAAGAAAGCAAGCTGAGCAAGCCAGGGAAGCAAGCCAATAAGCGGCATTCCTCCACGGCTTCTGCCTCCAAGTTCCTGACCTGTGTGAGTTCCTGTCCTGACTTCCTTTGGTGATGAACAGCATTGTGGAAGTATAGCATAAACCCTTTCCTCCCCCAACTTGGTTCTTAGTCATGATGTTTGATGTAGGAATAGAAACCCTGACAAAGACAGATGGGGAGATAGGTGGGTGGCTAAATGGATGTGTAAGTGGATGAATAGATGGTGGATGTACATGAGGGTGGATGGATACGTATGGGTAGTAGATAGACAAATGGATGAAGAAAAGACGTGGATGAGTAGTTGGTTGGGTGATAGATAGATGAATAAGTGGAATACAGTAGATGGTGTATGTAATGGTCTCACTTCTCCTTGAAAAGCCTTCATTTTATCCAATTGATACATTACCCACTTAATACACATCTCAAATTCCCCAGCATTATCCTTTTAGTTAGCCCAAGAAGTGAAAACTTCTTCGGCTTACATCCATGTTTCCTAAAGTATTAGAGATTTTCATCTGTTTAGCATCACTAAGAATTCTGTAGGACTGACAAGATGGTTCAGTGGGTAAAGGTGCCTACAGCCAAGCCTCACAACCTAAGTTCAATCCCCAGAACCCACAGGGTGGAAGGAGTGAACTAGTTCCTGCAATTTATCCTAACACACACACACACACACACACACACACACACACACACACACACACACACACATAAATAATAAATGAGATGAAAATAGAATTAATCCTTCTGTAAACTGTCTATTAAGCATCTTGCCCACTTGTGGGACCATGAAAGGCAGCTTGTTTTCTAGTTGAGCTAGTTTTAAACCCCGGAGACCCACCAGATAATTCTGGAAGGGACAGAAGGACGTTTGCCATGCTCTCAGACACCAGGCTCCTGATACAAAGCCCCAACTCCATAATTCTGTGGCCATCAGTCACATAGGGCAATGCCCCAAGCTCCTGGTATTCTGTCTGGACTCCACACCCACAGTTACCTGACAACAGCCAGGTAGGCCCGGCCCACTATAAAAGGGGCTGCCTTCCCCCTCCTCTGTCTCTCTTGCTCTTCCTCCCTTACTCTTGACTCTCACTCCCTCGCTCCCCCTCTCTCCACATTCCCTTCCCCCCTCTCTCCATGTGGCCATGGCAGGCCTCTACTTTTCACTCATCACAACTCTCCACCAACAATAAACACTTCTGCTGGGCAGTGGTGGTGCACGCCTTTAATCCCAGCACTTGGGAGGCAGATGCAGGAGGATTTCTGAGTTCGAGGCCAGCCTGGTCTACAGAGTGAGTTCCAGGACAGCCAGGACTACAATAAACCCTTCAAAGCCATGGAGTGTCTCTTCTCATCTGGAGAATGACTGTGCTGGAGCAATGGAGCAGGTCTCCCTCTCAAGAACTGCGTCTAATCTCCCGCAGGGAAACCACTTTCTGCACTTCCAGTCATGGACACCACCAAGCCGCTGCCCAGGCTAGCCAAGGACATTCGTCCCCGTCCCCATCCCCGCGGGAATCAGCCGAAGCTCCTCCTTTCCCTCATTTTCCTTCAGGCCAGGCTAGACCCAGTCCCCGAGGGCCCCCACCCTGTTCTCAGCTCTTCCTAGACATGGCATCTGCTGTGTCCAAGACTGAGAACCTGTCGTCCTTGACCTCCGTGAGACCCACGAGTTCAGTCCTGTGGGTTCCCTGGGGACCCAAGACTGCCCTTCCCCACCCCCAGAGCAGGGTCCTGCAGCTTCTCACAGCCCAATGCCCACCTGCATCTGCCTTTGCCCAGTAGCCAGAGCCCTGGACAGACGCGGGCTACCACTTTTAGCCACACCCACCCTTAATCATTGGGCAGCTAGCTTATTTTTATTGATTTTAGAAGTCCTTTGTAAATTATGGCAAAACTTATCTTCATAAACCAAAGAACATGTGTGCATATGCCTAACAGACTTGACTTTGGTGCTTAGGTCCTTTGGGGTGGAAGGTTATGGGTGCATGTGGGTCTTTGTGTTCATGCATGCAGTCACATGTGCCCATGTTTGTGGAGGCCACAGGTTAATGTTAGGTGTCCTTCCTTGATTTGAGACAGTGTCCCTCACTGGTCCTGAAGCTCATTGGCTGGGGACTAGATGGCTGTCAAGCTCCAGGAATCCTCCAGACTTTTCCTTTCCCCAGAGCTGGGGTTAGAGACACCCAGTGTTTTGTTTTGCTTTATAAGACAGGGTTTCTCTGTGTAGCCCTGGCTGTCCTGGAACTCACTCTATAGACCAGGCTGGCCTGGAACTCATAGAGATCTGCCTGCCTCTGCCTCTCAAGTGCTGGAATTAAAGTTATGAGCCACCACGACCTGCCTGCTGTGCCTGGCTTTTTTGTGAGTGTTGCGGATGCTAAGAGGTCCTCATGTCTTCACAGTGAGCAGTGACTGGGTCACCTCCCTACTTCACACAGATGTCTCTAGAATCTAGTTTTGCAAGTTTTATCTTTCTTTTTCTTTTTTCTTTTTAGAGAGAGAGAGAGACAGACAGACAGACAGAGACAGAGAGACAAGAGATTCCTCCTTAGCTGGTCTCAAGCTCTCTATAACCTGAATTTAGTCCCTAGAACCCACATAAAAGCCAGGTATGGTAGTGCCCCGTCTATAATCCTAGCCCTGGAACATGGCAGACGCAAGGATTGGTGGGTTCCTAGGGCACACTAGCCAGCCAGCACAGCCCAGGTGCTCAATTCCAAGTCTAGAATGAGACCCCATCTCAAAAAAGTAGTCTGGGGACGGGAGAGAGGTCTCAATACTTAAGATCTCTGGCTCTTCTACAGAGGAATCAAGTTTGACTTCAGCACTCACATGGTGACTCACAACTATCACTCCAGTCCTAGGAAATCTGTCACCCTCTTCTGGCCGCCTCAGGTATTGCATGCATGTGGGGCACAGACATACATGCAGACAGAATACCCATATACATAAAATACATTAAAAAAAGAATAAAGTCAATTAAAAAATAAGATCCAGATGTGGGGGGCACACACCTTTAATTCCAGCACTCAGGAGGCAGAAGCAGGAGGATTTCTGTGGGTTCAAAGTCAGCCTGGCCTACACAGTGAATTCCGCACCATCCAAGATTACACAGTGAATCCCTGTCTCAAAACAACAACAACAACATAAGATAGTTTCCATATCTTGTAGCCAAGTAACTGAAGCCAGCTTGAGGCGCCTAGGGAAATGAGAAAAAAGTCCTTTTTTTTTTTTTGATTTTTCTGAGACAGGGTTTCTCTGTGTAGCCCTGGCTGTCCTGGAACTCACTCTGTAGACCAGGCTGGCCTCGAACTCAGAAATCTGCCTGTCTCTGCCTCCCAAGTGCTGGGATTAAAGGCATGAGCCACCACTGCCTGGCAACAAAAAAAGTCCTTGAAAGGGCCAACGTCACTGTGAATGTAGATAATCAGAGTGGTCAGGCCAGGTTCTCCGGCCAGGAGGAGCAGTGGGCCCATGGATCCTGGACGCTGGGCACGGAGCTCTAGGGAGGAGCGGGTACTGAGCCTGCTAGAGCTACGGACTTGGGTCTGCACTTAGCACTACCTTGCATATCCAGAACGCTGGGGTCAGTTTTCTTCTTATCCTGCTTCTCAATCTTTGACTTGAGGTGCTCAATTTCCCTGCGCAGGTCAGAAATGACATCAGTGTATTGCGCGATGCGGTAGGAGACATTCAGCAGGTTACGCTTGACCTGATGGTGAGGACAAGTGCCCGAGGTCAGGCATGGCAAAAAGTGTACTGAAGGACAGACTTGAGA
This sequence comes from Tokudaia tokunoshimensis, assembly GCA_036184795.1. Classification (NCBI taxonomy): domain Eukaryota; kingdom Metazoa; phylum Chordata; class Mammalia; order Rodentia; family Muridae; genus Tokudaia; species Tokudaia tokunoshimensis. Next base: position 30,493,638 of record BTHU01000006.1, on the reverse strand, counting down.
GATGACATGCTACTTCAAGCCTATCAGGGGCGTTAGCTTTTTTTTTTTTTTTAAGATTTATTTATTATGTATACATGTCTGCCTGCAGGCCAGAAGAGGGCAACAGATCCCATTATAGATGGTTGTGAGCCACCGCGTAGGTGCTGGGAATTGAACTCAGGACCTCTGGAAGAGCAGGCAGTACTCTTAACCTCTGAGCCATCTCTTCAGCAGGGGGTCATTAGCTTTGTCAACTGGACACAACTTAAAATCACCCTAGGAAGAGAATCTCAAAGAGGGATTATGTGCACTGGGCTGGGCCATGGGTGTGCCTGTGGGGGATTGTCTTAAGTCAATTGGTGGTACCCAGAATGGGCGGCACCATTCCCTAGGTTGGGTTGTGGGGGGCTGAACTATATAAGAATGGGGAACCTGAGCTGAGCACAGCAAGCAAGCAGGGGAGTATGCATGCATTTATTTCTTCCTTTGCCTTGATCTCCCCACAACAATGGACTATAACTTGGAACTGCGGGTCAAAAATGAGCCCCCTTTTCCTCTAAATTGTTTGTGTCAGGGTATTTTATTGCAGCGACAGAAATTAAATGAGAACACAGGGATAGGGCATCCAGTGTCATTGCTGTCTCTGAATGTGTTGGGCCACATCCTGGGATGTGTGTGTGTGGCCCATGGTGGGGGGGGGTGGTTAGACACATGTCAGTGCTATTCATTCTCGAAAAGGAAAGGGTATTCTGATCCCTGCTACGGCATGGGGGAAGCTTTGTGCAGCGGCAGTATCATAGCCAATGAGGTCTATGCGAGGCGTGGTTATTGCTAACTGAAAACTAAAGCCCAGGGGATCTTTGAGAACACAAGGCTCAGTGCATCCAACCAGACACAAAAGAAATATCCTGTGCGATTGGTCTCTATGCAGCCTCCAGAGGAGTCAGATTCTTAGAAGCAAAAAAACAAAAACAAAACAAAACAAAAAACAAACCAGAATGGTAGGGGCAGGGCCTGGCAAGAGGCAGGGAGTCGGTGTTTAATGGAGTCGGAGTTTGGGTTTGGTGAGGCGTGTAAGTTCTGACAGTGAGCAATGACTCTGAGAGACACACACGATGGCTATACCACGGCTACTATGCTGTGGACTTGAGGTGATTAAAATAGAATTTGGGTGGCCAAAGGGATGGCTCAGTGGGTAAAAGTGATTGCCACCAAACCTGTGGACTCAGAACTGCTGGTGGAAGAAGAGCTGACTCCTCCCACATGTTGTTCTCTGACTGCCACGTGCTTGCCGTGACCTGCATCTATGCACACATGTGCATACACTAAATGAAGATGGAATAAAGGAATTCCTAAGTGAAAAGTTTGGAACCATGTGTACGTTTTTTAAAGCTGTATATCTATGATGTGTGACAAAAGAGAGCATCAGACAGAAGAGGGCACCGGATCCCATTACAGATGGTTGTGAGCCACCATGTGGGAGCTGGGAATTGAACTCAAGACCTGTAGATGAGCAGTCAATGCTCTTAACCAGTGAGCCATCTCTCCAGCCCCATGCCATTGTATATCCTACAATAATAAAAGATTACAATATAATTTATCAGTTTGATTTTTTTTTTTTTTTAGAAATCTTCCCACCAGTGACTATGGCTACCATTGACTGTGTGAAGGGAGATCCATGTTCATATGGGTGTACATGTATGTTCTTGTGCATATAGAGATCAGAAATCAACTTCTGGTGCCATCCTTCAGGCTCATTTGTTTGTACATTTTAAGTAATCAATTAATTTTGAGGTAGGGTCTCACCATGTATTCCTGACTGGCCTGACTCTCCTCAATGTAGATCAGTTCAGCCTTGAACTCAAGGAGATCCACTTGCTTCTGCCCCCCAAATACTGACATTAACAGCCTGCACCATGAGGCCCAGTCCACCCTGTTCTTCTGAGGTGGGGGTCTCTCGATGGCTCAGTGCTGCCCAGCACAAATGTCACAGATGCGTGTCGCTACACCTGGCTTTCTTAACGAATGCGGGTCTAGGGACCGCTCGGCCCACCTTCCCGCTCACTCACCCTCGTCTTGATGTTCTTTGCCCTGTAGGCGTAGAGCAGTGTGGTTCTTGACTCCTCAAAGCTCGTGCTGGCCGGGCTGATGTGGGCGATCATCACTGTGCGGCTGTTGCCTCCCAGGGCATCCTGCTCAGCGAGAGGCATGGGATTGGGTTGATGGGACCCTCATGTTCCCCACCCAACCAGTGGCCCCAGCCCTCCCCCAGAGCCACCAGAGATCTGGGAAGGGTAGCTGATACTGGGAACCAGAGTGGGGTTAGTGCCCGGGAAGGAGACCCTCAGGATAAAGCGGAATCTACTCCAACCTTCCCCTAAAGGTTGCTTTGATGAGAACAGGTCAGACCAAGAGAACAGATGTAGGGACATTTGCTTACTGCTTGGTTATTTGTTTATTTCTGCAGCCAACTCAGCATAAAGAAAAGTTTTCACAGGTCACAGCTACCCATGACGAGATTGGCAGCCTTGGGAAGTAGTGAGCTCCCTGTTACTAGGGGCATGAGAGTGAGGATGGACTGTACCCAGAAGGGTGGCAGAGAGTCAGGCGGTGGCCACATATAGCTTCTACAGACTGATGCCTTCAGGGCTCTGAGTCTCTGTGCTGACAGTTAGTTCCTGGAAGACATTGTCAGCTGTGGTAGCCCTTCCCAGCTCCCAGGGTCTTACCTTCAGCAGGCGTGTGAGCTTGCTGTCACGGAAGTTCACATATTGGGCTCGGCTTCCCCCCTTCTCACTGAGCGCATTGATGCAGTTGCCCAGGGCCAGCAGCGAGCGGTTGATGTGAGCGCCTTCCTTCATCCTCTTGCCCCGGTTCTGAGTCTGAGCAGGGAGAGAGGCCGGGCTGAGCAGGGCCTGAGCTCCTTCTTATTGATACCCTCCCTTCCCCATTCCAGGGAGCGGACTGAAGTCCAGAGTGGTGGAGAATGGCCCTGTCTGCCCCGATACTGAGGCCCTAAGTCCTAAGAACTGAAGGAAGACCCCTTGACAGAGCATTACTAGTAGAATATGAAGCAACCATTCTCAGGGGATATAGAGCTGATTGACATGGGAACAAATAACTGGAATAAACAGATCGCACAGCTTATAACAAAATGTAACTGAGTGGGTTTTGTCTAGGAAGTACTCCGCCTCTACCCTGAGACTTACCATATACTCTATGTCTCCCTGACGGCTCTCTCAGAGTCCACAGTCCCAGCATTTGCTCTCCCCAATGCCACCCCAAGTATTTCCTCTAACTCACGGACTCTCAGGTGCCACACCGACCCCAGTAGAATCTGTATGACAAGTTCCACAGAACTGAGACATTAGACTTCTAAAGAAGGAGGTCTTCTGGAACTGGTTGTGGAACTCTCGGCTGGAGAAAACATATTGAGCCTAGTTCTCATGGCAATTTTTCTTTTTTGCTCTCTTTCATTGCTTTTCTTACCTACAGGTTCCTGGTGCCCAGACAATGATCTTAAGCAAAAATAATGGGTACAAAACCACCCCTTGAGACGGGTCACTAACATGACCTTATCTCCAGGGAAACCAACACTTTACTTTTCAAATCATTTACAAAATTATTATGATAGATAAAAACTTTCCCAACAATAAAATTTCATATGGCTACACATACGTCATTGGAGGTGGGTTTTAGTATATGGTAAAGAAAGCCTTAATTAGAAAGAATTAAAATAGTTTAAATTTATGCTTTAAAGATTTATAAAAAATCAGGTATTTGATGTTAAACAATAATTAACCATGGGGGCTAAAAAGTTAGCTCAGTGGTTAAGAGCACTGACCATAAAGATTTATTAACCTGTTCTTAGAAATATGCCACTAGCGTTAGATGACCGCCCTACTGAACATATTCTTTTAAAATTGTTATATTTTAATGATGACATTACCTGTTCTGTTTGTGATTCACTGAACATGTAGTTCAGAGTTGTAATGCTTAGATGATTTTTGTATTTTACTGTGCCAAGTGATTCTTGTTGGTATTCATAATTGTTTCATTGGATATGGTTTCTAAGAGTTGTGTCATGTTTGGTTTAATGTATAAAATCCCCTGCTTGAGAGCTGCAAAATACACTCAGATTCAAACTGCCTCTGTGTTTGTTTCTGTTTGTCACCACCCAATCCTTACCCAACTGGACTTCGAGAACCCTCATCCCAGGGACCCCCCATACCCGGCTGGGGTGGTCTGTGGCACCAGGCAGTCACCTGCCTCCACACATGACCAGGCTTGTTTGGTTACTGCCCCATGAGATGGATGTGAGCTCTGGAAAGTCACACCTGTCACTGCGAGCGCATGTCTGGACCCCTGCAGGCAGCTGGCCTCAGTGAGTGCTCAATGGCAGGAGCTAAACAGGCTAGTGAAACCATGTGCAGAAGCCAGCAAACACACCCGAGCCCAGCATCCACGGGGTGGCTCGCAACCGTCTGAAATTCTAATTCCAGAGCATCAGACAGCCTCTTCCGGCCTCCATAGCACGAGGCACACAACTGGTGCAAGGACACAGATGCAGGTAAAACACCTACGTCTATAAAACAAAATACAACGCTCTGACTAAACAGGATCTGTCGGCTTTAGCTGTTTGTGGTCCGAGGGCAGGGTCAGGCCCAGAGAGGTAAGCAAATGAACAAGAGAAGTAAATGAACACTAGGCAGATCAGAAGACAGACCACAAGGCAGGGAGGATAGTTTAGAGCCAGACCTCCCTGGGTTCAAAGTTCAGATTGGATCTAACCTTTCTGGCTCACTATGTAGCTGAGGATGGCTTCGAAATTCTGATTCTCCTACCTCCACTCTAGAGTTCTGGGATTGCATACATGTACTACTATTCTTGTTCTATACAGTGCTGGAACTCGAGGCTTCATGAGTGCTAGGTAAGTGCTCTACCAACTGCGCTATATCCCTAGATCCTCTTTTTGTTTTCAAATGGAGTCTTGCTATGTCACCTAGGCCAGCCTGAAACTCATGGCCCTCCCACCTCTCAAACTCTGGGATGACAGACACACACCACTACACCCTGCTCCAAGTCTATATTGAAAAGCAGACACAGTGCCGGGCAGTGGTGGCGCATGTCTTTAATCCCAGCACTTGGGAGGCAGAGGCAGGTGGATTTCTGAGTTCAAGACCAGCCTGGTCTACAGAGTGAGTTCCAGGACAGCCAGGGCTACACAGAGAAACCCTGTCTTGAAAAAACAAAACCAAAAAGAAAAAAGAAAAGCAGACACAGTACCAAGCTTGAATGTGGTCATGGAGGGCTATGGGCTATGGAGACTACACATTTCACTGCCTGGCATGTGTACTAGTGGGGCAGGGCAATGTCACTTGCTGGTAACATTGGGTCTGACAAGGTTTAAATCAACTTCTGTAGCCTAAACCTGAGCTGGGTCCCTGGTCTGAAGAAATACCTGGGCCTTGGGGGAGCATCTCGGAAGTATAGCAGCAAAATCAAGGGACCCACAAGTGGGAAGCCGCCCTAGCAATGCAGCCTTTCTGTTATGATCTCCAGGCACCTACCTACCTGCCCACAGTAGGTTAGCTACCCACAGTCTTGGTTGAGCCTCAAGACTCCTGCCACAGCCTCTGTAGACTCTGAGAGCACCAGCCTCCCTGGGCATTGCTATCTGATTACATATGTCATCTCAACATGTGGGGCTACCCAAGGCCCAGGATGAGCAGATGCAGTAAGCAAGACACCTTCAGTAGGTGCAGAAGGAGGCTCCAGCCACTGGGGGACACCTCTGAAGGCGCTGGCTCCCTGCCCTCCTTACTATAAGCTTGCAGGATTACCTCAGCACTCCGTCACCTCTGCTGGGTGTTGAAGCACGGCTGACCAAGGCCAGATGAGGCCCCGCTCAGACTGAGGATGACAAACCCCAGTGAAAGGTAGCAGTGACGTCTGAAAGTGGATGCACTTCAGAGAGGCCTGTACCTGGGCCGCACGCTCCGAGCCTGCCAGGTCCACCATGAAGAGCCTCCCGAGGCGCAGCTCCTCGGTCAGGTCTCCGCCTCGCCTTCTCTGGTACACGGTGACCTGCAGCACGGCGTGGGAGCGGGACGAAGTCTTGTTGGTGGCTGTGGGCTCCTGTGTGCGCTGCCGGTTACCTTTGCTGAGCAGCTGCATGATCTGAGGACAGAGCGAGAGGAAGGCAAGTCACAGACCAGAGTGGCCACACATCGGACAGAAAGACCCAGGGAGAAGGGGAGGGGAGGCTCTGGGGCTGGAACTCACAACAGCAACTTCCAATTTCTGGTTTGGGTCATAAATTAATTAGTTAATTAACTAGAGGAACTAAAGATTCTTTTTTTTTCTATATTTTTTTTATTTACATTCCCAATGATTTCCCCTTTCCCATTTCCTCCCTCCCCACCCTCTTCCCTCCCCCTGTTCCCCATTCAACCCCCTCTCGCTTCTCTGTCCTGGCATTCCCCTACATCCAGTCTTTCCAGGACCAGGGGTCTCTCCTTCCATCTTCTTGGAAATCAATTGATAAATGAATTGTGTCTTGGGTATTCCGAGCTTCTGGGTTAATATCCCCTTATCAGTGACTGCATACCATGTGTGTTCTTTTGTGATTGGGTTACCTCACTAAGGATGATATTTTGGAACTGAAGATTCTTGATGTACACCCCATCTGCCCTTCCCTACCTGTGACGGACATTACCAACAAATTACCTATCTCTTTTTTTCCTTTCTTTCCTTTTCTTCTTTCTTTTTTTTAAGATAAGGTTTGTTTGTGTAGTCCTGCCAGTCCTAGAGCTCCCTTTGTAGACTAGGCTGCCCTTGAACTCACAGAGATTGGCCTGCCTCAGTCTCCTGAGTGTTAGGATTAACATGTGCCACACCTGCACCTACCCCTTTTTCAAGACAAAATCTTACACCATCCAGGCTAACTCAAACTCACTCTGTAACCAGGGATGACTCTGAATTTCTGATCCTCCTGCCTCCAACTCCCAAATGCTGGGATTTTAAATGTGTGCCACCGTGCCCAGTTTAGGCAGTACTGGGGACTAGAACCTATGGACTCATGCATGCTAGGCAAGCACTCTACCGACTGAGCCACATTCACCACCAGACCAGCTCACGCTTTCCCACAGAGTCTAGAGCAGCCCCTGACCCTTTTCAGATCCCAGCTCCAGGCTGTGTAGATGTGTTGGGGTTGGCAGTGGGTGTGAACCGCACCACCCCAGGAGCAGCCACAGATCTGGAGAGCAAGTCTCTACTGAGTGCCTCCTGTCCTCCAGGCTAGGACGGGCAGTGTGTATGAGGCAGGAGATGGGGAGCTGTGGCTCACTGCCATTCAGTGCTTATCTGTCATCCTAACATTTGAGAGGCTGAGGCAGGAGGATGGCTCTAAGTGTAAGCCCAGCCTGGACTACATAGTGAATGCCAGGCTGATGTAGGCTACAGTGTGAGATCTTGTCACAAAAACAAAGTCCAGAGAAATGACTCAGCCAGTAAATGACCTACTGCACAGACTGAGTGCGGATGCCCAGAGTCCGTGCTGGACATAGAGGCATGTGTTTGTAATCCCAGGGCCGGGAACCGAGACAGCTTACAGCTATCTATGACTCCAGGTGCAGGATATTCAATGGTCTCTTCTGGCCTCTGTAGTTCATGCACATAGACATACGTGCGGGTAAAACACCCATACACATAACATAAAAATACATCTTTTTAAAGAAGTGATTCTCTGACCTCCACATTTGTATGCAGATGCGTACGTACACACACACACACACACACACACACACACACACACACACACACACACATGCACACATGCACACACTATAAATAGATTTTTTTTAAAGAGAAAGCTAAGCATAGTGATGCATACCGTAAGTCCCAGCATTCGAGAGGCACAGGCAGGCATATCTCTGTAACTTTAAAACCAGCTTGGTCTATATACTGATTTCTAGGCCAGCTAGGGCTACAAAATGAGACCCTGTCTTTAAAAGGGAGAAAGTACCAGGTGGTGGTGACACACATCTTTAATCCTAGCACTCAGGAGGCAGAGGCAGGTGGCTCTCTGAATTCTGAGCCCAGCTTGGTCTACAGAGTGAGTTCCAGGACAGCGAAACCCTGTCTCAAAACAAAACCATGTGATGGTAAATTGCATTAATATCCCTGGGAGGCAGAGGGCATGAGTTCAAGGCCAGCCTGTTCTAATAGCAAGTTCCATGCCAGCCAGGACTACATAAAGAGACCCTGTCTCAAAAAAAGACGGAGAAGGACAAGGGAAGGGGAGGGGAGGAGAGGGGAGGGGGGAAGGGAGAAGAGAGGAGACAGCACAGGGGAGTTTGCTGCCTACCCTTGCAAAGGAGCAATCATCAGGTTAGCCAGCTCAGGTGGGCTATGCTCACCTGATGGAGAAGGGCCCGAGTCTGCACCTGGAGGCTGAGGGCAGCATGTAGGATCAATAGGTGATGCCTGCCCAGAGCCCTGGCAGGGAGGCATAGCTGACTGCAGAGACCTGAGATCTCAGATCAAGTCCAGACGCTGATAAACAACTCATCTTGGACCTACCTGCTGCTCTCTGTTCCGAAAACTTGAATAAGGAGGGCTTTGTGGGCTGGGCTGGGCTGGGCCCCTCACCTCTTGTGCATTTGAGGTGGATACTTCTGTGATGCCTGCGATCTGGATGCTGCCTCTAGAATCTTCTCTCAGCTCCAGAAACCCAGAGGATGGATTCAGGAGGTCACGGATCACTTCGTTATAAATCTGAACAGAACAGAAAGGTTGGGATAAAATAGCAAAGAATCACAAAGAAAAGACCAGAGAGATGGCTCAGGGGTTAAGAGCACTGCCTACTCTAGCAAGAGATAGGGATTTAATTCCCAGCATCCACATAGTAGATGATAACAATCTGTAACTCCATTTCAGAGGCTCCAACACCCTCTTCAGGCCTCTGTGGCTGCTTACCAGGCATCCACACGGTGCCCAGACACAGATGCAGGGCAAAACGCACCCGTACACATCAAATAAAAATGTTTTCTTGGTTTTTTTGAGACCTGGTTTCTCTGTATAGCCCTGGATGTCCTAGAATGCACTCTGTAGACTAGACTGGCCTTAAACTCAGAGATCCTCCTGTCTCTGCCTCCCAAGTGCTGGGATTAAAGGTGTACAGCACTATGCCTGGCTTAAATAATTTTTGAATTATTTTATTAGTATGGGTGTTTTACCAGCATCTGTGTGTGTGCATCATTTGCATGTAGTGCGTTCAGAGGTCAGAAGAGGGCATCAAATCCCCTAGAATTGGAGTTAACAGTTGTGAGCTGCCATGTAGGTGCTGGGAATTGAACCCAGGTCCTCTGGAAAAGCAGCCAAAGCTCCTAACTGCTGAGCTATCTCTCCATTCTTTTAAACTATATTTAAGAGAACCATTTGGAAGACTGAGCTGCTAAGGAGCTCACACCCTGAGAATAAGTTCTGCACAGGCAATCGGTGTTGTACCCATTCTTCAGTTGAAGCAACTGAGGCAGGAGAGCTGGCTCACCTCCAGGTAAGACATGGACACACTATATTCCATGTTGTCCTGGGTCTCCTCGATGGCCTGGAAGAGGTCAGTGAGGGTCTGCAGGTAGATGCCAGGCTCCGCATCCATGCCCAGCATGGTGTGAGTCTTCCCAGCACCTGCAGGAGGGCGGGGCTCAAGTATGCTGTGCAAGAAGAGGCATAACACACTGCATGGCTCTGGGGGTGCTCTCTCTAAGGGGATCTCATGGGTCCCATCCCTGTTTACCCCCAAGAAGGAGAGTCTGGGCTCATCCTTCCCTTAAGCCTGGCACATCACTGGCAGATGACTGAATGAAGCAGCTATGTCCCCCTCTACACAGACAGGACTCCAGTCCCCACCCAAGGAGAAGAGAACTGGCTTCATTCTGTAGACCCGGGATGAGGCAAGCATTTATTTCTCTGCTAGATTATTGCCCCCCCCCCCACTTTCCTTTCCTTTTCTTATTTGAGACAAAGTCTCATTATATAGCCCAGGCTGGCCTGAAACTTGTAAGCTTCCTTCCTTAGTTTCTCAAAGAACCAGGGTGACAGACAAGCCTGTGCCATGCCACCTGATAGCAAGCACTGATTGAGTTTCACTCATAACCTCCGAGAAAGAAAAACACCGGCAGGGTTGTGTCACCCCAATGGCTATGTGGTCTGGGCAGCTATCTTGTGTCTGGGACTCTGTGAATGGGGATCATTCTCACCTTTCAGGGCGGTGGATAACAAAGCCCGGTGAATAGGTCCCTGGTGCCTCTAAGGAGGCTAGGGATGTAGCTCAGTGCTAGAATGCATGAGGCCCTGGGTTCAATCCCTGGTGCTACCAAAATATATAAATATATAAACGTATGTGTATATGGTGGGGGATGCAAATAAGCTGGTAGAGTACTTCCCTAGCATACACAAAACCCTGGGTTCCATCTCTAGCACAGCATAACAAAGCATGGCGGCACACACTTATAATAATCCTGGCACTTGGGAGATGGAGGCAGAAGGACTAGGAGTTCAAGATCATCCTTGACTACATAGTGAGTTTAAGGGCAGCCTGGGGTACCTGAGACCTTATCTCTAAAATGGGGACAGAGGACCTCTGCTGGCACCTTGCACATACACTCCTGGAGACAATGCCCAATCCAGTACCTGAGGGGCCATAGGCAAAAACAGTCGCATTATATCCAGAGATGACACCTTCCACTAAATGCTGGATGGTGGCACAGTATACAGTTTCCTGCAGACAGACAGGACGACAGACAGTTAGGGGATAGTCCAGCCTTAGTTAGAGGACCTATTGCTTAGAAATGACAGTACCCAGAAGACAAAAGCAGTTGGAACTCTGTGAGTCCAAGGCCAGCTTGGCTTACATAGTGAGTGGTTTACATCCTGGTCAGCCAGAGCTACATTGGAGGAACCCTTTCTTGAAAAACAAAATGACAGCCGGGCGGTGGTGGCGCACGCCTTTAATCCCAGCACTTGGGAGGCAGAGGCAGGAGGATTTCTGAGTTCGAGGCCAGCCTGGTCTACAAAGTGGGTTCCAGGACAGCCAGGGTTACACAGACAGACCCTGTCTCAAAAAAACAAAAACAAAACAAAACAAAACAAAAAAAAACAAAAAAAAGAAAAACAAAATGAACCAGCAAAAACAGAGAAGACAGGGAGCAGCTCTTGGGAGGCAGAGGCAGGTGGATGTCTGTGAGTTTCTGGCCAGCCTGGTCTACACAGTGAGTTCCAGGACAGAGATGGCTATAAAGTAAGAGTACATATCGTTATTAAACAAGTGGACAAGATTTGCGGATTTCCTGACAGAGGCCTGACACATGCTGGGACCTAGCCATTCCTGAAGCTTCTGTAAGAACTGAGAGATTGAGGATGGGCTTAGAATCCCTCACTATCATCAGGACCCCTTTTCCTGGTATGAAGCTGGGCAAGGGGCAGCAATGTCCAGCAAGGGATGTATAGGTAGTGAGCTGCGTCCACAGGAGAGTCCAAGAAGACACGCCTGGAGCCGGTGAGTGAGGCACAGGCTCATGTGTCTGGACCACCGGCAGCCCCTTCCACTGCACCCCCCGAGTGTCCACTCTGGCACAGCCCTGACTGCTCATGGCTTCCTCAAGCTGGCCTGAAAGCCACCAAACCCAACCTGTCTTTTCTCTGGCTTCAGACAGGAACAAGCTAGTATGAATTTGGCCTCTTCTGTATGTTGTGTGACCTCAGACAAATGCCTTACGTGTAGAACAAGGGTGTGTGTGTGTGTGTGTGTGTGTGTGTGTCCGTGTCTATGTGTATGTCCCATGTAGTCCAGGCTTGCCAAACTTGCAATGTAGCTGAGGATGACCTTAAACTCCTTATCCTCTTGCCTCTACCTCCTGATGGCTAGGGTCACAGGTCCGTGTCTCCCCATCCAGCTAGTGGGAGGAAAGATTCCTGAGCCTTCTATAAGGATGCCATGAGGCTTGCAAGGGCCATTAGAGCCTTGAGTGAGGCACTCAGCATGAAGTAACTTGCTGATGACTGTCAGTAACCAGGTCCCTCTGTGGAATGCCACCATGACCTCTGCTCAAGGTAGCTGGGAAGCCACTCTGTTTAACAATGATGGCTTAGTCCTCAACTGAGGGTGACAGTGACTATCAAATGTGGCCAGATGGGCCCAGTAGCACAGGCCTTTAATCCCAGCACTTGGGACGCAGGCAGAAGATCTCTGTGTGTTCAAGGTCAGCTGGACCTACATATAAAGTTCCAGGACAGCTAAGAATACATAGTAAGACCCTGTCTACAAAAATATAAATAAATAAACAATAATTAACCAGTATCCCCAGCAGGCCATTCTGTGTTAAGCAGCCTTACCGAGACGCTGTCCCATTCCTTTGTCCCCTGTGGCAAAGAGGAAGCAGCCTCGCATGAGTATACTTTCGGAGAATGGCCCTGGACACTTAACTACTTAACTGAGGTGCTGAATCTATTCCCTACCCCTACCGTGAATCACCCTTGGGGTCTGGTTTTAAAGAGCAAGCATAGAAACATGAGGCTGTGCCCCCCCCCCCCCCCGTTTACCTGGTTTTGGAAGTCCAAGGGGCTCCCACTGACCCTGCTGCAGCTCTGACCATTGCATGCTGAATGGAGCTAGTGTCCTGGGGAGAAGGCCCAGCTGGGTGCTCCAATAGAGCCTCAAGCCAATGTCAGAACCCAATGAGGACCAGGTGGGGACCAGGGGGCACAGGGACATGCAGCTCAACAGAGCCCTCTGAGGACTACAGCCCCTTGACTGTCTAGTCTTAATGCGAGTGCCCCTCACAGAGCCATGGACAGTGGCTGTGTAGCCACTTGGTGCAGGAGTGGCATGTCCTGCAGCAGTCAGTAGCTAGCAGATAGTTCACATGTCTGGGGACAGGCCTCTTAGAAGCAAAAGGACTTCTAGGCAGGGCAGTGCACATCCGCAATGGCAGACCTGTAATCAGCCTGTGGGCTGTTAAAGCAGACAGCATGGGAGTTTAAGGCCATTCTAAGCTACAAAGTGAGTTTGTGCCAACCTGATCTACATAGTGAACTCAAAGCTAGCCTGGGCTACATAATGAGACGCTGTTGGGGAAAAAGAAAGAGAGAGGGGAGAGAGAGAGAGAGACAGACAGACAGACAGACAGACAGACAGATACACACAGAGAGACAGAGAGAGAGGCGAGAAACAGGATAGGGTGGGTGGCTCAATTGTTAAGAGCACTGGCTGTCTTACAGAGGATCTGAGTTCAGTACTCAGCACCTATGTGGTGACTGTCTGTAACTCCAGTTCCAGGGAAGCTAACACCCTTTTTTAGCCTCTGTAAGTACCAGGGCATGCACATAGTACAAATGTGTATATACAGGCAAACACTCATACACATAAAAAAAAATTTTTTTTAACCTTAAAACAAAGGCAGGAACATCTCTGAGTTCAAGGCCAGTCTGGTCTACAGAGTGAGTTCCAGGACAGGCAGTTCTCAGCTACACAGACAAATCCTGTCTCAGAAAGAAAGAAAGAAAGAAAGAAAGAAAGAAAGAAAGAAAGAAAGAAAGAAAGAAAGAAAGAAAGAAAGAAAGAAAGAAAGAAAGAAAGAAAGAAAGAGAAAGCAAGCAAGCACTTGGAAAAATCTTGTGGCGTGTTGGTGCAAGCCTTTAAGTCCAGTACTTGAGAGGCAGAGGCAGGTGGATCTCTGAGTTTGAAGCCAGCCTGGTTTACAGAACAAGTTCCAGGACAACTAGGGTTATAAAGAGAAATTATACCTGTAAAATCTAAATAAATAAATGAGTACATAGACACGTAAATTTTTAAATCTTAAAAAACAAACCAGATGTGAGATCTCTGGTGTTGAATTGAAGGCACCTGACTTCGCTCTCACAGTAGGACAGGCGTGCATAGCATCCCACCTTGAACTTGGGTCCAAAATCTCACCCAGATGCTGCAGCTTGTGGCTGTGACATTCTATTTCTGGGTCCTTTCTTTAAATCCTACCTTCATTGCTACCCCTGATGAGCCCCAGCTTCCCTCTGTGACAATCTGTTCTTACAGACGGTGGCAGTGACATACGTGATGTATGAAAAAGAAGAGACCAATGCCATGTCCAGACACAGCGCTGGGCCTTGTTGTGTGAGTTCGTTGACACTCCCCATCTGTGAGATGCACATGCTCCAGGCTCCGCTTTCTAGACCCCTGCCTATCTTCATGACAGGTCTCAGCCTCCGATGTCCCTCCTTGGAGAGGAACCCGTGTTGCAATGAGCAGTACACGCGTGCTCAGCTCTCCCCTGCCCTACAGCCTGTGTGTCCCTGTAGCATGTGGAGTGAAGGAACAGGTGAACAAACTCAAGAGAAGCCCCCAGAGCAGGCAGCAGGATCAGGTGACCCCCTGTGTCCACACGAGGACCACATTCGCTTGATCCCCGGGACAGGTTTTCTCTTCACAACCTCCTTTGCTTCTCAGGAAGAGCCTGAGGAGGACAGAGACGAGACATCCCAGTGCCTGGGCCCAGGATGCTCTTAGAAATAGAGGTGGAGCGGGTGGTATGCACCTGAGATGCTTGCTGGTCGAACACGGTGTCAAATATAAAGGTCCGCTCTCGGGACCGGTGTGCTCGCAGAGGGTCCTCCGGGTCTTCTCCTGGGTCCATGAGCACAACCACCTGAGTACAGTAAGACAGAGGGGTCAGAGAAGGGCCAGTTAGACCCTGATAAGCATTCCCAGACCTGTGGCTTTATCCAGAAGCAAGGGCCAGGGCCAGGGCCAGAAATGGCTGTAAGTTTGTTTGTTTTTTCTCCCTCCCTCTCTCTCTCCCTTTCTCTTGTCTTTTTTTTTTAAAGACAGGGTTTTACTCTGTAGCTCTGGCTAACCTGGAGCCACTGTGTAGACCAGGCTGGCCTCAAACTTAGAGATCTGCCTGCCTCTGCCTCCCAAGTGCCAGGTTTAAGATGTTCACCACCACTGCAGGCCTCCGAGTGTCTTTCTCATTTGTGTCTCCATTTTTTGAGACAGGGCTTTGTTGAGCCTGGAGCTCACCATTTCAGCTAGACTAGCCGGCCTGTGAGCTCCTGTGATCTTCCTGTCTCTCTTCTCTAGTTTTGGAGTTAAAGGCTCACAGGGCTGCATCTGCCTTTTGTGTGGGTTCTGGAAATCCAACCTCAGGTCCTTATGCTTCCTTAGTGAGCACCCTACTCACTCATTCACTGGGGGACAGTGTCGCCTGATGTCACTCACCCAAGGCATGATCATATAACCCCCCCCCCAGCTAGTGGGCTCCATAGTCACATAAATGACAACCACAAGGCAAGGGAAAGCAGCCTGGGCATGCTTCAACAACCCTACCCAATATACCACACGGCCACCCACCCACTCTGGCCCCACACTGACAGGCTGTCTTATGAACTAATGCCATCAGAGAAGGCAGGAGTCTGTGGAAACTGTAGAGTGCCCGACAGGCCACTTTACTATGTTTACCTCACAAGACAGGGAAGGTAAAGAGTCTGTCCCAAAGCCCACCCACATGCTCCATTTCTCTGAGAGCCTCAAGTCCCCAGGGCCCCTCGGTCCCCATATGCATTATTATCAGGCAAGCCAGTTAAGATCCTTGGTGGCAAAGGGATTAAAGGAGTCTGCCCCAGGGACAACAGGGGGGCAGGGAAATGGGTAGAGGCCAACTGTAACCTGGCTGATGGAGACATCGGGCTGAGCACCAGAGAGGAACCGAGGACGTGGAGACAGAGGTGGGTGGCTCTAAGCGTCCTGTCACATGACCACTACTTGCTCCTCCTCTGTTCTTAGCTTTGGAAACTGCAGTTCTGGGAGGCCAGGCTCTGCCAGGGTTTCTCCTGGCTTCTGGCCAGCACTTGCTTGGTGACATAAACTGATTCTCTTTGCTTTCTCTCCTCCTGGGGACGCATTGTGTCACAGTGGCCAGGACAGGGCTGCAGGAGGACTTAGATGGGTCTCCAGCCGGGATCCTCTGAACAACAGGGCCTGGTAGGGGACTTTAGAGTTGTGAGTCACCTATGTGCAAGGGGAGGGGTGTGCATACCATAGTGAGGATAACTTTTGGGAGTTGGGTCCCTCCTGCACTCCTGTGGGAGCTAGGGATTTGAACTCAGATCATCGGGCTTGCACGAAAGCACCTTTCCTTGCAGAGCTATCAGGTTGACCTCAAAAAAATATTTTTGTTGTTGTAATGAACATTAATGAACATTATCCTTATTTGCAGATTCTATACAAAGGAGACCTTAGCCACCGAGAAGAATCTTAGAAACACTTTCAGCAAAAAAGGTATAAAGTTAAAGATATATACATATACATTCACATATACATACATACATATACACATATATCATATACACATACACACACATATATATACATATCTATATCTATGTCTATATCTCTGTCTCTGTCTCTATATCTATATCTAATCTATAGAGATTATATGTATATGTCTATGTATATACATATATACATGCATACATATACATACACTTATATAGCCACTGAAATGGCTCAGCAGGTAAAGGAACTTACTTACCATGCAAGTTTGCTGGCCTGTGTGCCATCCCCAGGACCCATGGGTTATATAGTTTGAGTGAAATGTCCTGCATAGACTCAGATATTTGAATACATGGTCCCCCGGTTGGTGCTTCCTGTTTGCAGTTTAAGATGTGAGCGTTCAGCTTCCAGCTCCATTGCAACGACTCCACTCTGTCACATGGACTCTGTCCTGGCTAGTTTTATGTCAACTTGACTCAAGCTAAAGTCATCTAGGAGGAGGGAACCTCAACTGGCAAAAAACCAAATGTCTCCATAATATCAGGCAAGCCAGTAGGGCATTTTCTTAATTAGTGATCAAGTGAGGAGGGTCCAGCCCATTGGGGGCCGTGCCAGCCCCTGGGTTAGTGGTCCTGGGTGACACAAGAAAGCATACTGAGCAGCACCCCTCATGGCCTCTGCATCAGTTCCTTACTCCAGGTTCCTGGCTGAATTGAGTTCCTGTACTAACTTCCTTTAATGATGAACAATGTTGTGGATGTGTAAGCGGAAATAAGCCCTTTCCTCCCAACTCACTTTTGATCATGTTTTATCACAGCAACGGTAACCCTGACCCAGACAGACTCTTATCTCTTTGGAATCATAAGCCCAAGTAAACTTTTCAAGTTCCCTTGGTCATGGTGTCTTATCATAGCAGCAGACAGGTCACTGATACTACTTGTAAAGATGGAAGGAGAGAACTGAGTCCATGGAGCTGTCCACTTCTATGCTGTGGCATGCAAACCTATATACATCATGCACACACATACACACACAGAGACACACGCACACCACACATACACACACAGAGACACACACATACACACACACATGCATGCACACCTGTGCACACACACACAACCACTACCACCACCACCACCACCAATAATAATAATAATAAAATAATAATAATAATAATGTCTTCCCACCATCTTGGTGTCTGTGGAGGTCTTCTGGGAACAGGACTTCTAAAAAAGAGTAAGTATGTCTAGGAGGCTGTAGTGCAAGGCTAGTTTTGCTGGCTACAAGCAAGGTCTCTGGAACAAAAGAGAGCATACAGTTCTTCTTAAAATTGTAGGTATTTGGGGCTGGAGAGTTGGTTCAGTGGTTAAGAGCACTGACTGCTCTTCCAGAGGTTTTGAGTTCAATTCCCAGCAACCACATAGTGGGATGGCTCACCACCATCTGTAGTGGGATCTGATGCCCTCTTCTGGTGTGTCTGAGGACAGCTACAGTGTACTCATATACAATAAATAAATAAATTTTTAAAAAAAAGTGAAGGTGTTTATGGCCGAGATGAAACTGCATTCTAGTTAGGCAAGAGAAGTGCTTATGTGTATATAGAAAAAAACAATACAGTAATTCCTGGAGGAAAACCAAACAAATCCAGAGTGATCTGGGGTAAAGTAACTTGAGTCCTTGGAAACAACATGATTCATTTCAAATTTCAAAGCAACCTTCGTGCAAAGGCTATTGGACACAGAACCCATGTGATGCTGGACCTGTCCTAGATTTAAACTAATAGAAAGCAAATAAATAAAAGTAGATTTGTGCTCTTGTAAAAAAAAATAATAGAATAACAATAATAAATAAATAGCCTTTAAAAAATCTATTCATTGTATGAGGGCTCTGCTGCATATACATCCACACACCAGAAGAGAGCATCAGGTCCCCTTATAGATGGCTGTGAGCCACCATGTGGTTGCTGGCCACTGAACTCAGGACAACCAGAGCTCATAACTGCTAAGCCAACTCACCAGCCCAATAAGTAGCCTTTTTATATACCAGTGTTTCTCAACCTGTGGGTCACAACCCCTCTGGAATCTTTCATAAGGGGATTGGGGTTGCCTAAGACCATCAGAAATATCAGATATTTACATTACTATTAATAGCAGTAGCAAATTATAGTTATGAAGGAGCAACAAAAATAATTTTACAGTTAAATGTCACCACATGAGGAACTATATTAAAGGCCTGCTTCAGCCTCACCAAGTGCTGGGACTAAAGGTGTATGCCATCACTGACATTCACCTGATTTTTTTAAAAAAGAGAAAAGACAGCCTTGTGGCCGCCGGAGAAATGGCTCAGCCACTAAGAGCACTGGTTGCTCTTGCAAAGGACCTGAATTTAGTTCCCATCATCCATGCTGGGTAGTTCAAAATCACTTGTGACTCCAGTTTCAGGGGACTCAATGCCATCTTCTGGCCTCTATGGGCAGCTGGCATGAATGCTGTGTACAGACATACATGCTGGCAAAACACTCACACATGCTTTTTAAAAAATGTTCAACATCCTTAGCTATGGTAGAAATGCAAATTAAATCTACTTTAAGATTCTATCTCACCCCTGTCAAATGGCTACCATGAGCAAACATTAATGTTCATTCGCTTTTGTTGGGGACACACACTGGTAGGGACATTTTGGTAACCAGTATGGCGGTTTCTCAAGAAACTAAAAACAGGGCTGGAGAGATGGCTCAGCGGTTAAGAGCACTGGCTGCTCTTCCAGATGCCAGAATGTGTAGGGAGTAAGTGAAGTCCTGAGTAAATGTGTCTAGTTGACTTGGGTACTGCCAGGTCAAGGGCTCCAGCAAGTCCTTGGAAGTAGCAACGCCTTTCCTGGGTGAGGCTCAGAGCAATTATAAAACCTTCCTCTGGTCCAAATGCAAATGCTGGCAATGTGTGCAGACAATGCCTTTCATAAGTCTGTCCCTCTGGATACTCATGGAGACTGTTCCTCCGGCTTCCTTGTTTATTGGTATGCAATAACCCCGCCTCCCTGATCGACTGCACAAAAGCACGCTGAGCTCTGTGGCCCTCAGGCTTCTGGATCCAAGAACTTGTCTGTGTTTGTCTTTTCTTCATGCCCTCAATATCCTAGTCAGGTCAATTCCTGGAGCATCCGTGGATGTGGCAAGAATGGTGTTTGTTTGTTGTTTGTTTTCTTTCTCAAGACAGGGTTTCTCTGTGCAGCTCTAGCTGTCTACAAACTCTGTAGACCAGGCTGGCCTGGAATTTACAGATCTGCCTGCCTCTGCTTTCTAGGTGGAATTAAAGGCGTGCACCACCATCACCTTCCTTTTTTTTTTAAATGTGTAGTGGTGTGTGAACACACAGATGAGGACCTCAGGTGTCCTGCTTTGTCTGCCTTTTTCCCTTGAGACAGGGTCTCTCACTAACTCTGGAGTTACCAGCAAGCCACAGCAAACCTGTCCCCTATAGCACTTGGGTTACAAATGTGCCAGTACAGCCATACCCAGCTTTTTATGTGGGGGCTGGGTGTTTGAACCAAGAACCTCTGATGATCTCCCTAGCCCTTGTTTAGTGTTTGAGAAAGGGTCTAGCTATGCAGCCCAGGCTCACTGGCCTTGAATCCATGATCCTCCTGCCTTGACCAGCCAGTGACAGGATTACAGGCACGAGCCACCACACCCAGATGGGAAGGTCTTTTGTTTCAAAGAGGCATATAATGGAAAGTTTGGGTGGGGAGGGGTGTTATGTCTGGAACTGACTCCAAATGCTCCAGAGAGGAGGAGTCAGAGCTCACAGGAGAGGGCAGTGAGGCACATATTGTAAGCTTGAGGGAACCCTGGGTTCCTGCCCTGCTACAGGAGGTGGCCTCTTCAGGTTCCATATACCCCAATACTGTGTGTCACAGTTAAGGACACCCCCATTGATTCTTGAGTGCCTCCCTTATACCTGGTCTCTGTCTCTTCCTGGAAATGCCCCCAACCTCCCCACCCCATCAGTTGCAGATTTCCATTTGTTCTCATGACTATTCCTGATACACTAATGACCTGTTATGCTTGCAGACAGGAGACTGGCATGGCTGTTCTCTGAGAGGCTCCATCCAGCGGCTGACTCAGATGAAGACACCACAATGGATGAAGTTTGGGGACCCTAATGGAAGAATAGGAGGAAGGATTGCAGCCCCTAAGGGGATAGGAACTCCACAGGAAAACCAACGGAGTCAGCTAACCTGGACCCTTGGATCTCTGAACCACCAACCGAAGAACATTCACGGGTTGGACCTAGACCTCCCTGCACATATGTAGCAGATGTGCAGCTTGGTCTTCATGTGTGTCCCAAACAACTGGAGGAGAAGCTATCCCAAAAGCTTTTGCCTGTCCATGGGGTATGTTCTTCTAGCTGGGCTGCCTTGTCTGGCCTCATTCAGAGAGGATGAGCCTAGCCTCACATACTTGATCTGCCAGGGTAGGGGCATACCCAAGAAGGCCCCCACCTGCTCAGAAGAGAAGGGGGTAAGGGGGTAAGAATTGTAGGAGAGGGTGACTGGGAGGGGGCAGTGAGTGGAATGTAAAGTGAATAAGTAAAATAGTAACAATAAAGCCACACACAGAAAAAGGTGAGATTTGAAGCAGGTAGTGGGTGCCTTTGTCATCGAAGCACCCAGGAGCTGAGGCAGGAGGAGCTCAAGGCTAGCCTCAGTTACACGGGGAGTCACTGTCTCAAGAAGAAAAAAAGAATTTTTTTGTGGTGTTAATTTCACCTTCATCTTTTGTGTGTCCATGGTTGTGTGTGCACTCACATGTGTGTGTGCTCATGTACTCAGGAAGGCCAGAGGTTGGCATCTTCTCAATTGTTCTGCATCTTTTGTTGTTGTTTTTGTTTGTTTGAGACAGGGATTCCCTGTGTAGCTCTGACTGTCCTGGAACTCCCTCTGTAGATCCAGGCTGGCCTCAAAACTCCCAAACAGAAATCTGCCTGTCTCTGCCTCCCAAGTACTGAGATTAAAGATGTGTATAGGCACACCCAGCCACTCCACCTTATTTATTTATTTTAAAACATAGTTTCGAGCCGGGCGGTGGTGGCGCACGCCTTTAATCCCAGCACTTGGGAGGCGGAGGCAGGAGGATTTCTGAGTTCGAGGCCAGCCTGGTCTACAAAGTGAGTTCCAGGACAGCCAGGGCTACACAGAGAAACCCTGTCTCCAAAAACAAACAAACAAACAAACAAAAACACATAGTTTCTCGCTGATTCTTGGGCTCATGGGAATTTGGGTAGATTAGCTAATGGAACCTCAAGGATCTTCTTGTCTCCACTGCCCCAATGGTAAGTTACTGACACTTGCCACCGCACCCAACACTTCCCATGAGTTGGGCTTACAATTCAGGCCTTCACTGCATGCACGGCCAACACTTAACCAAGCTGTCCCTAGAGCTCTTCGCCTTGATGTTTCAACATGGGCTGTCTTTTGAAGATTTATGCGTGAGTATTTTGCTTGCATGCACGTGTGTGTACCACGTGCGAGCCTAGAGCCTACAGAAGCTATCAGAGGGTGTCCAATCTCCCGGTACTGCAGTTTACAGATGGCTGTGAGGCACCACATGGGATTTTCTCCAGAAGAGTAGCCAGTGCTCTTAATTCCTACGCTGTCTCTCCAGCTCCACAGTCTTCTCTACTGCTCACCGTCCCGCATCCACACAGAAAGCACTGCCTTCTCTATTCAGCTCGGCTTCCCTCATTCTCAGCTGACTTATGTCTTTATTGTTGTGCCTGAACCCTGGGACCTGGTGTGCACTGACTAGCACACCATGAACTCAGTGCTGACTCACCCCAATGGTAGCTCTGCCACTGCGCCCCTCCCCTGGGTACTCTGAGCCCCAGTGGGCAGTCTTTGGCAGGGATCTTGATCTATCCACCATTTGGGCTGTCGGCTCAGGTATAAACACTTTGCTTGAGCATCGTCTCTCGAAGCACCTCACTAACCTCCCTAGTGACCAACAGGGGCATTCTGTGTGTCTCACCGAGCCTGGCTTGAGATTCTAAGTGACAGCCAAAGACAAAAGCTTCTGAGGTGTGGGCAGCTGAGTATTGAGCCTTTCTTTGAAAGAGTCCTTGCAATGGCAGCATGCGCCCCGGGCTGCAGCCAGCAATCACCTCTCATTTCTGAAATCAGACCTGGCATGCTAATTTTGCCTGCCAAGTCTCCTGCCACTGCCACATGTCCTCACTTTGGTGTCTCAGTAGAGACCGTTTTAGGAGCAGACAGCTCCCAAAGAACTCCCTCTAATGCATTTTCCATTAATAAAAAGAAGTTGGGAGGCTGAAGCAGGAGGATTGCTGTAACTGCAAGACGAGCTAGCCTGGGATAGATAGTATCTAAATATGGTGAGATTCAAAAGAAAAACAGAAAAAAAAGAAAGAAAAAGAGAGGCAGAGTTAGTAAAGTTAGAGGACACGGGTTTGAACCCACCCAAAGGGCTGGGCATGGTGGCACATACTTGTAATCTCACTACTTGGGAAGCAGAAGCAAGAAAATCCCTGGGAGTCACAATCTATCCAGCGTAACCTCACCAATGAGCCCCAGGTCCCAGGGAAAGTCTATCAAACACCAAACAGGACTGGTGAGAAGGCTCTACAGTGGGTAAAATTACCTGCTATCAAACCCAAGGGCTGTGTGCCCACGCATGCACACACATGCATTCTCTCTCTCTCTCTCTCTCTCTCTCACACACACACACACACACTCATATACACACATTCACGCACGCACACACACCCAAATAAAAATCTGTGTAGAATGTGCTTGTCAGCTCCGCTCTGCCACCAGGAGCCTCTGTTGAGAGAGAAAGAGAATATGCCTCTAGTGTCCTCTAGTCTCACCTGGTCCCCCACTTTGTGGGCGATGACAGTGGCTCCTTCCTCCAGTTCTGTACTGTTGAGTGGGCGGATCCGAAGCGCCACCTGTGGACAGGGCACAGGCAGCACCAAGACCCTCAACTAGAAGTCAACTTCCCATCTGCCAGTGCTGGGTGAGGCAGTGAGCACCTCCCCTCCACTCACCCCGAGACTCTACTTGCATGGAGCTGTTCCTGCCACCTAGAGAGGCTCTGAGGACCCAGTGGTGACATCACTCCCATGGAACACAGAGAGGAACAACTTGCCCAAGGTCACATAGATGCCTGTGTTTGCTGTGATCAGAAAGGGAACACACCTGCTCTCTAGGAGCATTCAGGAGAGGGAGTCTGCCTTTTGCATGTCCCTCAGTTCTGCCAGCCTACGAGTAATGGTATCCTCTTTGATGGTACCTATAGAAGACATGAGGCCAGTTTGCTCTTAACCAGTCACAGGTGGCCAGTGGGGTTCTAAGTACAGTTCACCCCAAGGTCAAATAACCTGAGGGTCTAAGTAGCCTGGTCTATGCTGGGGTTGTAGTCCAGACCCTGGGCTGAAGACAGAGGTTCAGAAAGGGGGATACAGGTGTCTAGAGACCCACAGTGAAAAAGTATGATAGTATCACTGGGTCCCAGGAAAGGAAAATGGGAACCAGAAGTAGAACACCGTTCCTTAAAGGCTGAGAAGACCTGCTCTATGTGCATAAGGTTTGGGGTTTCTCCTCAGGGGGAGAGGATGGGAGAGGCCTGAGATAGCAGGGGCCATGAGAGAAGGGACTCACCATGAGCTGCTGGTCCTTGGGTTCCATCTCCCTCAGGGTTGGGCTGCCCCGGGCGGGAGAGGGGTCTGCGGTCTGTTGGGAGGGCATCCTGCAAATCAGAACTAGAGGGGCCCCAGCTACCCAAGCTGAACACGGAGGCAAGAAGATCCTCCCAGCTCGGCCACGCCTTGCTCCCCAGGCTCACTCTGATGACATCAGCTGGGTCCCCAGAGGTGGGGCTGGGCCAGCATTCAGCTCATCTACTAACCTGGTGTCACCCCTACAGTCTCTTTGGCCAGGACAGCCCTTGAGGTTTGAGTCCTCTGAAAGCAGCCAGGCAGATCTCAGAGATGCCATGATGGGGCCCCAATGAGAACTCTGTCTGGCCTGTCTCTAAGCTCCCCTTGCGTTGCAGGAGCCTCTGGTCTAGAGCTGAGCCCACCCTACAGAACCCTGCAGTGTGGAACCCAAGAGCAATAGTCACCCACACAGGGACCACCTCAGAACACAGGTCAGTGTGTTTGTGGCCTCTCACTCCAGGGGACTTAAACAGCAGCAGCTGAAGCCGAAGGAGACAATTTCAGCTGTCAGTGACCTGGCCAGGGGCTTTCATAGATCCCGAGCTTCCGGTGGCACCCGGCCTTTGGTGTGCACGTGTGCACCCAGAGTGGGATTTAGGCTGCATCTGGGGGATTTACTGTTTTATTTCCTCCACAGGATCCCGGGGTGACAGTCCTGCTCTGTGACCGTGCCAGCCCAGCCAACAAGGCTGCACAAGCAGTGCCACACAAGTACCTGGGGTGGCAGGAGCCAGGCTCAAGTTCCAGCACCCACAGAACAGGGACCAAGTGTCTGTTAACTCCGGTTGCAGGGAACTCTGGCCTACAAGGCACTGTACACGTGGTACACAGACATACAAGTAAAAGACACACTCATTAGGAAAAAAAAGTTGCTGGGTAGGAGTGACCACACCTTGTTTTTCTGAAACACAGTTTCTGTGTAGTCCTGGAACTCACTCTGTAGAGCAGGCTAGCCTCGAACTCAGAAACCCACTTGCTTCTGCCTCCTGAGTACTAGGATAAAGGCCTGGCTCTCTTGAGTTCCAGGACAGCCAGAGAAACCTTGTCTTGAAAATCAAAAGTAGCTAGGAGATGGTGTCACAACCCAGTACTTGGGAGGCAGAGGCAGGCAAATCTGAGTTTCTGGGCCACCCTGGTCTACAGAGCAAGTTCCAGGGCAGTCAAAGCTACATAAGAAAAACTCAAAAGCAAGATACAGATTGCTATGAAACCCAACCCAAATTTGGGCTGAGGCCAGTGCTTAGAGCTCAAGCCAATGACACTCAGGCTGGGGAAACTTCCGGCTCCCCTGAAGCAAGCCCCTCCCGATCTCTCAGAAATCTAATTCAGCCGCCCAGAGGGACCACTCCTTAGGTAACATTCCTCCTCGGTCAACCTTGAAGGCCAGGAAATGCCCCGAGGACACGAGGCAAGAAAGACCCGCTGGGAGTGGGGCCCAAGGGAACCCCCCCCACACACCCCCTGGAGCCAAGGCGGAGCTGAAGCCTGTAGCACTGCCCTCAACCCAGCCAAGCTGGGCCCTGCGCACCGCTCTGCAGAGGCAGGAGCTCTCCCTCCATTCCAGCTACACCACAAAAATGCTTTGACTTAAATCACAGAAACAAATCCCCATCGAGTTTCAAGGTGAAGAGCCGAGAGCTATTAAAAACCTGCAAATGTGCCTTTTCCTCACTGCTGTGAAACTAAAAAACTGTGTTTAAAGAACATGAGAGTGACCAACACTGTGGGGTAAAACTGAAGGGGCCCTGAGGCCTGCAACCATGATCACACTTTGACATGAGGTCAAAGGAATAGAGCACCCAAGACACAGGAGGAATGGTGACCCATCCCCCAAGGAAGCGTGGGAAGGGCCAATCTGGCTTCTGATCTGCAAGTAACGGTCAGTCACTCCTCCGCTGGAGGCACATGCTCTACAGACAGCAAGGCTGCAGGCCCTGCAGGGTGGCTATCTGGTCACAAGAGATGCTGAGGCAGGTGGGAGCCTGTGCACACACACAAGATGAGCAAAGCATGACCATCTACATCCTGGGGGAAGCTCACCTACACCCGGTTGCTGTCCTCTCTACCGGACACTAGGTAACTACAGAGGCGTATGCCCAGTGGCTACCCCCGTTGTACTGGCTTTCCAACCTGTCCAATGTATCCAGAGAGGTTCCAGATAGGCAGGCTTTCAACAACAACCCCAGAGCAGTGTGCAAGAACGCTCACCCTAGGGAGAGGGAATGGGCAGGTCTGGAGGCCACTTGGAGCTACAAAGAGGATCAAGACAGCATTTTCACACAGGGTTGCTTTTATTTCCACATCCAACCTGTGCAGAGGCCCTGCCACAACCTGAACAGGTGTGAGGTGCTGGGGTGCCTCCAGAGTTTCTGGCACAAGTAAGTGGTGGGTGTGCAGACTCCCTGATGATCTCCAGGCCACATGACACTGGCCCACAGGAACACCAAGTCCGTGAATGGAAACCCCACTGAGTTGCAGGTCGAGGCTCTGGAAATCCCATGGGCAGCAGCAGGAATTAAGAGGAGCCACCAGGAACACCGCAGTGAGGTCCCAATGCAGACACGGCTGATAAAAACCCAAACAGGGCAATGTGAGAGCAGAGGCTCGAGTGTCCCCGCTGTGGACCCGGGGCTGAAGGCACAGAGCTGTGTCGGGATGGAAGAACCCTGGGTACACTCGCAGTCCCGAGCCAGAAAGCACAGGTGAGAGCCCAGCCCGAGGCACTCTGTGGAGAGGCCATGGATCCTGGGCACGGCACAGTGACCCTGCAACAGATGAACCACCACTTTAGTCAGACGCAAGGCCAGTCAGCACCGCTGGACTGTTCACCGGGCACACTCCAGGCCATGAGAGGCTTAGCTCTCTCATGGTTCCCGAAGGAGGCCAGCACTAAGTACCACATGCAGGCAGGCACCCCCTCCTGTACCAACAATATCAACATGGGTGACGGAGCTGTGCCTGACCTCCTCCTTGCAGCACAGCTCTCTGGGAAGGCCATGCCCGCCTCTGCTTCTTCCCTATCACCCACTAGTGGCAGCACTGCCGTCTTCCTGGGGTATCTTCTATGCTGTGGTCTAACAAGCAGCCGGGGGCTCATCAGCAGACCCCCATTCCCATCTTCATGTTCACAAGTCTTACCATAGAGCTGAGGTCACTCCTGACTTCCCAGAGGAATGACCTCTTCAGTGACAAAAAACTCAATGGTCTCTTCCTCCCAGTCATCCACGTTGCTGTCCAGCTCGTCGGTGTCCACCCCTGAGAGAACACACAACAGACTCAGCCCTGGAGCATGGCTGCAAAGCCAGCTGCAGGGCTCTGGGGACCACTCCACTTGCAGACGAGCCCAGAAGTTTGGTTACCTCCCCGTAGCTCTAGACGCTCGTTCTTCTGCTTCATGTAGAGTTCCTGGGCCATTTTTCGGTATTGCCGGAAGTCCTCCATCATGGTCCGCCTTCTTTCCACCAGTTCCTGTCAGGTAGGGAAGGTTGTAGGGTTAACCAGGACATTCTTGCTCAACAACAATGATCCTGTTAAATCTAGCAACCATTGGTGGTTTGGAAGATGTCAGTGCTTGTGTGCTGGGCAAGCCTTCCATAGAACCCCCCTTAAGTAGGACCCTCATTTCTCTTCCTAATCATCCCCCCCCCCCCTTCTAGCAAGGAAAAGTCAGCCTTCTCTTGGTGTTAGTGGCTGCTGCTCCCCGTTGCTGGTTCCCCTCACAGCTGCAGAACCAGCCAGGCCAGGCTCCCGAGCGTCCCTTTGGCTCACCTTTGAAGCTTTGGACTGGCTCAGGCGATCCTTCTGCTCAAAGATCTTCGAGTATTTCTTCAGATCCTTTTTAATTTGCTGAAACCAAGACAAGTCTCTCAGGATTGAGCCTTCAAAGCAAGATCCACAACTGCTGCCTTCAAAGATGCCAGTGTGCAGTGACAGCCTCCAGGACTAAGGATTCAGCCCAGGGCGGGCACCAGCATGCCCAGCTGGAGTCTTACTTCATGGAGATGATTCCTAGGGTGAGCCCCTCCCAGCTCTGACCTAACTCCACATGCCTATCCCATTACATAACCCCTTCTTAGCTCTTCCAATCCCACTGGAACTTGTTTATAGCCTGTCTGGCTTAGGCAGACTATCATGGGTTTTCTGAAGTGGGGAGGGGGGAAGGAGGAGAGGAGGAGGACGACGCGGATAGGGTCATCTTGTTGCTATACATCAGAGTCTGGAAAGAACGCACCATCCTCCTGCCTCAGCCTAGCTTGACATGGCTTCAGGTCAGGTCTCCCTGGCCCTGAGTCTCTTCAGAGCCCTCTCTATGTCCCATCTCCACTCCCCACTGACTGCCCCTGTCTAGCCACAGGACAAAGGCCTGGATTCTCTCAGTGCCACAACTGTTCCCTTACCCCAACCAGGCAGGGACCACAGACCTTTATCTGATCCTGGCTGAGGAGTGTTGGGGGCCTTGGTCTCCAAAGCAGCTGGCAGAAGCGGTCCTTGTTGTTCTTCTGGAGAAGGCGACCTTGGAAGGTCCACAACCAGTAAGCATTGTCCACCTAGAGGGCAGTGGGGGCCATCATGCAAAATGTGCAAGGCCACCCTGGGACCTTTACTTTTAGCAGCCACAGCACCAACCTGAGCTCTGGTGACCCGAGACAGCACACTGGAGACAAAAACACCTGCACCTGGCTTGTTCGCCCTCCAGCAGGAGAGACTGCTAGAGAACAGTAAGGGTCCCGGCCTGCTTATCCTCCCTGGTCTATGACAAGAAGCTTCCGCAGCAGTGCCAGTTAGAACACAGCACAGCTGTCCCCGCAAGACTCTTAACTGAGCTCTGCAACCGGCCCTTCAGGAGCTTTGTGAACTGAATGGAACAGTCCCACATAGGCTTAAAGGACTCTTCCTTCCTTCCCCTCCCCCTTTTCGGGGGTGGGAGATGCTGGGATGGAACCAGGCAGGAGCTATACACTGACATTCCCAGTCCTACAATGTGCTAAACAAGTATTGGGATGGGCTGTGCTGCACTGGCATTTGGGATGGGGCCTAGACAGCACATCCTGTAACGAACATATGAGAGCGCTAGTCCAGACACTCCCCAAAGGCATCCGGGAACCAAGGGCTCACATCTGATCAGCTGGAGCCTCCTGAGCTCACAGGTTTTGTTTGCACGACTGGCTCAACTGTTAACCCAATAGTAAACACATGAGGCAGCCTGCCCTCAGGAGGCACAGTGGCCCATGCTCCAGCAGACCCTGCCAAGCAGACATGCCCAATGCTCTGGCAGATGACCTCTCAGCAGTCAGTCTCTTGAGAAAGTTTGGATCAAACTGTTTCCCTAAACCACCAAGGTTTGTGAATAATGCCCTCATCCTGGGATCCCTGGATACAACAATCCCACAGAAAACAGTTTCCCTGAGGGCCCAGCACCTGCCATCCTCTACCTTATGGCTCCACCACGACACAGAGGTAACCACGTAGCGGCCGGTTGGGTCCCATTCAACGTCAGAGGCCATGTAGTGCTCTGCGATGTTCATGACAGTGCAGTCTGAAGTGTCGACAAACGCCAAAGCGCCGTTCATGCTGTGGGGTGACAGGGCAGCTGCATCCCACAATCCCCTACACTCCCACTGAGAGTCCAATGCCCCTCACTCCAACTGAGTCACAGGGTGAGAACGGTGGAGGACCCTGCTGGGCTATAGTTAGTTCCCCGAGCTTCGGCCCTATTGCCCTCACAGTGACAAATTTCCTAAGGACATCCTGAGGCTGGGACCAGGACATGGATGGTGTACACAGTGCTCTGTGGCATCTAGAGAAGATGTTACCTATGGAAGCTTCCACAGGAGCAAGCCACAGCAGTCCTTCCCACCAGAGGACAAGGCTAGATTTGCTCACTATGCCTGTGTGCTCAGTTGGAATGTAGGGCAACAAGAGAAAGGCACCCCAACCACAGAGGGCAGGACAGCTTCCAGCTAAGCGTCTGTCCCACTGGGATTCACAGGAGGGGTACAAGGCTATGACCACAGAGGACATGTCATCTACTTCAATCAGCCTGGTGTGGCTGGAGGCCGGCTGTGATAAATATCTAGTGAGATGATAATGCTCTAATCCATCTCAACACAAACCCTCAGGTGGGGCCCTGACCCACCTCCTCAGCCCGGCCAGCACCACGAACTGCCCCTGGGGACTCCAGAAGATGGTGTTGGCTTGCTGCTTGTCAAACATCTCTGCAAGGAAAACAAGTACCTGTGAGGGGCTGTGCCAGTGCCTCTTGTGGGGAGAGCTGGCAAAGACCAAGTCCACATACAATTCCAACACAAACCCCATGGCCATTTTGGGAGAACCATTTCCAAACCATTCCTCTATTCACTTCTACCTAAAGTCATGATGCATGCTTCTGGGTGGAGGCTGCTGGCTATTATGGAAGTCTAGTGGATGCTATTTTCAACTTCATATGCAAAGATCTCACTGACAGTGACTCATCTCAGGAGTCCTTAGTGACCACCACCAACACCAAGGGCCAAGCTACCAAAGTCACCATCTTTCAGGGGCTTACAGAACATCAAGCAAACCATCTTCCCAGTCACCCTGACACTGGGTGAAACTGTCAAAAGCAAATGGGGTGGCAGCCCAGGTCACCCCTAGCTTCTCTTAGTCAACTATCTGCCTGCCTAACAGGCCACTAATAACAGGGTGCATCCTTGGTCACAGGACTCAGGAGTGAGAGGGGGTGAAGTCCTGGCAAAGCAGCCATCTTCCCCTATGGGGGGTGGGAGGAAGAGTCTCACATTCACAAAGAGCTGCAGGACAAACGTCCCATCTGGCCCCAGTGCACAGGAGCACTGACTGTGACCCTGGTGAAGAGCTGACAGCCCAAAAAGAGATGACTCAGACATTCAGGAGATAAATGACCCCTTTCCCGGTGTCTGATTGTCCACAACTGTCCATCTTTTACACATCCAAGAGAACCAACAACACAATGGACTTTACAACACAACCAGTTGATCCTGTCACAAATGGTTAGACCCAGGTGACAGGAAAGCACACTGTTCACAGAAGGTCCCAAGTCCAAGAAAACCAGTGTGGTTGCTATGGCAGAGGGACAGGGTAGCTGGCTTCCTGTAAAGAGCTTATGAAACATAGCCTGGGGCAGCCCTGCAGATCCATCCCAGGTCAGCTTGTCCTGAGCCCTAAGCCTGCTGTGAGGCTGTCACGACACAAAGACAAGAGTAAGCAGCAGCCCTTTGGGAGTCTAAGAGGGCCACATGCTGCTCCCATGCCAAAGGGGAGTGTCTTTTAGGGGAGCACTGTTGCACGAACAGGAATGAGACCACGCCCCTTCCTGCTGGAGCCTCGGAGGACTTGAGGGCTAAGCCAGGCTGAAGGGCAGGGGCAGTAAAGACTGACTTAAACCTGAGAAGCCTGGCTTAGAAAGGGCTCAGTGGACATGAAGCATGCGCTCCCTCTGTCCCTGTCTCCCCAACCTCAGCCTCCTACTATCATCTGACACACAGCTGGAATCCTGGCCCGAGCTCTGTAGAGGGAGCCCGAGGGCAGACTACTTACTGATGAGTTCAATCTTCCCATTGCTCTTCACATGATAGAAGGAGACGGATATCCGAGGAGCCTCGCCATGAAGCACAGCAAACTTACTGCCATTGGGTTCCCAGGCAAAGGCTATGATGGTTTCTACAATCAACAGGAAAGAGAAGTCAGCTGCTGTAATAGTTCATACCACCATCTCCATTTTCAAAGATCTTCATTCGACTGGAGAAAAGCACCCCTAATCCACTAGCTGGACCGCAGAGCAACAGACAGCAAAAGCAAAGAGAAGTTAGCAGAGTTCAAAAGCAGTTGGTTTAATCTGCTTGGGATGTTGTGTTAATAACAAGCCCAGGCCAGGGTTGAGCTTGGCCTCTTCTGGCCCTGGCCTCCTGCAAGCTAAGATCACAGGCAGGTGCCACCACACTGCCTTTCCTTAGCCGACTTAAGGACTTAACAACTTAGCTTTGATCTTCTATACTGAAACAAAGTGAAAGCCAATGAAAGGCACAGGCACTTTACCAGACAAAGGCTGGACAGTGACTATTCCAGTAAAGGAGGGAGTTAGCTCTGTACAGTACATCAACCCTTCTCTATGTTGCGTGGTGGTGGCAGCGGCGCTCGCTCGCCTTTAATCCCAGCCCTTGGGAGGCAGAAGTAGGCAGATTCCAACACTGGGAGGCAGAGGTAGGTGGATCTCTATGAATTCCAGGCACCCAAGGATACATAGTGAGATCCTGTCTCAAAACATCCCACTTCAAAAAAAAAAAGAAAGGGAAGGGAAGGCAGGTCAAGGCTGATGGCACAAGCTTACAATCTTAATACTTGAGAGGCCAAGGCAGAAAGATTGGGCATTCAGGAGCAAATGGGCTATAGAATGAATCTGTTTCACAGAAACAAACAAAATCAGCCAAAAGAGCATCCAACTAGAAGTTCATCCAGGCAATCCAGGCACGGTGGTACGCCCCAGTAACCGAGGTGGGCAGGAAGGCAGGCAGCAGGGTCCCTGCGGCTGCTCTTGCTAAGACCCCACTTCAGCAACACTGCTCTGAGATGCTGGACAAGACAAAGGCACGGAAGGCCCTTCCTGCTTACCTTTCATCTCCACAACATCAACAGGTACCTGCTTCTCCCTCATTCGGAAGATTTCAAAATTTGTGACAACTCCCTGTTGACAAAAATAAAAAAGAAAGGGGTTAAATATATGGAAGGCGAAGACGTGAAAAGTGGGTGGTGGGGGAGGGGTACAACTGACGATCAGACTAAAGACAGCGCTCAACCACCAGCATGTCCACAGCCCTGCTGTGGTGCCGAGGCTGTCAGCATAGCCTAAGTTCACTCTGCAGCACATCTACCAGAGTTCACGTGGCCCGGCAGTCCAGAGACGACGATAGACTTGCACACTGCGAAGTAACCTGCACCAGCACTTTTAAAACACTATACCTAACAGCAGACTCAGTGACTACTCACCCACCACTGAATGCATGCCCATTAACATGTGGATGCATGTGTGTGATGGAATACTAGTCAGCCATGAAAAAGAATAGAATGAAACGCTGATGCATCCTACAATATAGATGGAATTGTTAAAAGACAAAGAGGAGGAACGCTGATGTATCCTACAATATAGATGGAATTGTTAAAAGACAAAGAGGAGGAGGAGGAGGCGGAGGCGGAGGCGGCGGCAGTAGTAGTGAAATCAAGGAGACTGGACACAAAGGGCCACAGCCTGCAGGGAAATGTTCCTAACAGATATGCAAAGAGAAAGCAGACCAGAGGCTGCTGGGAGTGAGGAGAGGGCTGGGGGCATAGCTCAACAGAACATCTGACCAGCATTCAGAGGGTTGCCTGAATATGACACCAGCAAAGGGACAAAAAAATCAAAGGGCAGACCAAGGAGCAACCTGATAAGAGGGAAATGGGGATGGTTAACTGGTGTGCAGCTTAGCATGTGCAGTGGCATGCCTGTGTGACCTGCTAAACATAGAATAGTCACGGAGACGGCTTGCCACTTAAAAGCATTTTTGATATATGAATTACATCTCCAGAAAAATTAGTTAGGACAGGCCTGGTGGTTCATGCCTGTAATTCTTTTTTTTTTTTTTTTGTTTTTTTGTTTTTTTCGAGACAGGGTTTCTCTGTGTAGCCCTGGCTGTCCTGGAACTCACTTTGTAGACCAGGCTGGCCTCGAACTCAGAAATCCTCCTGCCTCTGCCTCCCAAGTGCTGGGATTAAAGGCGTGCGCCACCACCGCCCGTCATGCCTGTAATTCAACACTCAAGAGGCTAAAGCAAGAGAATCACTGAGTTCAAGGATACCCAGAGCCAAAGACTGAAACTTGTCTTAAGAAAAGGAGAGATGACTCAGAAGTTGAGAGCACTGTCTGCTCTTCCAGAGGTCCTGAGTTCAATTCCAAGCAACCACACGGTGGCTCACAACTAGCTGTAATGGGATCTGATGCCCTCTTCTGGTGTGTCTGAAGACAGCTACAGTGTACTCATATAAAATAAATAAGTTCTAAAAGAAAAGAAAAGCCTGGGGCTGGAGAGATGGCTCAGTGGATAAGAGCATCGACTGCTCTTCCAAAGGTCACGAGTTCAAATCCCAGCACCCACATGGTGGCTCACAACCATCCGAAAAGAGATCTGACGCCCTCTTCCGGTGTCTGAAGACAGCTACAGTGTATTTACATATAATAAATAAATAAATCTTTAAAAAAAAAAAAGAAAAGCCTGGGTTTCATTGTGTGGTCCTGGATAGTCTGGAATTTGCTATGTAAACCAGGTTGGTCTCAAATTCGGCGCTCTGACTGCCACTGCCTCCGCCTCCTGAGTGCTAGGGTTTAAAGGCGTGCACACCATGCCTACACACAGTGTTTTTTGGATGAGGAAAACATTAAATTATATCAGAAACATCTGTGTGCAGAGCTGTGAAGTCCACCTGTTTACCAGAAAAACAATATATCCCTTTAGCTTCTAGTAAGAGTGGCTGAGCATCTGTAGGTGACACTACTGTCTGTGAGTTCAAAAATACATGAGGTGATCAACCCTAAAGGGGTTGGTAAGAAGACAGGATCAAAAGGTCTCCAGGTTCTGGTAAAGTGCTATGTCCAGATTGAGTCACACATCACTAGGAAACCCAGCTTCTCAAGCACTGTGAATGAGAACTCCATGTGAGTGCCATCAAAAAAAAAAAAAAAAAAGCAAAGCCCCAAGTCCCCAATAGCCTTGTGTTTTGGCAGTGCTCACCACATTGAGGCATCATGAACTTCCTTCCCTGCAGCTGTCTGTGCTGTAGGGTGCCAGCATGCTGAAGCTCCCTCAACCTCAGACTCACAGTTACAAACTGCGTTGTCTCTACTGTACGTAAAATGTATTTCCTACAAAAACTTAAGAAAACAAAGGACTGTTCTTTTTCATCACTCTTCAGCATGTATGAAATTAGTAGGATCTCTGAATTATACTGTGTTAGAATATTTATTTGGAAAAAAAAATCCTGTTTGCTGAATTGAGGTTCGTTTTTAAAAAAATGTTCAATGAATTCTATAAATTTCTAGCAAGTTTGGAAACTGCCCTAAACACACTACACTATGTCTTTCCTTTTGTATACTGGTTTATGCGAAACATTCTCAGCACTGACAATTAAACCATCAAAAATACCATCAACTCTAAAAAACATTGCACAGTACCAAAAATCAGGCCAAGGTTTAACTCTTCATGTTAAAGTACTTGTTGCTCTTGAAGACCTGGGTTCAATTCCCACCACTCACATGGCAGCTCACCACTGTCTGTAACTCCAGGTCCAGGAGATCTAATGCCCTTTTCTGGCCTCCAATAGCACTGCACACACATACATACATGCACTTATGATTTATGCTGGGTTTGTAAATCTATTCTGTGCTTATAAATATCTGGAGACAAAAGTTTCTTGGATGTAAACCAATTATGAAAGTCACATTTTAAGAAGCCTTCAACCCAGTCTGGTGGTAACCTCAGCACTCAGGAGGCAGAGGCAGGCAGATCTCTAGTGTGAGGCCAGCCTGGTCTACAGCATGGGTTCCAGGATAGGCAGAGCTACTCAGAAAGACCTGAATTAGGTCGCTAGCATTCTACCAAGCAGCTGAAAACCAACTGTAACTGCAACTCTAGGAAATCTGAAGCTCTACACATACAAACAAAAGTAAGAAACACATCTTCAGAAGCAGCAGCTCATTTAGAAGCGGCTCCCATGCAAGCACTCACCTGTGTGCCTTTCGGAGTCCTGTCTACTTTTACACATAAGTAATCTCCATTTTTCTGCCAGTGCAGCTTGCAATCAACCACATTGAACAAATTCCTCACTCGGATCTCCTGTCTGGTGGGCAGCTGCATCAGGGTCACCCTGGCTGGAATATCTTTGTCTTCCGGCACCCAAAAGGCAATGATGTTACCACCCGGAGACCAAGAAAAGTCTCTGCAGGACAAAGTGATAAAAGCTTATGCAAACAGATGGTTATAGGACTGAGCAGCAGAGAGTTGACCAAATTTACTCTTAAAAGCTCTGTGCTGGCATCCTGCCCGCTCCCCGCTATGCTGAGCCTGCTGCACACCAGCCATGTGCTAACACTCTCCAGCATGGCCTGCAGAGCTCTCAACCCTGGGCATGA
Organism: Tokudaia tokunoshimensis; assembly: GCA_036184795.1. Lineage (NCBI taxonomy): Eukaryota > Metazoa > Chordata > Mammalia > Rodentia > Muridae > Tokudaia > Tokudaia tokunoshimensis. The sequence continues at coordinate 30,457,421 of BTHU01000006.1, read as the reverse complement.
TCACACTGCCATGACAGCAAGGGCACAGACAAAGGGATGCTGCTCATTGTACCCACCTCCCCATGCTCTATTAATTGCTCTGCAGGGCAGACAATGTGGCAGGTTGCCATGTGGAAAGCCTCTACACACAGCACATTCTTGTCTTCTATTTTGTTGCTGTTGAGATGGCCTGTTGCCTAGACTGGACTCCAACTTGTGGGTTCAAACAACTCTTCTCCTTAACCTCCTGTCCAGCTGAAGTGCAGAAGCCCACCACCACATACAAACTTGGTTTTGAATTTGTTGCAGACCAGTGTATGCCCTGTTTTTAGTTTTTGTTAAAAGTCCAAATGATATCCAGGAATGAAAAAAAGGAAGACATGCTAATGTCCTCTGGGGCGATGAGCATTCGCCACCCCAGGACTGACCAGCTCCAAATGACTTCAGATAAACCAGCATGTGTCCACTCATCTAAGACAGAATGAGCTGCAGTTCCTTGCCACGTACCCAAGCCTCATCCCATAGAATACCTTCTCCCAGGGAGCTTTCCAAAGAGGATAAGCCACTGTGCTCAAGTCTCCACACAGTCCCTACTTTAGCTGGGCAAGACTCTTTGACCTTAGTATTTATTTCTGTGGTCTGTGAGCAGGAGCTACTGCAGAACCCCAATGTTTGCAGAAACAAGAAGCAAATGCTTTTTCTAATTGCTTAAGAACAGAGTGCTATGAGCTGGCGAGATGGCTCAGCAGGTAAGAGCACTGACTGCTCTTCCAGAGTCCTGAGTTCAATTCCCAGCAACCACATGGTGGCTCACAACCATCTGTAATGGGATGCGATGCCCTCTTCTGGTATGTCTGACAGTGTACCCATATAAATAATAAATAAATCTATATGGCAGTATATGCTGGCAATACCAACCTGTGGGAGAATAGGGAGTTCAAGGCTGTACTCTGCTACTGAGAAAATTCTAGGCCAGCTTGAACTACATTTGATATTCTTAAAAAAACAAAAACAAACAAACAAAAACCCTGGCCAGGTGGTAGTGCCACATAGTTTTAATCCTAGCACTCAGGAGGCAGAGACAGGTGGATCTCTATTCATTTGAGGCCAGCTTGGTCTATAGAGTATGTTCCAGGACAGTCAATGCTATACTAAGAGCCCGCTCTAAATAAATACCCTGCTGCAATGACCTGAAAGTCTGTTCATGTGCTCCTCAAATGCACTGTGAGGTGGTGGCCAGAGGTGAGGCCCTTGTGAGATATATCGGTCTTAAAGAAGGGAAGGTGGGGACCCAGTAAATGCCTTTTTTTCTTCCTTTTTTTTTGACAGGGCTTCTCTATGTAACAGCCTTGGCTGTCCTGGAACTTGCTCTGGAGACCAGGCTGGCCTTGGACTCACAGAGATTGTTTCTGCCTCCCAGTTCTGGGATTAAAGGTCTGTGCCACCATTTCCTGCAAACAAATGCCTTTTAAAGAGCGCTGTTCCTTCTAAATATATGTATGTATGTGTACATAGATAGATGGGGGGGTGGGGGAAGAGGGAGAGAGGGGGGAGGGGGGAGAGAGAGAGAGAGAGAGAGACCAAGACCATCCACTTAATAGAAAGCTCCCAACCAGACAGAATTCCACCAGCTCATCTTGGACTTCTGGTTGTAAGAGGGAAAGACTGGCATTTCTGCGGTTTGAAGATAATCATCCTGTGTTGCTACAGCAACCAGAGCACACTGACAGTGACTTTACAGAAACAGGCACTTACTTTATTCCGGAGATCTTCAGGCTCTTCTTGTCCAAAAGGCCCATGGACTGCCCATGAGGGAAAGAAAAGGGGAAAAAATAAAATAAAAATCACAGCTCAGAAAGGTCAGGGCAGCATCATCTCTAGGTACCTCTTTTATAAATCTATCCTGGAGAGGGGAGAGCATGTCACAGCACAAATGTACAAGTCAGAAGACAGTGTGCACAAGCAAGTTCTTGCTTTCCATGGTGCAGTGAAGGGACTGAATTCTGGTTGTCAGGCTTGGCAACAAGTGCCTTCACCCACTGGGTCACTTTCCAGCTCCCATTCCCCCTTTAACAGTGCAAGACTCTGCTCTATCTAGGGAGCATTACAAGATGTAGGACAGGGGAGCAGCAGTCAGATAGATGCCAGCAGCGACGCACAAGTTCAATATGGCAGGGAGTCCCGACCTCCCCCAGCACAGCCAGGGCTGGCCTTCATCACAGTCCCAACTCCCTTACTACAGCACAGATTAAGAGAAGCACTGACTATATCCTCGTGATATCTCCATACTGTATAGCCGCCATGCATGCACCCAATAGTATGGTTAGCCTTCTAGAACACTAAAATAACCATAGGAGCTAGGCCACAGCCCAGTCATAGAGCAGTTGCCTTAGCATGCAGGATTCCAGTTCAATGCCCAGACTTCCATAAAGACAAAATACCAGAACTCACAGGTGTTTCATAGATGCTAAGAGTATCCAGGGTCATTCTTGCAAAGAATTTGCCATCATGGCTCCACCTGAGGAGAAAAGAAGTGTCAGGCTGTGCCGATGGAATAGGAAGAGACCATAGGCAGACCAGGACTTTGGTCTACTCACTTGAAGATGGGCCAGTGGGCTGAGCTTTCACAGTGAAAACCTCTCTTCTTATGCCCTGTGAGGATGTCCCAGATGATGATCGCCTGAGGGTCATCCTGAGTGTCCATCAGTGGGCTGAAAGTCACCAAGTATCTGCAAGAGAGGGTCACTTAGCGCAGCACTTCCTTGGTGTGAGAATCATATTTCCAGTACAGATTGTTATGGGTCACAGAAATAAGATAATCCCAGGATACACAGAATGCCACCAAGATGTACAGAACCAGCCTTTTCACACTTACCATGACCCAAGAGCAGTGTCTTATCTCTCCCAAGTTGGGGTAGGATGAGCATAACCGGGTACAAAGTATGTCACAAAATACTACAAGAGTCACCTAGAATGGTATTCCCACCACAAGTGGTCCCAAGCAAATCAAAGAGCCCAACAAGTCTGCTACAGTGGGCTGGTCTAGAGGGAGGAGTGACTGGGATTCTCTCTGGCTGCACTGGTATAATTAAAACCAATAAGATAAAGAGAACAAATGGTAACATACAGTTCTAAAGGGAGTGCTTCAGGGACAAGGGAAATTAGCTATCTGATTGCGGTCATCGCTTAGTGTAGAAGAAATCTTATTTGTTCCCACAAAGCAGATGTGTCCTAAGGAAACAACTGTCACAGCAAGGGGCAGTGGAGAGGCCCAGCAAGTCAGAGAACACCAGTAAAATGCCCTCCTGCAGCAGCATCAGCGCTGATCAGTGACATCACACCACATAAACTGCTAAAGCCTGTAGTGAGTGAGCACCAACACTGCAATCTACAGAACCAGAGCACGGAGCACCTAGCAAACGACAGGACAAACGCACGAACAGGCAGATCATACCAGGTGTGATGGTGCACAGCCCGAATCCCAGCCCTTGGGGGGTGAAGGCAGGAGGATCAGGAGTTCAATGCCGGCTTCACCTATAGTGATTTGGGCCCAAGCCAAGTATCAAAACAGAGAAAGCCATATCCTAGCCATGTACCAACTGCACTCCCAGAACTGACTACTGCAGGAACTGCACAAGCTTCCCAAGAGGTGGAGGGAGGGAGGGACATGGAGCCACCCACGCACAGGTAAAAGGCAGCTATCTCACACAGCCACTTCTTTTTAAAAAAGATTTATTTCATATGTGTGGGTGTTTTGCTTGCAGGCATGGCTGGTGCCCTCAGAGGTTAGAAGAAGGAGCTGTGGATGGTTGTGAGCCACTATGTGGATGCTGGGAATAAAGCTGTCCTCTGTAAGAACAAGTGCTCTTCTTACCTCCAAACCATCTATCCAGCCCCTCACACTCACTTTTTGCACTGCTGCTAGAGTGGCCTCTGGCACTCTGAGAGCCGCACACAGGGAGGGAAGGATGTCCTAGGTGAAGGGACGAGAGCTAAGGACACTAGGACTGGGGCCAAGTATGCACCCATGGTGTAACTACCTTTGTCTATAGGTAACCAGCATATGCTTTTGTTGTTTTATGGAAGCAGGGTCTCATGTACACCACGCTGGCCTTTAACTCCTGATCCTCCTGCCTTTATTTCCCAAATGCTGGGGATCCAGGTGTGTCCCACAAAGTGTGGCGTGTAGCTTCCTCCAGCTTTCCTCTGACTCCACTTTTTACAAGTCTCTGCTCCAAGAGTATTTCAGACATGGGAAAAAACCCTTCCGGGAAAAAACCCTTCTGAGAAAAACTGTCTAGTGCCTGAACTAGAACAAGAAATGATCTGTGTGACGTTATGGCACCAAGTATCAGTGCTGGCATAGAGTAGTACCTGGAACCAAAGTATCACACAAAGCCCATGGTGGTTGCTAGGCAATGAATGCGCACTCAGAGGAGAGCACATGTGCAGGTCCACTTTATCGAGGGATATGTTCCCAAACCTCCAGTACCCAGCCCAATACATGTTTTTTCCTACATGTACATATACACATACACCCATGAAAAGTATACATTAAGCACAGTTAAGAGACCAAAATCAACAGAACACAACCATATGAACACACACTATAGTGAGTTCTGTCTGTGTGGTCTCTTTCCTGAGTCAAGATACAAACAATCTTCCTGCTGTGGGACTGTCACTGCAGCCCAGGAAGGTGAAACCACAGTATGGGAGTTATTGCTCAAGTATGAGGCTGGGGAGGATGCAGTTCAATGGCAGAGACCTGGGTCCCTGCAAAAAGAAATCAAAGAAAAACTTGAATGCTCACCACACCACCCTATCCCACTGCCTGGCTCTAGCAGTTTACACACTGTTTGAGGAGGAGGTAAAGGAACAGCCAAGTGCTGACAGAAGAATCTTGGTAAACCCCATCTCTTTTTTCTCTCTTCGTCTGTTTTGAGGCTTTTTGGAGACCAGGTCTCATGTAGCCTAACCTGGCCTCGACCTCACTATGAGGTCCAGGCTGGCTCTCATACCTCCTGGGATTTTTCTATCAAGTCTGAAAGTAGCACAAATGACCTGAGGAGACAAGATGGAGTCGCTCACCTTTCACATGGAGAGAAATCGATGAGTTGCACACCTTGGTGGCTGAACCTCTGGATCTGCTTGAACTTGTCCCCTCCCCAGAGGGCGATACCCCGCTGATGGAAAGTGGCCAGGTAGGTGCCCTTAGGGGACCAGCGCACATATGTTTCTGTCCATCTCTGTAAGAAGGCAGGAGCAGTGTGAAAATGACAAGCGTCAAGCACAGCGGCCCTTCCTTCTACACTGCATCTTCTCATCTCAGAACTGTTCCCCAGCAGGTAAAGGAGTGACAGTTGTCCTCAGAGAGTGCCTCAGAGAACAAGAGCCTTCACCTGCTCCTGGGGCAGAAACCAGCCCTGCCGTAAGGAGACGGGAGGTCATGGCCAGGGCCAGCTGCTGGTACACACCGCTCTTTCTTCAATTGAGACTGGGTCCTTGACATCATTCCAGAAGATGGATGTCCGGTCTCCGCTCTCAAAAATCACACTGTACTGATCTCTACACTCTGCCTCTTCCAGCCAGTAACGCAAATTGCCCTAAAAACAATCAAAATCGAGGAACTTAATACGCTGCATTAATTTTAATCAAAGAAAGCTTATCGATAACTATTGTACTTAATGACAAATGACGAGCTCAAGGGATAAAGATGTCTTCTGACTACAAAGGCAGACGTTTTGTAAAACATACCAGGTCTTTGAAAGGCTGCTTCTCTGGAATGTCCCACTCATCGCTGATGGTCATGTACCTGGAACGGAATGGGCCCTGCTGAGTTCCATGCTGCATGGGATGAGGGTGCACAGCCAGGCAGCTCCACGCCCTCTCCACCCACCCCCAAGCTCAAAGCAAAAGCATAAAATGCTCTTGCCTGGCCAACAGAAATCAATCGCCTAAAAGGCCACCAGCACCCACTGAGGAACTCCCCATCACCCGTGGGCTGCAACTTACTTATCAAAGTCAGTGAAGAGGTTGACCCGGAACGTGTGCTGCTTATCCAGCTTATACCCATCGGCATTTTTCACAGCATCCACAGCATGGGCAGGAGAAGCATATTCCAGAAAGATATACCTGAGTGAGAAGACAAGCGGCTTGCACACACCAAGACCTTTCTACATGAACAGAGGGGTCTAACTGTCCTGCGGCATCCCCAGGGCAGTCACGCTGAGGACCAAAGAACAGTAACGCAGGCCAAGCGGCTTCCTAAGAAATCTTAAGCTTTTGTATATTCTACTATTCAGATTTCTCAACCTATCTTTGATTTTATTTTCTATATTTACCCTGATAGCTGTATCCTTCATCTCTAACTTTCATCTTATTTGCAATAAATGACAGTCATTAGCAGCATCAAGAAAGAAAGAAAGAAAGAAAGAAAGAAAGAAAGAAAGAAAGAAAGAAAGAAAGAAAGAAAGGAATCTTAATAGATCATGACTGACTTCACAGTTATAAATGACAGGCAAGTTTAACAGAAATGGCCGTTTCCTGCAGACAGCCCAGTGATGCACGTGTGACAGCAGAGGCAAGAGGCAAACCCTCATACTCAGCAGCAGCCGCCACTGTGGACCATTCTGCCCCGTCCAGTCACTGAAGGAAGCCGGTCCGCGCAGTCGGGAAGCCCGGGCCTTCAGGGGGCCTACATCTACAGCCATGCTCAGCACCACAAACACAGCGGACGCCTAGACTCAAGCATGGAAGAGCAAAGGCAAGATGCAGGTCACACTTCAGGCTGCACCCACGATTTAGGTGACAGCAGGAAGTCACTAAGCAGTGCTATAAGGTGTCACCTCTACTTCAGAGAAGTTAAAATGTTTTCAAAAGCACGTCCAGAGAAATCCCACAGGCAGGCTTGCCCATGGTCTCTGCCCACTTCCGGGCCCGTGGTATCTTTCTCTAGGACCTATCTTGGATAGCCTGCTGCTCTGTGGGGATCAGCTCTGGGGACCTGAGAAGCAAAACTTCACTGGAGCGCTTCCCCCTGGGGTGGCCTCAACACACGAACCCCCAAGTCCTCGACTGCTGCTTTAGCAACTAGTGCGCTCACCCTTTCGTCTTTCCATCCTCTTCAGGGTAATAGTCATTTATGATTTTTCCAAACTTGGAGAAGATCTTGTGGATGACATTTTTGAGTTTCTCAAGTCGGTCGGGTCCCACCTGAGGAACGTTGTCTACAACGATCACTGAGTCAATCCCATCCGCTTCCTGAGGTCGATCTTTGAGTACATCACCAAGTAGTTCTGAAGAGTAAAAGAAACGGCAAGTGGGTTCTGTTTAAGCTAGGAAGCACTCATTAGCCAGCAGGCTGCTCTCTTCTAAGAGGCATCTACTCCAAGTGCTTCCACCACGAACAAAGAAATCGGGACGGGGCTTCCACAAGGAAGGCTGATCGTCACACTCCGTTTGATGGGAAGTATTCTCTAAATGTATCCAGTTGTTGTTGCCAGGGTGGTGCAAGCATGCAATCCCATCACTTTGAAGGTGGAGGAAGATACATGTGGATCTGAGTTCAAAGCCAGCTTGACCCTGCCTTAACCAAGCGGGAAGAACCCATTCCTGACAGTTACCCTCTGACCTCCACAGCCTTGTCCATATTCCACACAAAAATAATAACCTTAAAAATTATAAAATACAGGCTAGAGAGATGGTTCAGCAGTTAAAAGCACTGACTGTTCTTCTGAAGGTCTTGAGTTCAAATCCCAGCAACTACATGGTGGCTCACAACCATCTGTAATGAGATCTGACGCCTTTTCTGGTGCGTCTTAAGACAGCTACAGTGTACTTAGATATAATAAATCTTTAGACCAAGGCAAGCGGGCCAACTGGAGCAAGAGGGGGCCAACTGGAGTGAGCAGAGGTCCTGAATTCAAATTCCCAGCAAACACATGATGGCCCACAACCATCAGTACAGCTACAGTGTACTCATATATACATAAATAAATAAATCTTTAAAAAATGATAAAATACAAAGGGCCACAGATATAACATAATGGTAGCACCCCAACCTAAACATAGAAGTAGCCCTGGGTTCAATCTCCAATACTGCTCTAAAAACAAACTAAATGAATGGATCATTGCATGAATTTCTAGCCATTATTACTGTCCTTTTTTATTCACTTTTTGCAGGTGTGGTTGCACATGCCTGCAACCCCAGGAGTTGGGAGGTGAATGCAGGAGGAGCTAAATTTCAAGATCATCCTCAAGGCAAGGCCAGCCTCCAACCAAAGATCTTAGCTAAGAAACGGAAAAGCAGGAGAGACAGCTCAGCATTAAGAACAAGTACCACAGTTGGTGATGGCGCCTTTAATCCCAGCACTTGGGAGGCAGAGGCAGGTGAATATGAGTTCAATGCCAGCCTGGTCTATACAGAGAAACCATGTTTGGAAAACCCAGTACCCGGGCTGAGCAGCTCACTCACCAGCCTGTAACTCCAGTTCAAGGGAACTGAACACCTCTGGCCTCCAAGGGCACTGTGCACACATACACAAATCCTTTAAAAGAGGAGAGAAACTTCGGCATACTAAATACCCTAGATGTCGACACAGGTCCTTTGTGCCATTTCATTCTCAGAAGTGAAAGTTGGGCTGGACAGAGGCTAAGTCGGGAAAGTGCTCGCTGCCCACAAGCCTCCAATTCCAGGACTCAGGCAGGTAGACCTCTGTGAATTCAAGGCCAACATAACCTAGTCTACAAAGCGAATTTTAGGATGGCTACAAAGTAATATTTACCTCAAAAAGCCACATCTATAATCCCAATGCTGTGAGGACGGAGACAGGAGGATCTCATGGGCTTGGTGCCCAACCAGTCTAGCTGAAATGGTGAGCTCCAGGTTCAATTGAGATGGCTCAGTCAGTGGTTAAGAGCACTGACTGGTCTTCCAAAGGTCCTAAGTTCAGATCCCAGCAACCACACGGTGGTAATGAGATCCGACACCCTCTTCTGGTGTGTCTAAAGGCAGCTACAGTGTACTAGTGTACTTAAATATAATAATAACTTTCTAAGAAAGAAAGAAAGAAAGAAAGAAAGAAAGAAAGAAAGAAAGAAAGAAAGAAAGAAATCCTATCTTAGGAGCTAGAGAGATGGCTCAGTGTTTAAGTGCACTGACTGCTCTTCTAGAGGGCCTGGGTTCAATTCCCAGCACCCACATGGCAGCTCACAAGGGTCTACAACTCCAAGATCTGACAACCTCACACAAAAATGCTTACAAATAAAACCCGAATACACATTAAAAACATTTTTTTTAAAGGGAAAAAGGTGGAGGGAGCCGGAAGTCATGGTGCACACACTGCACTCCAGGAAGAGGCAGGCTAATCTCTGAGTTGGAGGCCAGCCTGATCTACAGAATTCTACAAAGTTCCAAAAGGGGTGACCAACCGAACATGCCGGACAGAGCTCAGTCTCCGTGTGCACTTTCTCAAATATAGTACATGTCCACAGAGAGAGAGGTGAGCTCGATGTAAGAATGTTCCAGTGCTCCCAGAACCTGAGAAACTAGGACAGAAAGACAGCCATTTCTGAGGAAGGGAGGAAAGGATGGGGAAGGGTTCAGCGGTTAAGTTCACTTGTTATTCTTCCAGGACCAGAGTTCAGTTCCTAGCACCCACATGGTGGTTAACAACCAGATACAACCCCAGTTCCACATAATCCAATGCCCTCTTCTAGCCTCCAAAGGAAAGTGTATACCTCTGATACACAGACATACATGCAGGCAAAACATCTATATACATAAAATAAAAAATAAAAAACAGAGCTGGAGATGGCTCAGCAATTGTAGAGTACTTGTTCTTGCAGAGGACTGAGGCTCAATTCCCAGCACCCACATGTTGGCTCACAGCCACCTGTAACTCTAGTGTCAAGGAATCTAACGCCCTCTTTCGGCCTCCACAAATACCAGTCACACATGTAGTGCATAAACATGAATGCAGGCAAACATACATACAAAGTGTAAAAAAAAAAAGGGATACAAATAAATGTTTAAATATAAAAGGCAATCTGGGCCAGCAGGAAGACTCAGTGTCACACAAGCCTGATGACCTGAGTGCAATCTCTGGAATCCACTGCGGAAGGAGAAGGCCAACTCCTGAACACTGTCTTGATTGCTACACAAACAGCCAGCACCAACTCACCAAATGACTTTTTTAAAGGTCACTGTTGGAGGGCTGGAAGTATGACTTGGTAGAACACTTGCTTAGCATGTACCAGGTCCTGGGTTCTACTACACTAGTCCTTTGCATTTCGTGCTGGCTAATTTTATGTCACCTTGACACAATTAGAGTTATCTGGGAGAAGTAAACCTCACTTGAGAAAATGCTCCCACCACACACCTGTAGGCAAGTTTGTGGGTTAATTCCTTGACTGATGATTGGTATGGAAGAACACAATTCACTGTGGGCAGTGCCATCTCAGGCTGGTGTCCCTGGATGGTGTAAGAAAGCAGCCTGAACAAGCTATGAGGAGCAAGCCAGTAGCAGCACTCCTCCATGGCTTCTGCACCAGCTCCTGCCCTGACTTCCTTGGATGATGCTTCTGTCACAGCAAAAGAAACCTAATTAAGACACATTTCAAAGATGCCCGAATCAAGAGCAGGGAAGGAGCGAGGAGGTAAGAGGCAGATTCTCAACATGGCAAATGCCACAAACCTTCACTACAGAAACTCTGGGTTCCTTTAAAATCCTGCTCACCATACAATTAAACAGCCTGCTAAGCTGGACCTGAACTTAACAAGATGTAATAAAAAAAACCAAACCAGCTTCCATACAGATTAGACTCCTTCCCAAGAGCTCAAAGCGTCTACCTAGCCTGTAACAATCTGCTTCTCCTGAGAAGGGCAGAGCAAAGTAGCCTCATAATGCAACACATTGTTTCTTTTCATTTGTTTGGGTTTTTTACATCTTATTGTAAAGTGTATAAATGTTTTGCCTGTGTGTGTGTGTATGTGGACCACATGCACGTCTGGTACATGATCACTCCTGAACTGGAGTTACAGAGACTTGTGAGCCATCATGTGGGAGCTGGGAATCAAACCCAGGTTCTCTGGAAGAACAGCAGGTGCTGAGCCATCTCTTCAGTCCCCTTCTATTTGTTTTTTGATATAGGGTCCCATGTACCTCTGGCAGGGGCTGCCTCAAACCTCTACCTTCCAAGTCCTGAAATGACTGGCATGCACACCACACAAGAGGACACAAGTTCACGATCAGCAACAGTATAGGAGACATATTCTAAGGTGAAAAAGAACAAGGAGCAAGGCAGAGTCCACACTGCTCCTCCTGGTAAAAACCAAAGAGCTGTTTCTTCTCCCACCCTTGTGACACCCTGATGCCCAAAGCCAGATGGCCTTAGAGTTCCTAAGGACAGGATTGTCCCTCCTCACTACTCTCCCCTCCCCTGCATACACTGGACAGGACCCGATGGGCTCCAAAAAGCCAGCATCCCGACTCCTACAATCCCCAATTCTGGAAATAATCCACATACTGGAATCTGTGAATTAAATGGGTTCAAATAATTCTTTAAATACTCATCTTACAGTAGACAGACCCATCGCTTTCCCAATACTTTCTAACACCAATTCTAATTTTAACTCCGGTTCTAGGAGCTCCAATGGCCTCCACGGGCAATAGACACACATATGAGATGGACACGTGGGCAAATAAGCCTGTGCATAATTTTAGTTAAAAACAAACTAAACAAAACAAATCTTTGAAAAAGGGAGGGGCTGGAGAGATGGCTCAGCGGTTAAGAGCACTGACTGCTCTTCTGAAGGTCCTGAGTTCAAATCCTAGCAACCATATGGTGGCTAGCAACCATTCGTAATGATATCTGATGCCCTCTTCTGGGGTGTCTGAAGACAGCTACAGCATACTTATATATGTAAATATATAATAAATAAATCTTTAAGAAAAGAAAAAGGGAAAAGATGGTGGTATGCATGTGGGGAAATGGTTTAGTTCAAAAGACGCTTGCTGGGCAGGCAGCAAGACTTGAGTTAAGATCACTCCTGTGGGTTAGCACCCACCTCAAAGAGCTGGTAGTGTCGCACAACTGCATTCCCAGTGCTAGAAAAGTGCAAGCAAGGACCTAAATGGGCAGCTAGTCTAGCCAACTGGTGAGCTCTGAGCTCAGAGAGACACCTCTCTCCACCTAAAAAGCAGCTGTATTTAGCAGTGGTTCACAACCTGTGTGTAATCCCAACACTTGAGTGGCTAAGACAGGACGCTTACCATGAGTTTTGGGCTAGCATAGGATACAGTGTGAGGTCCTGTCTGAAACCATGAAGTGACAGGGACAGTCCAGACCCAAAATAAATAACCAAAAGAACCAAGGGTTCAAAAGGAGCTTCAAAGTCAAAACTTAGGCTCTACCATGGGGGAAACAGGTACATTAGAGATCACTGGAGGGGGGCGAGAGTGGGACCCCAGAAACCTGCTCTATCCAGAGCAACTTCCTCAAGGCTGAAGCCTATAGAATCTTCACAATAGTTTATCTGTTTCTCATGCTAAGGCATCTTTTAAGAAACACAGTAAAACAAGCCAGGCATGGTGACTCACACCTCAAATCCTGGCAATCTTAAAGTGGAGGCAGGAGGATCGGTTCAGACAGCTTCAGCTTCATAAAGAGCTGGCCAGCCTGGGCTATGCAGACCCTGTCTTACAACAAAACAAAAAACAACCTCCACAGACATATAAAAGGATTAAATCAAACAATGGTGACATCAAATGGCAAAGTTCTAAGTTGACAACTATATTGAGGTGCTATATTTTCATGGTATATCACTGGTAGTTCAAAAAGGCAATTGTTTAAGGGTACATGTCTGTAGGGTCAGCACCATGAAAACTGAGGCAGAAGAATCAAGAGTTCAATTTCAGCCTGATCTACACAGAGGCCCTGTCTCATTTTTTTTAAAGTGGTGTCCATAGGCCCTTTGCCCATTGGTATTAGCCACACCATCACATGAATGAACTGTGTGCTTTCAGCCTGAAGTTGAAACGGCAGAGGAACACATGCTATCAACTGTCAGGAAAGAATGTAGGAATCTGGCTCCTGTGCAGGTAGGCAGAAACAACGCCTTTAAAAAGCTAGTCACCATAGAAGAAATCATGAAATAAGCAGCCAAACGAGCAATGTGAAAAAGCAATGTACACCACAAGAATGGCCCGGGGTACCAACGTAGGAAAAAGGGATAAGTATGTGGTAATGTGGTTGGGTCCGATGGCAATGCCTTACTATGGAAAGCATTGGGAACACACTTCTACAAAGGGGAAGGCATCAGGCTCTCCACGACCTGTCCCACCCGTTCGGCCCTCTGAGGGATCCAGCTGGTCAACACTGGAAACCCTGGCCGGGAAACTAGAACGCCCCCAGATATTCCAGGTCGTCCAGCCCTCCACCAACCCCCAGACGCGCGGTCTTGCGGCAGAAACGGACTCCCCAAATGATCCCCTACTGTAGAGGAAAGAGTGGATCGTTGCAACCGGAGATCTCGCGCCCTCGACGTCCTAAGCGGATACCCTGACCGTGGACACAACCACGACTACAGCCCTTACCTTCCTCGCTCACGTCGTCTACGAAATCCTCGGGGTCGCTGAAGGAGGGCTCATCAGCCTCTCCGTTCTCCAGAGCCCGCGGCTCCGCCTCAGCCGCGCTCCGGTCGGACCCGCCCTCCTCCTCCGCTCCAGCCGAGGGCTGCCCCCGGGCCTGCTCTCCGCCGGCCTCCGCCTTCCCGGGGGCAGAGGGCTCCGGCGCCGAGGACCGCTCCGCCGACTGCGGCGTGGGCGAGGCGGCCGGACTCGTCGCCGTTTCCTCTTCGGATTGGGCCGCCGGCTTGGCCCTCACCTCGGGCTCCGCTCCGGCCTCGGCGTCTTCTTCGGCGTCTTCCGTCCGCCCCACTTCGGACCCGCCAGACCCTGCCGCCTCTTCCGTCGGCGGCGACTCGGAGGCCGGCTGCTGCCTCGCGGGCTCGGCCCGCTCTTCGGCCGCCTCGGGCACCGCCACGTTCTCAGCGTCCTGCATGGGCCCGCGCTGCTTCTCACCCGGCTCGGCCGCTCTGCTTCCGACTCCCAGAAATCACCGCGCGCCGCTACCGCGGAGCCATGTGCGTGCAGCGAATGGGTCGTACCAAGATGTAGCTCGGGGGAGACACCCACGCCCTCATTCCTCACGACCAGTCCGAGAAAACTCAGATACGCATAAAAATCTAGAAACAGTTATAATATACATTTTCAAGACATATGGGTTTATTTATGGCCCAAAGGGTTTTTTAAGGCGGAAAATAAATTCACACGAATATGTGGCTCCCCCATTCTGGGTAAGAAATAGTTGCGTCCAAGATGGCAGACATTCCTCGGCCTCTCCGGGCGGGCGCTAAGGGGAAGGTCTGAACTATCTGGGGCTCACCAAGTAGATTCTCAAATGGATTTTTTAACATGCGAGGCTGTATAAAGACAAAATATGTGACCATAAAATAATGCCAAGATAACTGAAAGTTCCACCAATGAGCCTTTGTAAGCTTTGCTTTTAATCAGACAGGCTGCTTGACTGACATGACTGACTTCCCTCCCCCAGAAGGGCTTGTATTTTAGGTCCGTCCACTGACGGGGCAGAAGAACGAAGGGTTCCAAGTTTACGCGAGGAGCTCGCCGACAACCAGAGGCCGTCAACACACACCAAAATGACTGCCTCTACAATGCAGAATCGTGTGATGAGTGGCTTTAGTCTCAATGGCCAGCCTCGCCGCAGCGGCTGGCAACTTAGCGTTGGCCGGTGAGATGAAAGTCACTGTGGTTCAGTCCGCCGGTGACTACCGTCTTCACACGCGGGAGAACGCGATCACGTGGGCCAGCGTGGGGTGGGCGGAACGGAGCCTTCGTGGGACCCCAGGAGTGGTTTGCTGGGAAAGATAGTCAAGATTTTTGATACCTCCAGCCCAAAGCTGTCTCTTATGGGACGTTTCGAAAATCTTAATAAGAACGAGTTGAGGGAACTAAGACCTTAAGAACACTTTTGCTGAGGACCAAGTTTGGCTCTCAGTACCCATATGGTGCCTTACAACCACTTCTTAACTCGAAAAAATTTGCATTTTTAAGCATATGAGTGTTCCGCCTGCAAGTCTTTCTGTGCACCGTGTGTGCAGGCGGGGGCCGAAAGAGGACATCGTATCACACACAGGACTGGAGCTATAGACCGTTATGAACCGCATGTGGATGGTGGAAATAGAACCCAGGCTCTCTAGAAGAGCGGGCAGTGCTGTAATAGTTGAGCCATCTCTCCAGTCCCAGCTCATTCCTAAGAAAAAACAAACCAACAAAATTTGCTTTTTTTTAAAAAAAAGGACCAGTTAGTTGGCCATGAAAGTATAGACTTGGAATCCCAGCAATGGGGAGACTGAGGCAGAAAGATCATGCTAGCCTGTGCGATATAAAGACTAAACCAACAAAACATGTGGCCATAGGCTGATGGATAAGTTAGTAATGGGCTACCTGAGTATTTATGGTTTACTCAAAAATGATGAGTTACACAGCCGGCTCTCTCTCGCTGTTAATCCTGACAATTGAGCTCCATCCTGCAAACCCATATTGTGGAGGGAGAGAACTGACTGGGGGTAGGGTGGCCTCTGATCTGATAGGCACCCACTAAGGAAATGCATTTACTTACTTTTTAATTAGCATCTCTTCTAGTGTTGGCAGGCCCAGCCCTTTGATAGTCCAAAGCCCCAGTGTCTGGATAATAATCCAAATCTTTAGAAAGGCTTATGGCTCCAGGTTCTAGAAGTCAGAGACTTTCAATGGCTGTAGGTGCTGGGGAAACAGACTTTCTTCTCGGGTTGGTTACCAGGAGCCCCACACGAAGCACTTACTGTAACCTTCCACCAAGTACTTTGAGTAGCTTTGAGTGTTGAGATTCATGGCTCCTAAAAAATAGTGTTTCTCTCTCTCTCTCTCTCTCCCCCTCCCTTCCTCCCTCTCTGTTTCTCCTTGAGACAGAATTTCTCTGTGTTGCCGTGGCTGTCCTAAAACTTGTTGTGTAGACCCAGCTGTCCTCAGATTGCCCCTCCCTCTACCCTAGTGCTGGATTAAAGGCATGTGTCACCATTGCCTGTCAGGTATCACTCCCTAGAAGAGTCACAGCTCTTGAATATCAGGACTCAGCTCTGCAACCTGTCCAGGCCCAAGGACAGTTATGAGTGTAGCCCAGCCCAAACTCATGAACTTACTCAAAACATAGTTTTGCAATTTTTTATATAGTATTTTTAAAAGATTTTAGTTGTCTTATGTGTGAGTGCTATGTCTGCATATATGCCTGCATGCCAGAAGAGGGCATCAGATCCCATTACAGATGTTTGTGGTTGCTGGGAATTGAACTTAGAACCTCTGGAAGAGCAGACAGTGCTCTTAACGACCGAGCCATCTCTCCAGCCCCTGCAATTGTTTTTTAGAATTGCACAGTTCTCAAGCGTGAACTCACGATGACAGTTTCACGTGGCAATGTCAAAGGGTTGGACACACCTCCTCTCAGAGCCTGGCAGGTCCTTGGAACTCCTCCAGTAACTAAGCCATGGCTTTCGTCATCAGCTCCTCAAAGCCTTGTCTATGAGGTCTCCGTGGTTTTTCCTCTGTAATTCTGCTTCCTGAGAACTGCCCCTGCAGCACTTCACCTGCACTCAAGTGGCCACTGTCCTGTCCGAGCTCCACTCTCGTATTACCAGATGGGCCACCGAGGGTGGTTTTCGTGCTCTGTACTGGAGGTTAGGACAAGCTGCCTGAAGCAATCCTAGCTGAATGAGTGGTACATTCTGAAGCCAGAGTTGTGCTTGGGCAGCAAGCAGGACCTGCTTCTATCGAGATCACTGGCAGCCTGTTAAGCTCTGCTAAAATCTATTAAGGTCTATATAGAGAGCTCAGCAGTAAAGAACACTTGATGACCTTAAGCTCTTGATTCTCCTGCCTCCACCTCTATAGGGAGGGCCAGCTGATGGTAAGTTCTTTGGCCTGTATTCTAAGGATTCCTGTTCATTCTCCTGTGAATAAACAAAGACAATGGGATACAGGGCAATTGGACTTCCTAATCGATAGTAGTTGGGCTCCCCTTTGCTGCTTGGCCCACTTAGACAAATAGACTGTCAGCCACAAAGAGCCAGACAAGCTTAAACTAATACAGGCCATTTTGAACACACATGACCACAGCTGATCCCTCTCTCTCTCTGTCTCTCTCTCTCTTTGTCTCTCTCTGTCTCTCTCTCTCTCTCTCTCTCTCTCTCACACACACATACCCCGCTTCTGAGGACCCAGCAGCTTTAGCCAGAACTATTTCAAGCATCCTACTTTAGATTTTTTTGCTATCACTAGCTTCAGGGAATTGGAAAGACCCTTCAACCATTTCCACTAAGGCCAGAGTAGGCACTCTTCCCCTGAGAATCTAACAAAAGGATTGCTGATACTGGTACTAAAGAGGCAAGGCTATATGATTGGTGAAAACAAAAGCCTTCGTTTGCATGAGAACTTTGCTATGATTAATGCAAATTATTCCTCTATGGTTATATGTGCAGGCTGTTAGGTTCACTTGGGGAGTCAGCAAACGGATTGTGTTGCTTGGTATTGCAGCTTTAGTCTTTCTCTTTCTCTTGAGTGGTGTCATATGACTTAATGATATGGGTTCTGCACGGTGGCTTCCTTCCTATGAACTTGTAACTTCCTTCATTGTGAAGAACTGTTTCCTTCTGTCTTCCTTGCACAATGAGCTGGTAACAGGAGTGGTAGATTAAGGGGCTAGAAAGATGGCTCAGTGATTAAGAGTGGGTTCTATTCTCAGAGGACCACCCTCTTCTGACTTCCCTGGCACCAGGCACACACATGGTACACAGACATGCATGCAGGCTAAACCTTCAACAGACATAAATCTAAAAAAAAATTTAATAATGTATGTTATCCAGACATGGTGGCACACACCTTTAATCCCTAGCAGTCAAGAGACAGAGGCAGGTGGATCTCTGTGAGTTTGAGTCCAGTCTGGTCTACAAAGCAAAGCAAGTTCCAGAACTACTAAGGCTGTTACACAGGAAAAACCCCTGTCTCAAAAAAATTATGTGAATGTGTGCACATGAATGTGGGTGCCTAGTAATTTAGAGGGGCACATCCCTGGAGCTGGAGTCACAGGTGGTTGTGAGCCACCCAACATGGGTTTTGAGAACCAAACCCATCTGGTTTGAGAACCAAACTTGGGTCCTCTAAGAAAGTAATATACGCTCTTAATCATTGCCCCCCCTTCAAGCTCTTATTTTATTTTACTTTGTTTTATTTTGTGTTGTATGTGTCTGGGTCTCCATGTGTGTGTATGTTACATGTGTGCAGATGCTCAAGGAGATGCCAGGAGAAAGTGTTGAATCTCCTGGTGTTGGGGTAACAGGTGGTTGTGAGTCACATGACATGGGTGCTAGGAACTGAATCAGATTCTCTGGAAGAGCAGCCAGTGCTCTTAACTGCTGAGCCATGTCTCCAGCCCCTTATTTATTTATTATACTCATTTTAGTTGTATGTGTGTGCACATGTACAGACAGGAGTCGTCAAGAGCCCATTTATTTATATTAACTATAGTTGTATATGTGTCGGTACAACTCTGACTCCAGAACTCGAGTGCCTTAGATCCTCTTGAGCTGGGATTAGAGGCAGTTGTGAGTCATCCAGTGTGAGTGCTAGGAACCAAATCTAGATCCCCCACAAGAACAGTATGCTCTCTCAACTACTGACCTAGCTTTAGCCCCAAGAAGAAACTTTTTTAAAAAATTTATTAATGTATTTTTTTTAATGTAGGAGTGCTCTGTCTTCATGTTCACCTACTGCCAAAAGAGGGCATCAGATCCCTGGTCCTGAGCCCCCATGTGGCTTCTGGGAGTTGAACTCAGGACCTCTGGAAGAGCAGTCAGTGCTCTTAACTGCTGGACCACCTCATCCATCCTAAGGAGAAACGTTTTAAAGAGAGACACTTGTAGTTACACTTTGAATATCAGTCTGTTGAAATAATAGATGGCAAAAGAAAAATTTCCCAGCAATCCCAACGTGGGAGAAGGGACAGGATGCAGCCTGGTGCCAGACAGCCGAGGAACTAAAACACAGTTCAAACAGCTTATTGGACGCCCTATAGCACAGATTGGTGTTGAGATGATAATGTCTGTTTTACTGGTCCCTTTTGTCTTTCTAGGAAGACAGCATAGCATTCATTAGCCCAAGATGTAACTAAGTAGGTGTATATGACACAAAATGTTTTATTTTGTTTTTGTTTTCTGAGACAAGGTTTCTCTGTGAAACCCTGGCTGTCCTGGAACTCAATATGTAGATCCCCTGCAGCTGCAGCTGGCTCACAAAATGTTTGAAGTGCTGCTGAGTTCTGACTTACAGGGGAGATGGATGTTGAGCGGGCTGTCACATCATGTCCAGCAGGTACTGGCACACCCTTGAGAACCTTAGAAAGTATATTTCATTCCAAAAATAGACAAGTCCGTGGCCTTTTCTGATATAACTGGGAATCAAAGGGACAGGAAAGAGAGAATGTTCACCATGAAGATGATATGGGTTCTGCACCTATTCGTTGTACATGGTGACCCATTCCTTTAATCCCAGCAGTAGGATGGCAGAGGCAGGAGGATCTCTGTGAATTCAAGGCTAACCTGGTATACAGCAGGAGTTCCAGGCCAGCCAGGACTGGACCTTGAAACCCTGTCTCAAAACAAATAAATAAGCAAATCTAGAAAAAGGTCTCACCTAGCAACGTGCTTTCATGAGATGTGCAGAAAAGTGTTTCTGTTTCACAAAAAGGCCCGGAGGCTCATAAAACTGGTGAGACAAAGGCTGGGGGTGTGACGGTTGGTAAAGAACTTTCCTAGCACACAGAAACCCCGGGTTCCATTCCTAGCACATCACACCCAAGTGATGGTGGTGGACACCTTCAACTCTAGCACTCAGGAAGTAAAGGGAGTAGAATCAGAAATTCGAGACCATCTTTGGCTACAGAGTGAGTGAGTTTAAGGCCAGCCTAGGCTACACAAGACCCTATCTCAAAACATTCAGTTCCTGTGTGTGCTCATTCTTTGAAGTGACAGACATCACAACATTCTGAGCGCATGAGCACTAGGGGGCGCCACATACTGATGCTCCTCCCACTTGCCTACTCCTGGGCGGTGCTGTCAATCACTAAGGGCTAGGAAGATAGCTCAGTAGGTAAAGTTCTTGCTGCTCAAACTTGAGGATCTGAGTTCAGATTCCCAGAGACCACATAAGAGTCAGATGTGGGGCCGAGCACTGTGGCACACTTTGATACGACCCTTAATCCCTACACTTGTGAGGCAGAGATAGGCAGATCTCTGGAAGTTCAAGGCCAGCCTGGTTTACATAGTGAGTGAGGAAAAACAACAAAAAGCCTGTCGTGGTGGCCCTCACCTTTAATTCCAGCACTTGGGTGGCAGAAGCAAGTAGATCTCTGAGTTCGAGGCCAGCCTGGTCTACAGATTGAGTTTCAGGACAGACTGGGCCACATAGAGACATCCTGTCTTGAAAAAAACAAACAAAAATAAAAAGTAAAAGGGGCTGCTGTTACAGTGCAGTGCACGCTATGACTCCAGTGAGAGGGGAGGGGCAAGTAGGTCCCTCGCCGGTCAGCTGGGTTAGTTAAAACAGGGAGCCCAGGTTCAGCGTGACCCTGTCTCAAAAAATGAGGTGAACGGCAACGAAGGAGACACCTAATGTTAACCTGTCAGCCTCTACTTTCCACAGGCCAAGACACACACACACACACACACACACACACACACACACATTCTTTTTTTTTTTTCAGTTTTGTTTTTTAAGATTTATTTATTTATTATATGTGAATACACTGTACTGTCTTCAGACACACCAGAAGAGGGCATCAGATATCATTATGAGATGGTTGTGAGCCATCATGTGGTTGCTGGGAATTGAACTCAGGACCTTCAGAAAGGCAGTCAGTGCCTTTAACCACTGAGCCATCTCTCCAGCCCCCCATACACACACATTCTTAAAATTAAAATCTACCAAGGGATTCAAAAGCTGCCAAAAGGCCAGTACTGGAGGAGCTTTTTCAGATTCGCTCTGAACAATCTGATCTTAGCCAGGTGTCTTAGTTAGGGTTTTACTGCTGTGAACAGACACCAAGACCAAGACAACTCTTATAAGGACAACATTTACTTGGGGTCAGCTTACAGGTTCGGAGGTTCAGTTCATTATCATCGAGACAGGAGCATGGCAGCATCCAGGCAGGCACAGTGCAGGCGGAGCTGAGGGTTTGGTATCTTTCTCTGAAGGCTGATAGTAGATTCCAGACAGCTAGGAGTAGGGTCTTAAAGCCCACGCCCACAGTGACACACCTACTCCAACAAGGCCACATCTCCAAATAGTGCCACCCCCTGGGCCAAGCATATACAAACCATCACACCCGGTAATAGGTAATTTCAGGAAGGCAGTGTAGCCAGCAAAGAAGTGTCACATGACTGACAGATTTGGTACTCATAGCAGTCAGCACCAGAGGTGATACAAGTTAGAAAATGACACCAGTGATTTGGCTCAGTGGATAAAGAAGCTTGCCACCAAGCCTAATGGCTTGAGTTTAACTCCCAGGTCTCATGTGGTGGATTATAAAAACAGACTCCTATAAGTTGTCCTCTGACCTCCACAAATGCACTGTAGCACACACCCAAAATGTAATGGGGAAAAAAAAGTTTAAAAAAATTAGTATTTGAAATATGGGGCTTGTGCTCGCTTCGGCAGCACATATACTGAAATATGGGGCTGGGGGTCGGCTCAGCAGTTTGAGGACACTGGCTGCTGCTCTTCCGGAGGACCCGGGTTCAATTCCCAGCACCTACATGGCAGCTCACACCTGGCTGTGGCTCCATTTTAGGGTTACTGGTGCCCTCACACAAACATGCATGTGGCCGAATGCCAATGCACATGTAACAAACATTAATATGAAAAAATCAAAAAGAAAGAATTATGTGGTCAAGTAGTGAGACAAGTTGCACCCAGCATCTTAGTGTTTTTAAAATATTATCAGTGTGTGTGTGTGTGTGTGTGTGTGTGTGCGTGAGAGAGAGAGAGAGAGAGAGAGAGAGAGGCCAAATGAATATTTTGCCTATATGTATGTGCATCATTTAAGTGCTATACTCCTAGGAGCCTGGAGTTATATAATTTGTTACAAATTGTACCTGGGTCCTCTTGATAGTGGCCAGTGCACTTAACCATGGAGCCATCTCTCCAGCTCCTCCATTATTTAGCTTATTTAAAGGCAAGAATAAACAATAAAAGAGATCCTTATGATGAAGACCTATTGTTGACAGTGTGTAATAGTATTGTGATGAGAATAAACTGTTGCCCCTGGACCCTGGGAATGGTAAGTCCCTCTGGTCTGCCTTGGGCGGAGTTAATAAGTATAGGGTGCAGCAGGGTTGCTGCCTGGGAGATGCAAAATTCTGGAGGTAGGCCACCAGAACACAGTGGCTATGACCTATTTGCTTAAAAGTGGTTAAAATGTGGTCATGGTTCAGTGTTAGAGAAACTGTCTAGAATCCCTCAGTGAAGGGCTGGGATCATTACTTAGTCTCAATGAAGGATTGCCTACATTGGGTTGGCCTATAGTGTACTGCCTTAGTTAAATTCATTGATGTAAGAAGGCCCAGTCTATCATGGGTGGCACAATTCCCTAGGCAGGGCCTGGTCATGAACTATGGAGCACATACAGGCAAATGCACATGCAATCATTCATGTATCTTCTTCTGACTGGGGATGCAGTAAGAACAGCTGTTTAAATTTTCGGTTGCTTTGAATTTCCTGCTATAACTTGGGCTAGAACTTGGAACTGTGAGCTAAACCAAACCTTTTCTTCCCTAAATTGCTGTGGTGGTTTGAATGAGCTGTCCCTCAATAGGATCAAATGTTTGAGTACTTGGTGTCTTAGGGTTTCTATTCCTGTACAAACATCATGACTAAGAGGCAAGTTGGGGAGGAAAGGGTTTATTCAGCTTACATTTCCACGTTGCTGTTCATCACTAAAGGAAGTCAGGACTGGAACTCAAGCAGGTCAGGAAGCAGGAGCTGATGCAGAGGCCATAGAGGGATGTTTCTTACTGGCTTGCTTGCTCTGACTTGCTCAGTTTGCTCTCTTATAGAATCCAAGACTACCAACCCAGAGATGGCACCACCCACAAAAGCAAGGCTGGAAGAACAGCCAGTGCCCTCTCTCCAGCCCTATATACCAATCAGTATTCATTGAGAGTCAGATCTGTCCATATGGCTGGTGTAGTACAGGGACAAACCTTTCTACTCTCAGGGTTTATAGCTGAGACTCTGAAACAAATTGGCAACTGTTAGGATAAAAAATAAGGTTAGACTTACTGTGTGGCATCTGTGTGTGTGACCCAAGAAGGCAGAGGAGGGCTGGAGAGTTGGCTCAGTGGTTAAGAGCATGGACTGTTCTTCCAGAGGTCCTGAGTTCAAGTCCCAGCAGCTACATGGTGACTCACAACCATCTGTAATGGGATCTGATGCCTTCTGGTGTGTCTGAAAACAGCTACAGTGTACTCACATACATAAAAATAAATAAATAAATAAATCTTAAAAAAAAGATACTAAGCAAACCAGGAGGAGGTTATTTCTTAAAAAAAAGGGGGGGGGGGGAGAAGGCAGAGGAAATTATGCAAACAGACAAGAGCTCCAGCAGCCCTTTCCACAGGTAGAGGCCAATGCGGTCAGCTTGGCTTGGGAGGAATGGGCCCCAGAGATCAGTGTCCCTGACTGTGGAGTTGTCCCCTGGCTTCATTTCCACTTCACTGGAGCAATGTCTCAGCGGTTCAGAGCACTGTTACTCTTGGAGAGGACCCAGGATTGATTCCCAGCATCTTTATTGTGTCTCACATCTGTCTGTAACTCCAGTTCTAGTACATCTGACACTCTCTTTTGGCCTCTTGGACACAAAACACACATGTAGTGGACATACATCCATCAGGCAAAAACACTCATACACATAAAAATAAATGAACTAAAATAATTTTTAGAAAGATTAATCAAAGTTTAAATTCAGGGAAAAGAAATGTATGAACTAATTTATTTCTCTTCCCTGAGTATTTGAGGTAGAGAGGGGATGGGACTGAGTCTGGATATGGGTGTGTCTGCAAATGGAACCGCAGGTTGGCCCAAGGGCTTTCTTTTCTTTTTTAAATTAGTTTAACAGAGGGTCAGTATATTTGTTAATGCAATTGTGGAAAGTACTGGGTAGCTGATCAATGAGTTATGTCAACACATTTTTCTCATGCTAAATGAGGTCTTATGGCTGCATCACCAAAGAGACCTCACGAAAGCTGGGAACCTGGCACTACCTGGAGAAGCTGTAGGCAACTGATAGGTTGGAGGGTGTTTATAGCGATTAGAGCTTGGGGAAGGGGGAGCCTGATGAGTTTCAGGGACTTCCTAAAACTAGGGAGCTGTGTGTTTCTGGAATCTTAAGGAGCTTTGCTGCAGGATGAAATAAATGTTCCACTCCCCCATTGGAACACTGAGTCTTTTTGTTTGGTTGGTTTGGTTTTTTGACACAGGGTTTTTCTGTGTATC
Source organism: Tokudaia tokunoshimensis (assembly GCA_036184795.1). NCBI lineage: Eukaryota > Metazoa > Chordata > Mammalia > Rodentia > Muridae > Tokudaia > Tokudaia tokunoshimensis. The sequence continues at coordinate 30,432,783 of BTHU01000006.1, read as the reverse complement.
CTTGGCTGTCCTGGAACTCTCAAGCTCACAGAGATCTGTCTGTCCTGTTTGTTTAATGTGCATTGGTGTTTTACCTGAATGTATCTGTGTGAGGGTGTCAGAGTGGGTGCTGGGAATTGAACTTGGATCCTCTGGAAGAGCAGCCGGTGCTCTTAACCTCTAAGCCACCTCTCCAGGTCAGAACACAGAGTCTTAAGGAGCTGTTTCATCTCAGAGGAAATTGCTACACAGTGGTGGCTGTGACCTGTCAGTGTGTTGGTGCTTCCTGGCTCTCAGCAGGGATCCTAAGCTAGATTTCAGGGTAAGGGACTCCTTTCTCTTCCTGTGTCTCCCTGATTTTTACTATCGTTTACCTCCCTTGCTCTGTACTAAAGGTGTGCTCTTGGTGGAGGAGAAAATGGGAGGGATAAATATTATGAAGGATTTACCAATAAACTTGCTTAGGAAATATAAAGTTACCCCAAAGTGGAATTTAGCTAAGGAGCGTGACTCTGATGGACATTCCAAAGGAGAGACCCTGGCTTACAGTGGCCCATTAGACTCTCTGTCACTTATCAAAAACAGCAGAATTCAGCAAGGCAGGCAGAGTGACCTCAGTTAACAATAATACCAGTTCACAGTAACTGGGACAAGAGCTTTGCTATGTAAATCTCTTATTTGTCCAGAATTGGCCAACCTCACAGTTTCTGTCTTGGTGAAACATGTTTTACTGCTCAACAAGTGTGACTTGGCACTGGGACCTAAAGGAAATTTACAGGTGACAGTTTATGTGGAATGTTCTAGCTCAAAATTTATATAAGCTGCAAAACAATTCTGTGCAGGGCTGTCTTCTCTTCGGGTATTAACCAGAATAAGATGAGTGTTACTATGAAAGGGTTTCTCTCCTTTTTGTGACCCCAAGTTCTTAGAGTGAATTCTCACTGGGGCGGGTGGGGTTTAACCTGCCATTCCACTCTTGAGAATTGCCACTCAGGCAGAAGGGACACAGGAAGCAGATGAAACAAACGCTCTCTAGCCATGAGATACTGAACCTGGTAGAATGCTAAGCATGCTGAATAAGTTTTTGTCAACTTGACAACAAGTACCTGTAAAGAAGGAATCTCCATTGAGGGGTTGCTGCCATCAGATTGGCATGGGGTATTCTCTTGATTGCTAATGGATGTAAGAGGGCCACCCCACTGTGGACAGTGCCATCACTGAGCAGATGGGCCTGGGCTATATATGAATGATAGCTGAGCAAGCCCAGAAGAGGAAGCCAGTAGGCATCGTTCCTCCAAGGTCTCTGATTAGTTCCAGTCTCTGGGTTGCTAGGCTGGTGAAGAACTGAATTCTGTAAGGGAAATAAAGCCTTTCCTTCCCGAATTGTTTTTGGTTCTGGTCTTTGTAGTAGAAAAAGAACTAGGGCAGCCAAGGAATCAGACGTGTTGGCTTGGAGAGGCGGCTCAGCTCTCTTAGAGGAAGACATACGTTCAGTTCCCAGCATTCAAATAAAGACTGTTCACACCTACCTGCCTGTAGCTCTGACTGCAGAGGACTCTGAGAACTCTGACCTCTGAGGTCACCTACCTGCCCTCATGTGCACAAACCCCAAAACCCAGGTGCATAAGGAAACAAAAATCTTTAACAAATCATTTAAAAACAAAACAAAACAAAAATGAGGGCTGGACCTGTATGGGATAGCTGAATGAAAAAGAAAAAACAGAAATAAAAAACAGAAATAAAATGGGAAGGGACCAAAATTAACATAAGAATATAAGCATAAAATCCTGGAGTTCTCTATGATAATGAGGTATTTAGAAAGGCTCCCAATGAATTTCCCTTCCTAGGCATTTCTTCCCACAAAAGGTATTTAATCCCTGGTTCACCCTGAATAAAGTGTATGCATTCACATCCTCAGTCAAATAAACCAGTTTGGACAAACGAGGACCCTCCACCTTCACCAAGGATCGTGGTGGGGGGAGGCCTTTGTAGTAAACAGAAGAGCCTAAATCTCCCAGAGAAGGTCTCATTCAGGAGCTCATGCAGAGGCCAAGGAGGGGTGCGGCTTAATGGCTCCCTCCTCAAAGCTTGTTTAGCCTGCTTTCTTGTAGAACCCAGGACTACCAGCCCAGGGGTTGGAACGACCCACAATGGGCTGGGCCCTATCATATCTCACCAGTCCCTAAGAGAATTCCCTACAGGCTTATCTGCAGTAGAATCTTATGGAGGCATTTTCTCAAATGAGGTTCCTTCTTTTCCAGTGACTCTAGCTTGTGTAAAGTTAACCTAAAACTAGCCAGCACAGCTCCCAAATGAGGTCAGGGAAGGGAGCAGTGGGAGACTTCACTTACTGACCAGAACCTCAAGACCTGTGGCCTTTGTGGATCTGGTAAGGTTGACTATCAGGAAAAGAACTAAGAGAAAGTCATGGTTTTCTGCAGCAGCTGTTGGATTGGATTTATTTTTTATATCAAGCACAGATTCTTTCTTTCTTTTTTTTAATGTCTTTTTCTTTTCCTCCTCCTCCTCTTCCTTTTTCTCCTTCTTTTTGACTTTTTGAGACTGGGTTTCTCTGTGTAACCCTGGCTATCCTAGAACTCAGATCACTGAGCCATTCCCCCAGCCCCTCACTGGGGGATTCTAGGCAGATGCTCTACCACTGAGGCACACCCCAGCCCCTCCCTGGGGCATTCTAGGCAGGGGCTCTACCACTGAGCCACACCCCAGCCCCTCACTGGGGGATTCTAGGCAGGGGCTCTACCACTGAGCCACGCCCCAGCCCCTCCCTGGGGGATTCTAGGCAGGGGCTCTACCACTGAGCCACACCCCAGCCCCTCCCTGGGGGATTCTAGGCAGGGGCTCTACCACTGAGGCACACCCCAGCCCCTCACTGGGGGATTCTAGGCAGGTGCTCTACCACTGAGCCACACAACCCCCAGCCCCTCACTGAGGGATTCTAGGTGGGTGCTCTATTTAAGTTACATTTCCAGTCTTCCTTAATTTTGTATTGAGAAAGAGTCTTCCTGATATTTGTAGATATTGTGGTTGAATGGGTACCTACAGAGAAAGTTCTTGTTCTTGTGTCCTAGAACAAAAAACTGAATAGAGACACATAGGTGGTAGCAAGCAGAGTGGGGGAGTTTATTAAGGATTACACTTCTCCAGGAGGAAGCAAGTTAGAGTAGTTCAAACAGACAACAATGTATGCCACACAGTGTGACAGGCTCTATGACAGGGACACTCACTTCCACTGGCTGACTGGCTGGGCATCCTTCATTGTCTGAGACACTCACCATCCTGCCCAGCTTTGTAGCATGGGTGTTGGTAATCCAAACATGGTCATCTGCACTATAAACTTTCTCTGCCGCACATGGTTCTATGTCCAACTTTGTGCAGCCCATGTCTCAATGGCAGTGTTAACTGTCCACCCAGGGTGTGTGTTGATACTGAAACTTATAAACTGGGTGTGGTTGTTTGTTTGTTTGGTATTTCAAGACAGGCTTTTTCTGTGTAATTCTGACTGTCTCTTAGGAAAACCCAATCTTTGATGTCCTTTGCTTTATTGAGGTAGGATCTTACTCTGCAGTCCAGGCTAACTTTGAACTTTAAATATATACATATATATATAACTTATTTTTGTTTAATATTCATTTGTCTTTCACCTGCATGCATGTCTGTGTGTGGGTGTCTGATCCACTGGAAAAGGAGTCACAGACAGATGTAAGTTGCTATGTGGGTGATGGGAATTGAACCAGGATCCTCTGGAAGAACAGCCAGTGTTCTTAACAACTGAGCCATCTCTTCAGCCCAGCCTTGACCCTTTGATCTTCCTGCCTCAGTCTTTCTGGTGCTAGGATCACAATTGTGTAGCATCAAGTCCAGCTTGAAATAAGGTTTTACTTTTTGTTTCTTCCCTTTTTTCTGGTATAAGGTATTGAAGCCAGGACTTTGCACATGCTAGGTAAGTGGTCTACTTCCAGTTTACATCACCAGCCCCATAATGTATTTTTTTTTAGCTTTTTTTAAAGATTTATTTATTATTGTATGTAAGTACACTGTAGCTGTCTTTAGATACACCAGAAGAGGGCATCAAATTTCATTACAGATGGCTGTGAGCCACCATGTGGTTGCTGGGATTTGAACTCAGGACCTGTGGAAGAGCAGTCAGTGCTCTTAACCACTGAGCCATCTCTCTAGCCCCCCCCATAATGTATTTTTAAGAAATTACCTAGAGCCATCATGTCTGTTGGCACTGCTATTGCTAGCTTCATAAAAGGTAACACTGAACAAGGGCCTTGGTCTTCTGCATAATCTATAACTGAGAGATTGATGCTCCAATGCTAGGAGCCCTCGGGTGCCAGGACTGTAGAAAGAATGTAGGTGAAGAATCAGCCCACCTGCAGGTGACGATCTCGGTTCACATTTCTTCACCCCTGTGTGTGTGTCTGTGTGTCTGTCTGTGTGTCTGTGTGTCTTTGTTTCTGTCTGTCTGCCTCTCTCTCTCTCTCTCTGTGTGTCTCTTTGTCTCTGTCTCTCTCTGTGTTTCTCTGTCTGTCTGTCTGTCTGTCTTCAGAGTCTCATGTAGTTCAGGTGAGCCTCAAACTTAATATTGTAGCCAAAGATGGTCCTGAACTCCTGATCTTCAAGCCTCCACTTCCCCAAGTGTTAAGATTACAGCTTGAGCCCCCATGCTTGTTTTATGTGGTGGTGGGGATGGAACCCAGGGCTTTGTGCATGTTAGGCAAGCAGTCTGCCAACTGAGCCTCACCCCTTCCCCATCTTTACTCCTGATGGCTCCCATCACAGGAGGCAGGAACACTTGGCTCTCGGGGAGATACTCTGTTGTTTGTTTGGAGGATTTTACCAGCATGGGGCTGTCTCTAAGCTCACAGAACGTGTGGATGTGTGGATGATCCCAGAGGGTCTTAAACATCCATCCCTGCCAAATACTTACTCCCACTTCCTCTCTTTATCTAAATTACCCTCCTATTTTCCTTCCTATCTTCCTACTAGCCATGCTCTTTATGCATTTTTTTTTTTGAGGCAGTATTTCTCTGTGTAGCCCTGGCTGTCCTAGAACTGGCTCTGTAGACCAGGCTGGCCTTGAACTCAGAGACCTTCTACCTTTGCTTCCCAAGTGCTGGGATTAAAGTTGTATACCACCACTGCCTGGATAGATGCACAAATCTTAAACACAGGAGTTTGGCAGGATCAGGATTCACATAGGAGCATCAAAATTCCAGTCGTGAGTCGGTGCGAGAGCTCAGTAGGAAAGTTGCTTGCTGCCAAGCCTAGTGAGCTTGTGAGTTTGTTACCTGTCTTAGTTCAATCTCCAGGACCTCCACGGCAGAAGTAGAGAACCCAGCTCCCATGAGTCATCTTCTGAGCTCTGCACTCAGACCACAGGATGCACAATCACACACACACGCGCGCGCACACACACACACACATTAAAAAATTTTAAAAATGAAATCTTAGCTGTTCCCGTTCACAAAACAAAATTCAAGTGAGTTATTTGACTTCTCTAAGCCTCAGCTTCCTCCATAACAGAAAGGAGTGAGCCAGGCATGGTAGCACAGAGGAAGAAGACTCTCTGTAGCTCGGTGGTAGAGCCCCTGCCTAGAATCCCCCAGTGAGGGCCTGGGGTGTGGCTCAGTGGTAGAGCCCCTGCCTAGAATCCCCCAGTGAGGGCCTGGGGTGTGGCTCAGTGGTAGAGCACCAGCTTAGTATGCAAGAGCCTCTTGGTTCAAACTATGGCACGCATGTGTGCACATACACTCACACAAAAAGACACACACACACACAAAAGACACACACTAGCTGGGCATGGAGTACCTTTAATCCCAGTGCTTGGGAGGCAGAGGAAGGTGGATCTCTATAAATTCGAGGTTAGTCTATTTAGAAAGTGAGTTCCAGGACAGCCAGGGCTGTTACAGAGAAATCCAGTCTCAAAACAACACCAACAACACACACACACATACACACACACACACACACACACACACACGCATGCACACACACACACACGCATGCACACACACACACACAGGGTGAGGGGGTTATCCATAGAGAAAAGACTCAAGATAGCCAAGGTGGCATATATACCTATAATCCCAGAGGACTGCTTCAAGTTTAAGTCCGTATTAGAGCTATACATAGTGACTTCATGGCCAGTCTATGCTACAATCAGTTGCCCCTAAATTGATCTGTAATGCCATTCAGTATTTAAAGAGCAGATGGGTACTGATGACCCTCAGGCATAGTGTCGTCACATAGTTCTGTATGTAATACATTTTAGGGGCTATTACTGTCTTAATTGAAATGATCGTAATTTTCTCTGCTTTCAGAGTTTCTCTCCTGAGTGGCTGTCACAGCTCTCATGCCCAGAAACGAGAGCTTATGGGTGGGGCAGGACTTCCAGGGTGAGAGGTTGAACTGCTTGACTCCCAGCACATGGTCAACACCCCAGGGCTGTGTCTGTGGTCCCTGGGATTGGCAGTCTGGGTTTCAATGTTCCCATGAGATCTTAGGAGGCAGGAAACATGGGAAGAGCCCAAGGTGGAAAGTAACTGATGGTCATGTGCAGTGAGACCAGAAGCTGGGGTTAGAGGCAGAGCCAAGCATGATGTGGTAGCACATGCCATTAATCCCAGTGCTGGCGGCATGAATCTCTGTCTGTTCTAAGCCAGCCAGAGCTACATAGTGAGACTGTCTTGAACAAACAATTGAAATCAACGGTTAACACATCAAAGTCTGAGACACTGAAGAAGATAACTAAGAGAGCTTGCATTTATGTATGGGATAACCAGGCTAAACAGTAAGAGGACCCACAGAGCTCTGGGCCATAGCCGGTCTTCTGAAGCCTTTAAGGAGCATACATCAGACATAACTGTGCTTTCCTGTGTCCTTCCTGCTAGTGCAGCTAGTTATAATAAACGGAGTCAGAAGTAAGGATGCTAACAGTAACCAACTAAATCAAGATGGCTTCAAAGGAAGCCTCCACTTGTTTCAGGAAAGAGACCCCAGAGCTTCCCATAGACCACGGTTGGGGGTCATATACAAGTACCTTGCATATCAGATATTTACATTACATCTCATAACAGTAGCAAAACTACAGTTAGGAAGTAGCAACTAAAGTAAGTTTATGGTTGGGGGAATCACCACGACATAAGGAACTGTTTTAAAGGATTGCGGCCCCAGGAAGGGTGAGATCTACTGCCTTAGACAAAGAGACTAATAATCAAGAACACAGCAGGTAGAGGACAAAGCAAGCTTATTTAATTCTCACACTTGGGAGACCTGCAAGGTAAAAGCAGCAAAGCCAGCAGTTAGCTGAAGCCTATCTGCTATTTGTGCTGATTAGGGTTTTTTGTCTACTTGACACAAACTGGGTTATCTGGGTAGATCCTCCCTTGAGAAAATACCTCCATCATATTGCCTTTAGACAAGTCTGTGAGGCTGGCTCTCTCTCTCTCTCTCTCTTCCTTTCTTTCCTGATACAAGATCTCTCTATGTATCACCAACTCACAGAGATCTGCCTGCCTCTGTTCTGCCTACCTCTGCCTCCCAAGGCCTATGGAGAGGGTCCCACTATACCCAAAGGCAGGATTTTATTATAAAAAGGCCTTTCTTTTTATGGGATGGTCTTATGCCCCGGGCTGTCCTCAAGCTGGTTATATCATGATGGATGGATTTGGATTCCTGATCATGAGTTCCAGAATTCCATGCATTTGGCATTGTACTTGGCAAGTGCTTCTTTAATATTTGTTTTTCCTTTAAAACAGCTAAGATTTAGAAGGGCTCAGGTGATTTCATGTCTCGATCGGCCGCTGTTAGATCTTTTCCTGGCTTCTGACTGGCCACCTTGAGAAGAGACATAACCACAGATATAGGTAGGGGCTGTTCAGGTGATAGAATGCTCGCCTGGTTTACACAAAGCCCTCCGTTCCATCCCCAGCACCATGTGAGTCAGACATGGTGGTGCATGCTTACATACCAGTCCTTGGGGATGTGGTGTAAAAGCTGAAGGATCATAAATTCAAGGTTATCCTCAGCTACACAGTGAGTTAATGGTCAACCAGAGACACATGGGACCTTGTCTTAAAAGACCAAAACCAAAAATCTTACCGTCTTCAGAAGACAAAGATATGTGCCAAAAGCCAGGAAATGAGCTGTGTGTGTGTGTGTGTACTCAGGGAAAGTGCTGAGTGTACCATCTGAAGGCAACAGCAGCTGAAAGGAAGCCAGTCTGGCGGAAGGAAGTAGCCATCAGATGGGAGGGAACACTAAGAGTCATAGGATCTTGTGATCTCTGCTGTGGCTTGAGAAAGCTGCTGGGTGTCCCTCTGCAGAGCTCTTCCTGATTGTATCTGCTCACATGGGTGAAAGGGATCCTGGCGTGCTGGGGCGGCGAGGTGTCCTAGGTTTGGAGAGAGAATGTTTTAAAACCAACAACTCAAACTTGAAAATTATTTTACATTGTTATGGAATCAAAACGAGCTATATCCATTTTTTTTTTTGGTTTTTCGAGACAGGGTTTCTCTGTGTAGCCTTGGCTGTCCTGGAACTCACTCTGTGGACCAGGCTGGCCTCGAACTCAGAAATCCTCCTGCCTCTGCCTCCCAAGTGCTGGGATTAAAGGCGTGCGCCACCACCGCCCAGCGTCCATTTTTTAAATTTATTATTTTGTGTGTATGGGTGTTTTGTCTGCATGCATGTCTGTGCACCACATACACTGTTGCAGTGTCTTCTGAGGCCAGGAAGAGGGTGTATTAGATTCCCATGGATTGGCTACATGTTACATGTGGAGTTACCATGTGGGTACTAGGAATAAATCTGGATCCTTTAGAATAACATCCAATTTCTGAGTTCGAGGCCAGCATGGTCTACCGAGTGAGTTCCAGGACAGCCAAGGCTACACAGAGAAACCCTGTCTCGAAAACAAACAAACAAACAAAAAACAAAAACAAAAAAACAGAATAACAGCCAGTGCCATTAACTCCTAAACCATCTCTCCAGGCCTTAGTTGGTGGCAGCTGGAACTCAGAGCTCTCTAGCCTGTTAGCTCTTTAGGCCAAGGGCAGGCAGGCACAATACAGAAAGGAAACACTTCAATTCCAAACAATAATGGACAAAGGCCCCCACTGATGCAGCATGAGACTACACAGCCAGAGTCAGGTGCTATGCAGGGAATGAGAGGCCTCGAACACTCTATTATACTAAAAACCAAGCAACAACAGCAAATACCAAAAAAGCTTATAATGGGGCTACATTTGGTAGAATGTCTCTCCAGCATGTATAAATCCCTTGCTTCCATCCATCCCACTCTCTACAAAACTGTGAGTGGTGGTACATGCCTGTACAGTCAGCACGAAGCAGTTGGAGGCAGGAGGAACAGAACTATTCAAGGAGCTGGGCGGAGAGCTCAGCCAGGAAGGTGCTCGCTATGCAGTTGTGATGATAGCAATCCTGCAGGAGAAAGCTAAGTATTTTACTTGTGGTTTCAGGGAAGACAGGCTCGTCCTTGAAGCTTGCTGGCCAGACAGCTTACATGTCCAAGATGGATGGCTCCTGAGGGGGAATAATGTTGGAGGTTGTCCTACACACACACACACACACACACACACACACACACACACACACACGAGTTTAAGGTCATCTTCAATTACATAGAGAGTTTGAGATTAGCCTGGACATAGGAGACCTTGTTTCCCAAAACATACAAAAACCTTAAAAAAGCGTTTCTACTCAAACTTTTGAATTTGCCAGAGAAGACTGCTCTGACATAAGTTTAAGCCAATAGAACGTATTAGCCCTCTGGGGATTACACTGATCGGATCCCAGTATCGCACTGAACCTTTCTTAGGGTGAGCTTTTAAACACGAAAACCAAATATGTCTGGGTTGACATATTTTGGTTAACAGGGACAGTTAGCTAGAAGCAGAACTATAGAAGCTGAAAAGCAAGGTTAGTACTTTCCCAGAACTGTGCGCTTTGATGGATTAGGTCTTCATTTTTGGCAGGTGGTGTTATGTGCTGAGTTTTGTAGCCTGGTTGTTACTTCCATGATGGAGCTAAGCTCTGGGGCCCTGTTATACTTCTACACAATAGATTGTAGTCCTAGAAAATAAAGGGAACTAAATGCAGCTACAGTCCCGCTTAGGGCTTTCAAAGCTTTAGAGGCACTGGCAGGGAGACTGAGATGCATCCTGGGACTCCAACCTTGGAGCCCTCAGCCCACTCCATGGAAATCATTAGCCATCAGTGTCTGGAGAGGCAAAGTCTTTACTGTGAAATGAAGTCCTGCCTGATGGAGTCTTACTACTCTCTTCTTGTCCCAGACATGCTTTCCTTTACCTAACTAAGACAATACAAACATATGCAGTTTGGGTTCTCTCTCTCTCTCTCTCTCTCTCTCTCTCTCTCTCTCTTTCTCTCTCTCTCTCCCCCCCCAGGATCTCTCTACATAACCCTGGCTGTCCCGGAACTCACTATGTAGAGCAGACTGGTCTTGAACTCACAGTGGTCCACCTGCCTCACAGAGGATTGGTATTAAAGGCTGGTGTTGCCACCAGAGCATTCTCCTCTTTGTTTTTAGCTCTGGAGGCGGAGCAGTTCACATTTGGAGGCGGAGCAGTTCACATTTGGTGCTTCTCTGTGGGCCTGGACGCAGCCCTCATTCATTCCGTTCCAGGGCAGATTCAGCTCTTGTGTGCTCCTACATCCTTCACTTCCTTCCCTCAGCCAGGAGACCAGGCCTTAGTTCCTAGGGAGGCTGAGGCAGGAGACTGGTCTCCCTTAGCTACAGCGTGAGTTCAAGGCTAGCCTGGGTAACTAGACCCTGAGTCAAAATATTATATAAAGCACGAATGTCCTGGTTCACATCTTCAATCCCAACATTCAGGAGGGAGAAGCAAGCAGATCTCTTGAGTTTGAGGCTAGCCTTAGTGAGTTCCAGGACATCTAGGGTTATAATATAGAGACCCTGTCTCAAACAAAATAAAAAAATATATAAATAAATAATAAAGAGCTGGTGATATAGCCCAGGGGTAGAGGGCCAGCTCAGCATGTGGGAGCCTATGGGTTCAATCCCCAGCAGAAAGGAGAATGACCTGGCTATCTGCAAACAATTATGGAATGTTGTTCTTCATCAGTAATCTTCAGAGACCTAATATAGTCAGAGGACCTAGTCTCTAGCTATCTTTCATGCTCCAAATCCCAGAAGGTGCTAGAACACGGCTGTGTCCGTAGCACCTTTCACAGGGGCTCGCAGAGCATGTGGTGAGTGGGTGAGCGAATGCAAGAATGAATGTCAGCGTAGGTCAGAGAGTGGGCCAGAAGATAAGTGACAGCCGCTGGCTAAGAGCGGGGAGGTGGGCGCGCACCGGAGGGCGGTGGCACTAGGCGACTGGGGCGGTAGACGAGCCAGCACTCAAATCTTTGACCAGAGCTGCTGAACGCGGCCCGGGCCGAGGCCACGTGGTTGGGGCGTGGCTCGTCGACAGGGGCGTGGCCTCACTGCTTGGGGAGGAGCGGAGGGGCGTGGCGAGGTTGGCATGGGCGTGGCCACGCCGGACAAGAGCTGGCGTGGGCGGAGCTGGCCGGGCGGGCGCGGGAGGAAGTCACGTGGGCGAGCGGGCTCACATGACTGGCCGCGCGATGGACCCGCTGCCCTCGCCGGCAGTCGCTGCAGCAGCTGAGGCGGAGGCTGACGAGGAGGCGGATCCGCCGGCGACAGGTAGGGGACGCGGCCTAATGGCCCTGTGTGGAGAGCCAGCTGCTTCACCCTCGGGGACCACCTGTCGGCGTCACACCTCGCGTGGCCGGGGGGGGGGTGGACATTCTTGGGACCAGCCTCTTCCCGCTGCGCCCTGGGACGCTGCTCTTCAGCCCTCCGTTAGCGCGCGGTCGTGTGGAGTTGCACCTGGGTCTTTTCTGATCCCACTTTGGAGACGTCGTCTAGAGAGTGGCTTCTGTTCATGTGTGACCATGTCCAGGGAAAGGGATGTGTCATCGGTATAAGACTCTTTTTCCTGGCGTCCCCGGCTTTGTCGACTGTGGGGACGCATCCATGTGGCCAGAGGCGCAAGGGTGGAGCTGGGCCTGGTGTGTTTCAGTCAGGTCTGCCCAAGTGTCACAGAGTATGGCCATCTAGAGCATTGGTGGAAAGACAGGTTCTTGTCTTGGGACGAAGGGTTTAGGGTAGTACTTTTAACCCCAGGGGAGGCAGGACGTGAATGAACGCCTTTGAAGGATGGAGAGACGCAGTGACTAGGTGGGACTCCCCCTCGGAGTTGGTCAATAGTCTTTGGGTCTTGTTGGGTAAAACATTGTATTTTAGGGTTGTATGTTGGAGCCACCACTTAAGTATATATACCTGGGCGCCTTGAGAAAGGGAGACTGATCCAGGGCTACTTATGCCTTTTAAAAATCCTTTTTTTAATATATATATTTCTAACTGTGTGTGTGTGTGTGTGCGTGCACGCGCGGGAACACTGGTGCCCTTGGAGGACAGATATGTTCGATTCCCCAGAAGCCAAAGTTTCACATACTTGTTAGCCACTCAGTATAGCCGCTTTAACCCAAACTCATGTCCCCTGCAAGAGCTCTTGAGCCTGTGCTCTGAGCCCCCCTGACTCTTAAAGCAGTTCTTTGTGGCTTGTAGCAATGGTGATGGGTCAGAGATCTCTTGGCAAATTTGGGATCTTCCATATTACTTCATACAGAACTCAGCTAATGGCTGACGTTAGGAAGGATTTCACCTGGATTTTTGACAGATCTTGGGTAGTGGTGTGACTTGTGTGTTAGTCACAGCCATTCAGCCCTTCAGGATTAACAGGCCGTCCCAGTAGCAACAAAAGTAGGAAAATAGTTTGTTTTTGTTTTTTTTTTCAGCCTGTCAGTTCATTCTGTATGAAACTTGGCACCCATCTGGTGACGTGGTGAAGATTTTCTTCCTTCTGGGAGAAACTTGGGGTGTGTCTTGGTGGAGCCTTTGGCTGGATGGTCTAGAATCAGAACACCCTTGGGGAATCACTCTTGGGAAAATTTATTGTGGACAGTGTGGCGGTGCACAGGGATGGCAGTCAGAGTACAGCTTTGTGGAGTCACTCCTCTTTCCACTGTTCTTGGGTTCTGGGGGTGAACTTCAGGTGGGTGGGCTTGTGTGTGTAAATGCCGTTAGCCACTGAGCCCTCTCACCTGGTCCTGAGGATGGGTTTGCTTTCAGAGCTCGTGAGCTCAGGCAGCCAACGTTCACAGGTTGATTTTGACTTCACTTCTACCTCATCCTCACTATTTGCCTAGGAGCGTCCACCTTCACAGTTGACTGATTTTTGACATCTCAAAGGATTAGCTAGTGTGGCTTATGGGTACATAGCAGATTTCCACTTCGGCTACCCTTCAGAACTGCTGATAGTAGTCATGTGTAAAGCAGTCTTTGTGTTTGTAGTGGTTTGGAATTGCTGGGAGGAAAATGGGCTTATTGTGGTTTTCAGCGCACAGATCCATTATTCAAAAGGTAAACTGTGCATACTCTGTAGGAGATTGCCCTTCAGGAGAACTGAATTTCCTCTGCTGACCTGCCTGGTCTTGAGCTCATAGAGATCAGCCTTATTTATTTATTTTTGAGACAGTGTCTGCTATGTAGCTCAGGCTAGCCTCAAACCCACAGACCTCCTGTCCTCCTACCTTGTCTCCTGAATGCTGAGATTGTAGATACATGCCACATGGCTGCACCTTGTGTGTCCAGAGGTCAGTGGTTCAAAGCACATTGCACTGACTGAAAACAAAGTGTTTCAGCCTCGTGAGGGAGGCTGTAAGGGAGTGTTCATAGGCTGGCCTTCCCAGCTTGTAGAAGTGGCCTGCAACCCTAGGCTGATGCTTTCCTTTCTCCAGAGCCAGGTCTCTCTGGAGTTGCTTGGCTCTCTTTTTATCTGCTTCCACTTTTAAGGACCCCTGTGAATGGGGGTGGGGGGACACCCAGAAAGTCAAAATTTATCTTCTTATGTTCACTTCAGCTGATGAACAGCCTCTAATTTCACTGTAATTCCTTTTGCTGAGTGAAAGTAAGAATGTCACTGGTTCTGGGTCTAGGATGCAGACATCTTTGGGGTCTTATGTCATGCTCATCACAAGAAGATATCTTAGGAGTGGAATTGCTGGATTATAGGGTTTGCACACTTGCTGTCTTTGACTGATGGAGGGCTGGTGCCATGGCTTGGCCAGCAAAGGAACTTGCTGCCAAGCTTGGGTGTTCTATGTTTGGTTCTCATATGGGGTGGATGGAGAGAATTAAGAACATTTAATTTTGTTTTAATATCCATTATCTTGATTAGTAATGAATTTCAGTTTCCTTACCTCCTTCCTGGTGTGACTCAATTTGAGTTTCTTCCTCAATGGCTCTCAACCTTATTTTTGTTTTAAAGATTTATAGGTGGGTGGTGGTGACCCATGCCTTTCATCCTAGCACTTGGGAGGCAGAAGCAGGTAGATCTCTGAGTTCGAGGACAGCTTGGTCTACAGAATGAGTTCTAGGGTAACCAGGGTTACACAGAGAAACCCTGACTTTTTTTTTTTTTTTTTAGTTTATTTAATGTACATGAGATACACCAGAAGAGGGCATCATGTGGGTGCTGGGAATTGAACTCAGGACCTCTGGAAGAGCAGTTAGTGCTCTTAACCACTGAGTCATCTCTCCAGCTCCCAAAATTTTATTTATTTTTATTTATATGAATACATTGTAGCTGTCTTCAGACACACCAGAAGAGTGCATCGGATCCCATTACAGATGGTTGTGAGCCACCATGTGGTTGATGGGAATTGAACCCAGGACACCTGGAAGAGCAATCAGTGCTCTTAACCACTGAGCCATCTCTCCAGCTGAAAAACCCTGTCTCAAACAAACAGACAAATTTTATGTGTGTGTGCACAGATGTATGTGCCTGCCTGTGCATACTTGGAGACCAGAAAAGGGCGTCAGATTCCTTGGAGCTAGCCTTACAGACTTTGTGAGACACTGTACTTCTTGTGTGGGTGCTGAGATCTGAACTCAGGTCCTCATGATTGCAAGGAAAACATTCTTAAGAATGAGT
The DNA here is from genome assembly GCA_036184795.1 of Tokudaia tokunoshimensis. Taxonomy (NCBI): domain Eukaryota; kingdom Metazoa; phylum Chordata; class Mammalia; order Rodentia; family Muridae; genus Tokudaia; species Tokudaia tokunoshimensis. The sequence continues at coordinate 30,417,712 of BTHU01000006.1, read as the reverse complement.
CATCTGGGGGGCTGGAGAGATGGCTCAGTGGTAAAGAGCGCTGACTGCTCTTCCAGAGGACCTGGGTTCAATTCCCAGCAACCACATGGTGGCTCACAACCATCTGTAATGGGATCTGATGCCCTCTTCTGGTGTGTCTGAAGAGAGAGATAGTACATATATGTAAAATAAATAAATCTTTTTTTTTTTGAGACAGGGTTTCTCTGTGTAGTCTTGGCTGTCCTGGAACTCACTTTGTAGACCAGGCTGGCTTCAAACTCAGAAATCCGCCTGCCTCTGCCTCCCAAGTGCTGGGATTAAAGGCGTGCGCCACCACCACCAGGCTAAAATAAATAAATCTTAAAAAAAAAAAAAGAATGAGTCATCTGAGCCATCTCTCTAGCCTCTCACCTTTGTTAGAGAAAGGGTCTCGCACTGCATCCTGAAGCTTGCTGACTTGGTCAGATGCGTTGCCTGCAAGCTCCAAGATTCTCCTTTGGAAACAGCTTCTGTGCTGGGATTCCAGGTACACACACTGCCTTGCTGTCATGGGCACAGCAAGCACTGAGCCATCGCCCTCGCTCCTGCTCTCCTTTGTAGATTTTTATATTGAAATTCTAACTATTTGGAATGAACTGTGGTGCCAGAATTCAGAAGGCCCAGGCAGGAGGCTCATGAACTTAAAAACAAACAAACAAACAAACCAAAAAACCAAAAACCATGCGCTACATACAGACGCTTTCTTCATAAAAGAGTGAAGACCCTCTTGTGACTAAGTGGAAAAGGCCCATACTGCCAAGCCTACTTACCTGTGCTTTATCTCTGAAACCCTCATGATGCAAGGAGAGAGATGAGTCTCAAAAGTTGTCCTTTGACTTTCGCACATGTGCTGTGGCACATCTCTGTCCCCCTCACTTGATAATAAAAAAAAATAAAAACAGTTTAAAAATCAATATATTGATCTAGGCTTAGTAGTGCATGCCTTTCATCCCAGCATTTAGAGGCAGAGGCAGGCAGATTACTGTGAGTTCTAGGCCAGCCAAGATTACATAGTGAGACCTGTGTTATTCTCTCCAGCAAATGAAGACATTAGTATCTATTTAACAAGTAGGGGCTGGAGAGAGGACTGGGTTTTATCATTAGTACCCAGATGGCCTCTCATAATTGTCTGTAACTCTACTTCCAGGGGCTCTAACCCTCTCTTTGGCCTTTTTGGGAATAGCATACACATGGTACACAAACATACAGACAAAATATCCATACACATGAAAGAAAAAAAAGCTAGAGAAATGGTTCCGCAGTAAGAGTACTTGCTGTTCTTTCGGGGGATCCCTAGTTTAGGTTGCAGTACTCATATGGCTACTTAGCAGTCTGAAACTCCAGTTCTAGGATATTCAGTGCCCCCATTTGGCTCCACAGGCATGCATATATTACACATACATACATACATGCATGCATACATACATACAGGTAGAACATGCAAACACATATCGTTAAAAACAGAAAGAAAGAAAAACAGTGGAGCTGGGGGTGTGGCACATTGGAAGAACACTTGTTCAGTATGCACAAGGTCCTGGTTCCAAACTTAGAAATGTGGAAATAATAATACTGAGACTCACTGGAGGTCTTTGGTGCTGATGCGACTTAGAATCTCATTTCAGGGCTGGTGGGCAGCATGAGAGAGAGACCATGTAAGCTGTGTGTGTGTGTGTGTGTGTGTGTGTGTGTGTGTGTGTGTGTGTGTGTGTGAGAGAGAGAGAGAGACCATGTAAGCAATGTATGTGTGTGTGTGTGTGAGAGAGAGAGAGAAAGAGAGAGAGAGCGCGCGCTCATGCTTAAGCACACATAATATACAAATAAAGTGTGCACACTGCTGCTGTGTCTCTGCCCTGCCTCCTTCAGTCCTTGGGACCGCAGTTTAGTCCAGGAGAACCAGAGGAGTTTGGTCTCCATTGTGTTAGCACGGCTCCTTTGGCGGCATTCCATACATTCCAGTGGGCAGCTGTCCTCCTGGTCTCCGTGGTCAGGTCTCTTGGCCTTTGCTGTTCACTGCCCGGCCTCTTACTCTGCAGCTCTAGCCTGCTCTTCCTGCCCAGCCTGGGCTTTACACCCCCTGACCCTCAGTTCCTTGCTTAAGTGAAGCTTCCTTCTGTAGGCATTTGCTCGTGTCACAGTTCATTGAGCTGTCTCCTCAGATGTAGTTGTTGATGGTGGTTAAATCACCCCTGAAATGGCTGCTCACATTAAGAGCATTCAATTCATCTTCCTGTTTTACTCACTGTCATCTGAAAACTCGAGATTTTTCTAGAGTTCTCAGCACCTAGAATAATAATACCTGATATATAGGAGGGGCCCAAATGTTTGAAGAAAACTACATATTATCGTATGTCTCTTTTTTTTTTTTTTTTGGTTTTTCGAGACAGGGTTTCTCTGGGTAGCCTTGGCTGTCCTGGAACTCACTTTGTAGACCAGGCTGGCCTCAAACTCAGAAATCCTCCTGCCTCTGCCTCCCAAGTGCTGGGATTAAAGGCGTGCGCCACCACCGCCCGGCTATTGTATGTCTCTTAAAAGATAGCATTATTCTTTAACAGTTTATTTTAAAACATTTTTTTTTTAGTTTTATTCAATTTTATGTGTGTGAGTGTTTTGCCGTATACACATGTAAGATATATATCTTACATGCTTGTCTGGTGCCCAGCTTGGCTCTGTTTTACCCTTCTTCCGTCCTCTCTTGCCTATCTCCTGATTTGTCTCTTTTCTCTCTTGGCTTGTGATGTAGCTGCGTGCACGAAGCCCTGGGTCCAGTCCGCAGTAATAAATAAACTGGGTGTAGTGACGCACACTTAGAGTCCTAGTACTGGAGAGGTAGAGGCAGGAGGATCATAGTGTCAAGGCTAGCCTTCATCTAGTTAGAAGACAAACCTAGACCATATGCAACCAGACTTTAACACACACACACACACACACACACAATTTGCAAGGTAAATGTATCAATCTGAAGAAAGAGGAACTAACTTCATCTCTATTATGTAGAACAGACTTTGCCAGCATTTGCGGTTAGCAAGAAAGTGATGTATTCCGAGCAGGGGAATTCTGTTTTCAGGTTACTTTTGTTTCCTGAGAAAAATGAAGCACAAACAAGACTTGTTTTGCTGTGCTGTGTGTCAGGGTGGTGGGCAGAGGCCGCAGGAAGGACTGCTGTGGGCACAGCCGGGAACTTCAGGGAGATCAAACCTGAGGCTGTGTGGCCTTCTGAAGCTGGACTTTTCCAGTTTTCTTTACAGAATCACTAATGAATTAGAGCCTGACCTAAGAGAGGTGTGGTTTTGAGAATGTGTTTGGAGGCAGATGATGGCCTTAGCTCTTGGAGAATCAGATCCAGGTTTTATTTTGACTTAGACTGATTTCATGTAGCCTAGACTGGCCTCAGACTTGCTTTGTAGTCAAGGTTGGCCCTGAACTATGAATTGTCTTACATCTATCTCCCAAATGCTGATTTTAGGCGTGCACTGTCATACTGGTTTGTGCAGGAGCAGCCATGGAACCCAAGGTCCCATGCATGCTAGGTGAGCACTCCACCTTGAACTCCAGCCCAGTCCTGTGATTGAACACACTATACTGTGCATGCTAAGCAAGGGCTCTGATTCTGAGTCATGTCCCAGCCCTCTTTTTGTCTTTAGTCGTTGTTTTAATGTGCCTGCATGCATGTGTACACACTTGAATGTTTATGTGTATGTCCATACGAGTGTCTGGGTGCACCTTGTGGAGGACAGAGGGTGTCTCTGTCCGTCTCCATCTTTTTTGTTTGTTTTAGATGGGGTCTCATTTTGTAGTCTTGGTTGACCTGGAACTCTCTGTGTAGACCAGGCTAGCCATAAATTCAGGAGTCCACCTGCTTCTGCCTCCTGAGTGCTGGAATTAAAGGTGCACACCGCCATGCCCTTCTTTACCTGAACCTGGAGTGGGCTGAGTCAGCTGGACTATCTGCTAGCTTCAGGGATCCTCTGGCTCCAGCTTCCTGGTGCAGGAGTTATACACGCATCAGTACACTCAGCCTCCTTCCTTCCTTCCTTCCTTCCTTCCTTCCTTGTTTTTGTTTTTTTGTAATTTTTGTTTGTTTGAGACAGGGTTTCTCTGTGTAGCCCTGGCTATCCTGGAACTCATTCTGCAGACCAGGTTGGCCTTGAGCTCACAGATCCGCTTACCTCTGCCTCCCAATTAAATGTGTGTGCTACCACCACCTGGAAAGGCTTGTTTGTTTGTTTGTTTATTTATTTTTGTTTTTCGAGACAGGGTTTCTCTGTGTAGTCCTGGCTGTCCTGGAACTCACTCTGTAGACCAGGCTGGCCTTGAACTCAGAATCTGCCTGCCTCTGCCTCTCGGGTGCTGGGAATAAAGGCATGCGCCACCACTGCCTGGGTAGTTTGTTTATTTTTGAGACACGGTCTCATGTAGCCCAGGTTGACCTCATACTCACTATGTAGCTGAGGATGGCATTAAATTCCTCTTGCTTTTGCTTCCTGAGTACAGGGATGTCAGGCACCACCCGGGCTCCTGTTTATATAGTGCTGGGGACAGGACCCAGAACATCTTGCATGCTAGGCAAACACTCTACCAACCAGCCTCCTTCCTATCCATACAGTTATGTCATTTACCAGCAGTGTTCCAAGCTTGGTCGTGCCTGGGAAGTGTTGACTGCTGGGAAGTGTGAGTCTTATGGAAGAGTTGAAATCAGACCCGGTAAGACTTAATGCTGGATGAGAATTGGTGCTTTGAGGAAATGTTACATAAGCACAGAGAACCGCTAGCGCAGACATTTTTCCAGAGACTCCTGTCCCTCAGCATCCTCCTGCAGTTCCTTGTTTCCTGTTCAGCTTACGAAGTGTCCCAGATACATGCTTTCAGTCTTTTTCTTCCTGCTAATGTTTTTCTGCAGTGCTAAGTAGTTTTTTTTTTTTTTTTAAATTTTGGTGGAGACTGGGTTTGTGCAGCCCAGACTGGCCTTGAACTTGCTGTGTGGCTAAGGATGACCTTTTGATTCCTCTGCCTCCACTTCCCAAGTGCTGAGATCAGAGGCAAGTTCCACCACTCTTGAGTTTTGTAGTGCTGGAACCCAGCATGGGCTATGCCATGCTTGAGCCCCCACCTGAGCTCAGCTGCCATGCTATTCAGTGAGGTCATGTTGACTAGGTGACTGTCATATAGTCAGTGACATAGCTCCAAATGGAATATTGTGCTACTCTAAAGAGCTTGGTGGCACATACTTTTAACCCCAGTACTTGAGAGACAGAGGCAGGTGATCTGTGAGTTGGGTCCCTGAGGCTGGAACTGGATGGAAGTTGAAGAGCAGGACAGAAGCAGAAGAAGGGGCAAGGCTGGGGTCCTGTATTATTCACTTTTCTATTACTGTGACAAAACACCCTGGACCAAGACAGCAAGAACGAACACACACACACACACACACACACACACACACACACACACACACACACACACATCTTTTGGCACCTCAAAGCATTCTCCCCACCTACCCACCCACCCAGTGACAGATCTTGAACAAGGCCACACCTGTAAATCCTTCCTAAACAGTTCCACCAATTGGGGCCCAGTTCATCAAACTTATGAGCCTCTGGGAGCCAAGGCTCCCTGTGCATTTCTGATATGCTTCCCCTGTGGAACAGTTTAGACCTCACTTGCAGTCACTTGCAGGTGAGGAAATGACAGTACAAGGTAGTCTGTGGTAAGTGGTGGCATTGGGCTCACACCGGGTACCTGGCTCTAGTGAAGAGCCTTTCCTGACTGCCAAGGACATGGGCCTGTGTTTCTACTTCTGTGACTTCGAACTCGCTGAGCAGTGTCTCACTGGAGAGGCCTGCAATCTCCCCTCACCTGGCTTCCTGATGGGGGCTGGTGGCTGGTGGATTGTCTTTGTATACTCCTAAGCCCAGGTGGGATTGCACCCCTCTCCTCAGAGCAGACCGATCTGAAAATGATGAAAGCACACATAGAAAGAAAGCACCAATCTGCTCGTCTAGCCTGTCGGCCTCTAACTTAGGCACAGCAGAGCGTCCGGCCCCAGGCACAGGGCATGGAGGCTGATGCCCAGCAGGGCTGAGGCTGGCTCTTTGGCTGGCTGCCTCTCCACAGCAAACCACCACTTCCTGAATTCTGGGAGGCACTGGCCTAGTTCCCCACTATGAATTACGGTCTCCACTGTCACCAGCTTAGCTCTGGTTAGCTCATTTTGGGGTTTCAGGATATCTCAGTGTCAGATGACAGCTACCTTGGCATGGAAAAATCTAGTCTCCACACTTGGTATAGATGTGGGTGTTGGGGAGGATCTGACTCAATAGTTCCCTTTCTGTAACACATTCCAGTTCCTAATTTGTTGTGTGGATTTTAGGGCCTTCTGATTCTGGTCAACTATATTCTAGGGCTGTCTACGCCTCCGCCTCCGGCCGTGGAAGGCAGAGACTCCTGCCTTAGCTTTCATGTTCCTATCACAGATCAATATGGCTTATGTAAATGGATTTGCTTGGCTATTTAGACTCCCAGTGCCTGCTGGGCATTCTCTAGGAGCAGCTAGCTTTTTGTTTTGTTTTTAAAGACAGGAACTTAGCCCAGACTGACTTTGAACTTGCAGTGTAGCCAAGGGTTACCTTGAACTGATTGTCCTACCTCCCCTTGATCATACAGATAGGCAGCACCTGGTTTATGCAGTGCTGGGGATGGTATCCAGGGCTTTGTGAATGCTAGGCAAGCCCTCCACTGAACCATATAACCGTGGCTTCCTTCTGTACCTTCTCTGCTCTCTTTTTGAGACAGGATGTCACTGTAGTCCAGGCTTGCTTTGAACTCTTTGGATGTCCTGTGTCCATGTGCTAGAATTATATAGTCTTGTGTCACCAGGCCTCCTTCCACGGTGCTGGCTCAGGTGAGCTTTCTGTGTAGCCTTCACTAGGATATGGATGGTCCTGAGATGTTGTGGATATTTCTACTTCGTGTCAGAAAGCCAGGGTGACTTTCAAAGTGGTTAACCAGAGGAAGGAGGAGAAGTAAAAAAAAAAAAAAAGAGAAAGAAAGAAAAAAAAAAACCCAGGCAACAAAGCCCCCAGCAAACGGAAAACAGACAGAATAGAGAGGCACAAGGATACATTTTTTTGGAACTTTGAACTCACAGTGTCGGTTCTTCCAAGATTCCCAATACTGACAAACAGCATTGTTCCCTTTAAACTCTGGAAGGATACCAGTGGGCTTCCCCATGGGTGAGTGGTTCCATGAGGAGAGGCCTGGGGTTTCTGAGGTGCAAGGATACCAGTGGGCTTCCCCATGGGTGAGTGGTTCCATGATGAGAGGCCTGGGGTTTCTGAGGTGCAAGTTGAAGTTTAATAGATCCTTTTGGAAGCAGGGTCCAGTAGGAGGGCTGGGTTGTGGCTCTGTTGGTAGAGTGGTTGCCTAGGATGCATGCACAAGGCCCTGGTTCCACTCCTAGCACCATATAGAGTAGGCATGGTGGTGGTGTATGCCTCTAATCTTTGCATTTGAGATGAGTTCAAGGTCATCTTGAGCTGTGTAGAGACTTTGAAGCCAGCTTGTATATGTCAGATTCTGTCTCTAAAAAAAGAAAAGAGTATTGGTGGTCCCTGGGGAGCAGGGTCCCTCTAGTATCCTTTGTCCCTGCCTGCCTCCTGCCTCTGATTTGAGTTGCAAGAGCTCATTAGAGGAATGTTTCTAGCCCAGCACCTATGTGTCAGCACATCTGAGGTAGGCTGTGAGATTTTCCCCATTGTAGTCTGTGTACTTGTACTAATCGTTGAAAGGACTATCTACTGCCCAGCTTGGAAGTGACAGTGTGTGAGACAGTGCATGTGTGGGTTCCTACTTTTTTTTTTTTTTTGGAGTCAGGGTCTTACCATGTAGTCCTGGCTGGTCTGACCTCGCTGTGCTGTCCATGCTGGCCTGGAAATCACAGAGATCTCCCCGCTCTGCCTCTGAAGTGCTGGATTAAAGGCGTGCATGGCTATACCCAGCCCATGTGTTCATAAGCAGACCTCAGACCCTTCCTAGTCAGTTTGTGATTTCCCTTAGAGCCCAGGACTAGTCTGCTTCATTTTTTGTTTCTTTCTTTTGCTTGTGAGCTAGCTAGACTTTAACAGCTGAGCCTTCTCTCATGTCCTCTTGTTTCTTTGAGTTAGGGTCTCACTGTATAGCCCAGGCTGGCCCGGAACTTCTGACCTTCCTACCTCTGCCTCTAAGTAAATACATGGATTAATTTCATGGGCCATCATTCATAGCTGCAACTTGGCTCTCTTTATTAAATCGTTATTATCATTACTATTATTATTATGGTTTTTCAAGACAGGGTTTCTCTCTGTAGCTTTGGCTGTCTTGAAGACAGCTGTCCTTCTTTTCTTTCCTTTCCTTTTCTTTTTCTAAAATTTATTTATTATTATATATAAGTGCACTGCAGCTGTCTTTAGACCCACCAGAGAAGAGGGTGTCAGATCTCTTTACGGATGGTTGTGAGCCGCCATGTGGTTGCTGGGATTTGAACTCAGGACCTTCAGAAGAGCAGTCAGTGCTCTTAACCGCTGAGCCATCTCTCCAACCTTCTTTTTTTTTTCTTTTTTAAGATTTATTTATTATGTGCACAGTGTTCTGCCTGCATATATGCCTGTACACTGAAAGAGGGCACCAGATCCCATTTTTGATGGTTGTGAGCCCATTGTGAATTAAACTTAGGTCCTCTGGAAGAGCAGTCACTGCTCTTAAGCTCTGAGCCATCTCTCCAGTCCAACTGGCCTGTTTTTCAATTTTTTATAATTATATCTATACTTGTCAGGTGGTAGCGGTGCATACCTTTGATTCCAGCACTCAGGAAATAGAGGCAGGCAGATCTTTGAGTTTGAGGTCAGCCTGGTCTACAGTTCTAGAACAAAGAAGTTATTGTGTGTGTGTGAGAAGGTTGACTTCTGGCCTCCGTGTGCATGTGACCCGAACCCAGGTTGTCTGGGATAGTCTTACCCCTGAGCTGTGTCTCAACTTCTTTATAGTTCTTAACATTTACATCTGTGGTTCCTTTTCTATTTCCTTTTCAAGATGTTGGCTCAGGAATGCTTTGAGCTTGCTGTGTAGCCCAGGCTGGCTTTGAACTGAGATCTTTTTTCTTTCACCTTCCAGTTGCTGGTGTCATGGATGTGAGCCACCACACTCAGCTGTGATCCTCTTTTTGTTTTTGTTTTCTGAGACAGGGTTTCTCTGTGTAGCCCTGGCTGTCCTGGAACTCACTCTGTAGACAGGCTGGCTTCTACCTACCAAGTGCTGGGATTAAAGGCATGTGCTACCATACCCAGTGATTGATTGAAATCAATTGAAATCTCTCTCTCTCTCTCTCTCTCTCTCCCTCCCTCTTTCTCTCTCTCCACCCCCTCCTTGTCTGTGTGTGTGTGTGTGTGTGTGTGTGTGTACATACATGTGGGCATAAAGACCAGAAGTTGACAATGAGTGTCTTCTTTTCTTAGATTTATTCATTTATTGTAGGTAAGTGCACTGTAGCTGTCTTCAGACACTCCAGAAGAGGGCAGTCAGTGAAGAAGAAGAGCAGTCAGTGCTCTTAACTGCTGAACCATCTCTCTAGCCCCAAATGTGTAGCCCAGGCTGGCCTCGAACTTGTGATCCTTCTGCCTCTGCCTCCTTCAGCAAATCCTACTGGCGGGTGCCTTCTGTAGTTAATCTTCACCTTAATTCTTGAATCAAGGTTTTACTAAGCCTGGAGATTACCTGATTTGGCCAGACTGTCTGGTCAGTGAGCCCAAGGGATCCCCCTGGTTCCGTCTCTTCAGTGCTGGACTATAAGCATGCTTTTTATGTGGGTTTTGGGGGATTTAACTTGGGTCCTCACACTTGTATGGCAAGCACTTTACTGACTGAACCATCCCCACGGCCCCTGTGATCCATTTTCTACTGTGTGTGCTGTTGAGGGTAGGTGTCTGGCTGGGTGCTGATTAAAGTTCTTTCCGGATGCACCTGCTGGGCTGGTTTCATGTTTGGTGGGCTTAGGGAGTCAAAGGTTTTGATTTGGGGGAAAGCCATGAACAGGACAGATGAAGGAGGACTCAAGGAGACTAGGTGCTGGGGTTGGACTCTGAAGGCAATGTGCTTGCTTAGGTTGTGTAAGGCCTTGGGTTCCATTCCTAACATTGCATTAAACCAGGTGTGGTGGATCATGCTTGTGATCTCAGCATTGAGGAGGCAGAAGATGAGAATGTCAAGGCCATCCTAGGCTACACAGGGAGTTTGAATTTAGCCCTCTTCTACTTCTTTTCTAAAAAAACCTGAAAGACTCATTCTAATGTTGAGAAATATAAGGAGGATCAGTAGATGAAACACTTCCATCTCGGAGTAGTGTTTGAACTGAGTTCACAGGATTTGGATCAGATTTCTACACTGTAAAGCGCTAGCAGGCTAGGATGGCCCACAAGGTTTGTCGATACTGTGTTCCCAAGTAAGGACGTCGAGCCACTGCTGGAGACACGGCTCCACTCTCTGTAGCTTAGCTGTCCGTGTTGTACACTGTAGCATTACATCACCAGGGTTCTTCCTTATGCTCCTTTGGCAAAGTGGATATGACTGGCCGACTGCAGGGGCTCAGGGTGCAGGAGGGAGGATCTCACCAGCACAAGGCGTTGTCTCAGGGTTCACCACCGTTGAGTCTGTTGCTGATCATCCTCGTCAGCAGCTTTTGTTGCTGCTGCTCACTCAGGGACAGTTCCCATCGCTTGCAAGACTGTAAATGAGATAGGTTGGTGCTGGAAGGATGTGCAGTTGTTACCATGGCAACACAGTTTCTACTCCTTTTTTATGACTTTGCACTCATCCATTCAGCAGGTGTTAATTGTGCATCTGCTATGGACCAGGCATCTTTTTTTAATTAAACACATGTGCGTGTGCGCAGGCACATGTATACACACACGCGCACACACACACCTTTTGTGGCTAGAGAGATGGCTTAGTGGTTGAGAGCACTGGCTGCACTTCTGGTGAGTGGAGCTCAGTTCTCAGAACCTACATGGCAGCAGTAAGAGTCTGTAGCTCCAGTTCTAGGGGATCCGACACCGTCTTCTGACCTCGGGTACTGCAGGCACATGGTGCACAGATGTACATGGAAACAAATACATAAAATGATGTGTTTAAAATGTTTTGTTTTCTTCATGTGTGTATACCTGTTTGTGTATGTAGCTGCTTGTGCATATGTATACCAGCTCTTGTTCTCAATGTCACATCCTTTTTCTTCCTTGGGACATGATATCACTGGCCCTGAGGTCACCCATCAAGCCCCCAGGAGTCCTCCCATCTCGTCCTCTTCAGCATGTACGGACCCTTATTCTTGCAGGAAGCACTTCACTGACGGAACCGTCTCTACAGCTGGTTTCCCTTTTTCCACTCCTTTTCAGTATTGGGGTCAATAATTCATTGTTTTGGTTAGTCTAGCTAGTCACCTTGCTCTGGAGAATTGTCTCAGTCTCCTAGACAAGGGAGTTATGGTGGCTGGCCTCCATGGGCACTTGGCATTTACATGTTCTGGAGGTCTGAACTCATATCCTCAAACTTCTGAGGCAAGTACTTTATCCATAGAGCCACATCCTCAGCCCCTGTCTATAGTCTTAATTCTTGGGATAGCGTCTGGACATGGTGAATACAGACCACCTTGCAGAGCTTATGTTCTCATGAGAACCGAACAGCAGTCAGGAGATGTGATAAGCAAGTTTACCTTAGGATGTGCTAGGGCCCTTGATGTTGCAAACCATAGATAGCCATCACCAATAAAAAATGCCACAGAGAAAGCAATGCTCACAGCGAGGCTCCAGAGGAGGGTAGGAAGTTGGTCCAGCGGTGTAGGGGTTGGGTGGGGGGCAGGTTGAGCCTTCTGGGCAGAGGAGACAGTGCCAAGGCCTGGGTATCAGGTAGCCCAGGCTGGCCTGGGACTCCTAATGGATTGCTCACCCTTGGTTGGTGGGGGTCTGGGGATGGAACCCAAGGCTTCGTGCATGCTAGGCAAGCACTCTGTGTACTGAGCCACGTGCCAGCCTGGTTTCTTCTTTTAACATCATGAGGGGTTCCCCCCACTGCAGTGTATCAGGAGAGTACTTGGTCCTTCCATGAACAGGGTCTTTGAGGACATCTTGTCCGATACTTTACTATTAGGAATCTGGCATCAGTCTCCCAGGCAGAAAAACAGGTTTGTGATTCCATAGACTATCCTGAACACTGAGTGAAATCACAGCCGAGTGTATTCTATTTGAGGCTGTTCATGCCCTTTATAGAGTGGAGACCAGATGATAGGTCTGGCTAAGGGAAGCTCAGTAATGTCCCTTGTTGTGAGGACTCTGTCTTCATAGGCAGGTAGGGTGGTATATTACTACACACGGACAAAAAGATTGCAGTAAGTAAAAGCCTGAGAATTACACCAAACATAGTGGTACTGGCTTGTAGCTACTCAAGAGTTGGAGTAGAACTTGAAACTTGTAGACCTGCCTGGGAATCTTTAAAACAAAAAAAAAAGATTTATTTATATATACAGCATTTTGCCTGAATATATGCCTGCAGCCCAGAAAAGGGTACCAGACCTCATTATAGATGGTTAAGAACCACCATCTGGTTGCTGGGAATTGAATTCAAAACCTCTGGAAGAGCAAATGCTCTTAACCTCTGAGCCAGCTCTCTAGTTCCTGCCTGGGAATCTTATCAGTGAAGCCTTGCATGAAAACAAAAAGTAAAAACAGGGATGAGGGACATGGCTCAGTGGTAGAGCCCCTGCCTAGAAGCCCCCAGTGAGGGGCTGGGGGCTGTAGCTCAGTAGCAGAGCCCTTGCCTAGAAGCCCCCAGTGAGGGCCTAGGGTGCGGCTCAGTGGTAGAGCACTAGCCTACCATCTGTGAGCTCCTATGTTCAATTTTTAGTAAAGAGAAGACTGCAAATTAGTTGATTGTAAGTTTTGAAAGGTGCATGTTTTTCAGACTGAGGGAAAGAGGACAGAAAATCCTGAGCATTGGCCCAAGTGAAAGGCAGCTGGGCCTGTTGCTTGAGGGGGTGTAGATTGGCTGAGTCACTTTGGAAAACTGGAAATATTTACTAAACTGAGCATATGCAAGTGCTGTGATCCGGTGCATACACTCAGGCCTGTTTTGTGTCTCCAGCAGAAGTGCATGCGACATATGTCCACAAAAAGCCATATTCTTGAACATTCTCAGTAGTGCCATGTGTCATAGATTGGCAGTGGAACCACCAGATGCCCAACACCCATGGAGTGAGTGAACAGTGGGCCATAGCTGCATGGCAGGATCCGCGGAACAGGCTGCATCCACTGTGCGCCTGTGAACATCAAGCGAGGGAGGAGGTTGGAACCTGGACTCTGACTTCACTGTACAAAACAGACCAGGCCAGCCTATGAGAGATGTGTCCCATGGTGATGACATGTTAGCCTGTCATTTTCCTACTTTACAAAACAAAACCACACAGCATCTCTCTCTCTCTCTTGCCTTTTCTAGCCTGGTACTCTGCAGATGAGGCTGGTCTTGAACTCAGGGATCCATTTGCCTGCCACTGCTTCCAGGGACTGAAGGTATGCGCCATCCCCCACCACTGTCTGGCAGTGTTTGTTTGTTTTATGTTTTGGGGCATTTGAGAATTCACTTGCCTCAGCCTCCCGAGTGCTGGGATACATGTTCCACCATCCACAGCTTTTTTTCTGTTTTGGGTATTTGAAATATTTTGTGATTAGAACAACCATAGAGACCTTTCAAAGGTATTTAGCAAAAAACAACTGAACAGACTGAATGAAAAAGAGTTACTAGTGACTATTTATTTCAGTGGCTATGGATTTAGGCAGTTTTGTTGTTTTGCAGAAAATTTGAAAATGTGTTCTCTAGACATATGAAAACACTCGATGTTTGAATAGCAGTCCATATGGAGCAGTGCAGACTTGGGATGGGAAGTTAGCAGTCTCCATAGACTGCGGAGGAGTGGAGTTGGAAGTCACCAGGAAGGCTATGAGAGAACTTACTTCTTTCCCTTTCATGCCATGCTGGAACTGGGATCCAGGCCTCTAGATGTGCCAGGGAGGTTTTCTCACAGCTCTGCTTTTTTTGAGATTAGATCATACTATGTGCATGCTACAGACTGGCCTCAGACTCCTGGGTTCACAAGTCCCCCTGCCTCAGCCTCTGGACTGAGGTGCAGGTTCCTTTATGCACTGTGTGTAAAGCTTGCTGTGAGGCAGGCCAGGGCTCAGTGGCACAGTGCTTGCCTAGCATGCGAGACTCTGGGTTTTAGCCCCAGCAGCAGAACAAACAGAAACAGGAGAGTGGTGCTGTTAGGCAGCACCCACACAGAAGTAGGGGGCCTGTCCTAGTCAGGAAAGAACCTGGGCAGGAGCCTGTGGCCTCTAGATGGAAGACTACTGCTTCCTGCATCTCAGGGGCATCCTGGTGTCTCCCGGCTCCAGAGCTGCTGAATTGACATTTCTGAAGCTGTGGTCGAGATAAGGATGGGGAAGCTTCTGCTCCCATTTCCTGAGGACAACTTGTTTATTTCAGAACTCAGCTCAGAGGTTTCTGTTTATTTTAACTTTTGTTAAAGCTAAAGAAAATGTTTATATATGTGAATATTTTGTCAATACGTATGAATGGCCACTGGGTACATGCTTGGTACCTGTAGAAGCAAGAAAAGTGAGGTGGATCCTTTGGAAGAACTTCGGTTACAGATGATTGTTATTCTTCATGAGGGTGCTGGGAATTGAACTTGCAACACCGTTGACCGTCAGTTTTCCAGCCCTTCAAAGAACTTGCTAATCAGAAGTGTAAACAGATTCATGAGCTTGAGAAGGAATCTGCATGCTGAATACTGAGGGCATCTCTCACTCCATTACCTATCCTTTTCCCCCAAACCCCCGTCCATCTTCTCTGATACAGGATCTTGTGGTGTGGTCAAGGTTGGTCTTAAACTCAGGATTTTCCAGTGCAAGCACATGCCTCATGCCTGCTGGACCGTGCCCCAGCCCCTCACCGGGGAGTCTCAGGAAATGCTCTGTCACTCAGCCACATCCTCAACTTTCTCTTTTCTTTTGGGGATAGTTTCTCATTAAGTTACCTGGGTTACTCTGTGGCCTAGTCAGGACTTAAACTTGCCATCCTCCTGCCTTAGTGGTTTCAGTGCAGGGGTCACAGATAGGAACCGCCAGGCTCCTCCATTTCTTTTCTTGTTCGTGCAGTTGCTGTTTATTTTTCCTAGTCTGGAAAATTAAGACCTGTAGAAGCATTTGGAGCACCTGGTCACTGTCACATGTTGGGAGTGTGTATGGGCGTGGTCTTAACTTACATTTGTCTGTCCCTGACGGTGGTTTTCAGCCTTTGTATGGCCTCGAGGCCAACAAAACACCTGTGCTTAGGACTGTATGTGGGATGTTCATCCTAGGCCTGCAGGTGGGCGGGGCAGCCATGCGTGTGAACAAGCCTGCCAGGTGAGTCTGTTGCACCTCCAGTTTGGAGTCCTGAGCTCTGGGCCTCTGCCTTCTGTCACTGACCTTCTTTATCTGTCGTGGTGAAGTGACAGCTGATGTCGGCCTCTTAGAGTTGTAAAACGCTGAGCTTGGAGTCTACAGGAAGGGCAGTCAATTCCTTCTGCCACAATCTCTTTGAGAACATTAAGTGTCCTGTTGGCCAGTGCGCCTTCCTCCAGGGAAGATGTAGGAACTAGGACCTGCTTAGTTTGGTTATTTTTGAGATAGGGTCTATGTAGCCCTAGCTGTCCTGGAACTCTTATATAGACCAGACTGGCCCCAAACTTACAGAGATGTACCTGTCTGTGCCTCCCAGAGGCTGGGATTGAACATGTTTGCCACCATGTCCAGCCCAGACATAGGAGCTTCTGTTCGTTGTTGGGAGGGCACTGACCACCTAAGCCCAGCTCGCTAAGCCAGTTGAGTTTATTGGGGTTAGTTACAGAAACACAAGTAACCTGTGGGCTACAGCAGCAAATCCCGGTCATCATTTAGGATCCTGGAGAGGGAAGGGCCCTGCCTCTTTCCCTCCCGGGAACCATGTCAGTAGGCTGTGTCTCATGCGGATCTCAGACAGCAGTGGTTAGGTTCAGCCTACAGGAAGCAGCCACATGGCACCTGGGATGGTTGTAAGAGAGCTTTCCTTGGTGAAGGATGCCTATCCTACCAACGGGTGTCTCAGCAGCTCCTCCACTAGTCAGCCTGGAGTCGTTTGGTCCTGAGCTGGCCTGGGCTTGCCTTCCTAGCAGCAGCGTATGCAGGGGACTTTGTCACTATGTATAAAATACACCTTGCGGGAAGTCTTCTGAGCAGGAACTGCTGTGCTGCAGTCAGCATTTGCAAAGGAGGGAAAGGACTGTGGCATGGTTTACCAGGAAGATCCTGTGTGCTGCTGAACCCTTGGGACTCCTCAATTACCATGTTACTGTCTAAGCATTCAGCTGAGCCTTGGGTATAAGAACTGTGTGTGTGTGTGTGTGTGTGTGTGTGTGTGTCTGTGTGTGTGTCTGTGTCTGTGTGTGGTGTTGTTTGATTACTTTTGTTGTTTTTGACACAAGGTCTCTATGTAGTCAAGACTGGCCTCAAATTCACTTTGTAGCTCAGACTGACCAGCAACTCATAAAGCTCTTTGCTTTAGCCTCCTAGGTGCTAGAATTATAGGTGTGACCACCATGCCTCGTTGGTGTCATTCATTACTTTTTCTGTCAGTGAGTGAATAACTGACTTGGAGAATCATAGCATCTTGTTTTGCTTGTTGTCTGTGGAGGACATTAATTTAGTACTGAATATTGAATCCAGGGCTTTGTACATGTTAGGCAGGGGCTCTGCCATTGAGCCACACCCTAAGCCTTTAGTGGGGTATTCTAGACAGGTGCTCTACCACTGAGCCACGCCCCAGCCCCTCACTGGTGGATTCTAGACAGGGGCTCTACCACTGAGCCACACCCCAACCCCTCCCTGGGGGATTCTAGGCAGGGGCTCTACCACTGAGCCACGCCCCCAGCCCCTCCCTGGGGGATTCTAGGCAGGGGCTCTACCACTGAGCTACACCCCCAGCCCCTCCCTGGGGGATTCTAGGCAGGGACTCTACCACTGAGCCACACCCCCAGCCCCTCACTGAGGGATTCTAGGCAGGGGCTCTACCACTGAGCCACGCCCCAGCCCCTCCCTGGGGGATTCTAGGCAGGGGCTCTACCACTCAGCCACACCCCAGCCCCTCACTGGGGGATTCTAGGTAGGGGCTCTACCACTGAGCCACACCCCAGGCCCTCACTGGGGGATTCTAGGCAGGGGCTCTACCACTGAGTCACACCCCCAGCCCCTCACTGGGGGATTCTAGGCAGGGGCTCTACCACTGAGCCACACCCTAGCCCCTCCCTGGGGGATTCTAGGCAGGGACTCTACCACTGAGCCACACCCCCAGCCCCTCACTGAGGGATTCTAGGCAGGGGCTCTACCACTGAGCCACGCCCCAGCCCCTCCCTGGGGGATTCTAGGCAGGGGCTCTACCACTGAGCCACACCCCAGCCCCTCACTGGGGGATTCTAGGCAGGGGCTCTACCACTGAGCCACGGCCCCAGCCCCTCCCTGGGGGATTCTAGGCAGGGGCTCTACCACTGAGTCACGCCCTAAGCCCCTCACTGGGGGATTCTAGGCAGGGGCTCTACCACTGAGCCACGGCCCCAGCCCCTCACTGGGGGATTCTAGGCAGGGGCTCTACCACTGAGCCACGCCCCCAGCCCCTCACTGGGGGATTCTAGGCAGGGGCTCTACCACTGAGCCACGCCCCCAGCCCCTCCCTGGGGGATTCTAGGCAGGGGCTCTACCACTGAGCCACACCCCAGCCCCTCACTGGGGGATTCTAGGCAGGGGCTCTACCACTGAGCCACACCCCAGCCCCTCCCTGGGGGATTCTAGGCAGGGGCCCTACCACTGAGCCACACCCCAGCCCCTCCCTGGGGGATTCTAGGCAGGGGCTCTACCACTGAACCACACCCCTAGCCCCTCCCTGGGGGATTCTAGGCAGGGGCTCTACCACTGAGCCACACCCCCAGCCCCTCACTGGGGGATTCTAGGCAGGGGCTCTACCACTGAGCCATGCCCCAGCCCCTCCCTGGGGGATTCTAGGCAGGGGCTCTACCACTGAGCCACGCCCCAGCCCCTCCCTGGGGGATTCTAGGCAGGGGCTCTACCACTCAGCCACACCCCAGCCCCTCACTGGGGGATTCTAGGCAGGGGCTCTACCACTGAGCCACACCCCAGGCCCTCACTGGGGGATTCTAGGCAGGTGCTCTACCACTGAGCCACACCCCAGCCCTCACTGGGGGATTCTAGGCAGGGGCTCTACCACTGAGCCATGCCCCAGCCCCTCACTGGGGGATTCTAAGCAAGCATTCTACCAGAACTATATTTCCCAGCTTATTTTTTTACTCTGTGACATAGGACTGGCTTTGAACTCAACCATATTTATTCCAAGTTGTCCTTGAACTTGGGCTCTCTCTGATTGAGCTTCCCAAGCAGTTCATCTCACATGCAGGCTGGACCACCAGTCATGGCTTCTGGTGGAACACTTTCAAAGTTTTTGTTGGTGGCTTCAGAAAATGTTTTCAGACTGGAGAGTAATAAATCTGGAAGGAAGTCTGTGACGCTTATTGAGTGTTTTATTTTCACCAGCTGTTTTCAGCTCTGCTGTGTCATTTAATTCTGAGGCTCACTGTTGCCCGCCGGGAACCCCACAGTAAAGCAATTTGCTCCAGAATGGTCAAAGCGGGGAGCACGTGAAGTTGGTAGGACCTGTCTAGGGGACGCCGGGGCGACTGCAAGAATTCTTGCTGTGTTCTCTCCATAAGTGGTACAGGCCCACGGGGTGGTAAGGGCTCCTTCTGTCTTTGTGTGTGTGTGTGTGTGTGTGTGTGTGTGTGTGTGTGTGTGTGTGTTGATATTGGATCTTGCTGTTGCTTAAAATCTTGCTGGTCTCAAAATCTGAGTTCTTCTTTCTCTGCTTCCTGAGTTCTGGGATTATAGGCATGTGCTTACCTCTTAGAGTTTTTTAAATTACATTTATCCATTTGTTTATGGAGGGGGGAACACGTGCCTCTGTGCACATGTGACAGTCAGAGGATAGCTTGAGGGTGTTCACTCCCAGGGATCAAACTAAGATGCTCAGGTCACCTCACCAGCCCCCGTGCCTGACTCTATGTCCCGTTTACAAGTGATAAATACTGTGCTCAGGTTGGTCACTCGCTGGCCCACATACCTACTGGAATATGGAGGCTGGCTTCCACCAGGTGTCTCTCTTCCGAGCTTGCCTTTGCCTTTCAGTGCCTCGGCCTGGCTGGCTCTCATCTAATGTGTTCTATTTCTGTGGTACTGGGGTAGCATGCGATGTTCCTTGTCTCTGGTGAGGTAGGTAAGGATTGAGGTGCTCACTGCTCATCTCAAGAATCCACATTCTTCTTCCTGTCCTCTCTGCTGCTCGTGGCCTACCTGTGTCCAAAACAGTCTTTCTTTTTTGCTTTGGGACAGTTGGGTATGTAACCTAGGGTGGCTCATACCTGTCCCCCTGTCTTTGCCTCTGCCTTGAAAGTGCTGGGATTACAGATGCGCACTTCTTTTTTTTCATTTAAAGTTTCTTTTGAGGGTCTGGAGAACGGCTCCACGGTCGAGTGCCTACTGCTTTTGCAGAGAAGCCGCACAGTGGCTCACAACACGTGCTGGTGGGATTAAAGGCATGTGCTACCCCACCCAGAGGGACCCTGAATTCAGCAAATTTACACCTGGGATCATATTGGGTTGTGGTTGGTGCCTCAGAAGAAAGCTGTGAGGGTATTTGGGTCTTTTCATTCATAGAAGTGTGGCTTTAATATTTGCATCCTCTCTCTCTTTATTCTTTGTCTCATTTATGTGTGTGTGCACATGTTATGTTCACGTGTGTGTGTGTGTGTGTGTGTGTGTGTGTGTAGATGCAGAGGAGGTTAACTTGGGTGTTGGTAGTGTTCTACTTCTTCCACCTTGACATTTTTAAAGATTAATTGTATGTTGCATGTTCATGTGGAGGTGAGGGGACAACTTTCAGGAGTCAACTTTTTCCTACTTTTATGTGAATTATGGGTTTGGTGGTCTGTGCCTGTATCTCCTGGCCATCTTGCCAGCCCTATTTTTATTTAGTTATTTTTATTTTCATAGACTTTTTTTTTAAAATGTGTGTTTTGCCTGTGTAACCTGTGTACCGAGTGAATGCCTGGTGACTACACAGGCCAGAAAAGGGCATTCGATCTGTTATGAGCCACCATGTGGGTGCTGGGAACCAAACCCAGATCCTTTGCAAGATCAGCAAGTGTTCATCAGAGTCACCTCTATAGTCCCAAGTATCCCTGTTTTTTGAGGGTTTGTCTGTGTATATGATGGTGTGTGTATGTGTGTATATGTGTGTGCCATTGGACAACCTCAGATATCTGATTTTCAGAAAAAATCGTCTTAGTCAGGGTTCATTGCTGTGAAGAGACACTATGACCAAGGCAACACTTATAAAGGACAACATTTTATTGGGTCTGGCATCCAGTTTCAGAGGTTCTGTCTGTTATCATCATGGTAGGAAGCATGGCAGTGTGCAGGCAGACTTGGTGTTGGAGGAGCCAAGAGTTCTATATTTGATCCAAAGGCAGCCAAGAGTAGACTGAAATTCCACAGTGGGTGAAGATTAAGAATAGGAGACCTCAGGCTGGAGAGATGGCTCAGCAGTTAAGAGCACTGACTGCTCTTCCAGAGGTCCTGAGTTCAATTCCCAGCAACCAGATGGTGGCTCACAACCATCTGTAATGGGATCTGATGCCCTCTTCTTGGGTGTCTGAAAACAGCTACAGTGTACTCATATGCATAAAATAAGTAAATTAGTCTTTTTAAAAGAAAAAAGAATAGGAGACCTCAGATCCCACCATCACAGTGACACACTTCCTCCAACAAAGCCACACCCACTCTAAAAAGGTCACACCTCCTAATAGTGCCACTCTGTGGGCCAGGCATTCAAATACATGAGTCTATGTGGGCCAGACATATTCAACCACTGTACACTGTGAACTTCCTTTAAGATAGGGCCTCTCATTAGCCTAACACTGGATGATTAGGCTAGGATAGACCTGCTGACCTACAATCAGTCCCAGGTCCTTCTGTCTGTGCCTTGCCAGATCTGGGATTATTAGTATACGCCATCACCCTAGCCTTCAGTCATGGTTCTTGTGTGGACATGGCAAGTACTGACTGGGCTGTTTCCCTCTCTATTACTTTCTTACTTTTCAGTTTAGTTGTATGGGTTGGTATGTGTGTGTAAGCTACAGTACACTTGTGGCGGTCAGATGGTTTAAGGGGGTTGGTTCTCCCTTTCACGTAGTAGGTCAAGCTTGGTGTGCACCGTTACCTGTGGAGCCATTTTACTAGTCCCTCTTTCCTCATAATTTGAAGTAGGGTCTGTGTAGCTCAGGCTGGTCACAAACTCTTTTTTGTTTGTTTTGTTTTTTGAGACAGGGTTTCTCCGTGTAACCCTGGCTGTACACTAGGCTGGCCTTGAACTCAGAGATCCGCCTGCCTCTGCCTCCTGAGTGGAGTGCTGGGTTTAAAGGCATGAGCTACCACTGCCCTCCAGGAACTGTTGCTCCTCTGTGCCTCTAACTCCTGAGTGTGCCCAGGGTTCCATGTGTCTTCCCCCCACCCCCCGCCTGACTTCCATGGTGTTTGAGAGAAGCCAAGGGTCGAGGTGCTGTTTGTGCTTTAGAAAATGTTTTAGAGATCTGACTTAGATTCTGCTGTGTTCAGAGTTCACATTCTTCACCCACTTGTGATCCCTTGCTAATTATTATTGAGGTCTCAGCTGTCTTAGAGGACTGCCTTATCTTAATCTTTGGGGAAATCATGAAGATAAATACATGCTTGATAGCGAGCTTTGAAAAAGATTCAGCTGGGCACGGTGGCTGAGGACTCTGATTCCAGCAGCTGGGAGGCCAAGGCAGGCAGTATTTGCTGAGTTCACAGCTAGACTGGTCTATGTTTTGATTTCCTGCCAGCCAGGGGGAAGGTAGTGGGGTCTGGAAAAGATTTTTCTTAGTAAAGACCTTTGTCGCCTCTCTGCTGCTTATCTTTCTCCTGGTCCATTGACTGTATTACCTTGGTGTTTTCATTAGGCATTGTGTTTGGAGATAGTGTCACAGTGTATCCCAGGCTGTACTTGGACTTGAGGCAGACTGTGGTTGCCCTGCCTCTGCCTCCCAGATTCTGAGATTATAGGCATATTGTTGTTGTTGTTGTTCTGTTGTTATTGTTGTTGTTTGTGTTGTTGTTATTATTATTATTATTATTATTATTATTATTATTATTATGCGTGTATGTTATTTTGTTTCATTTTTTGAGACCAGGTCTCCATATGTAATCAGGCTGGTCTGGAAATGAGGATCCTCCTGCCTCAGCCTCTTGAGTGCTGGAGTTACCAGTGTGCACTACCACATTTTGTCTACATCAGCCTAATCAATCAATCACCCTCTCTCTCCTTGAAATCCTGATACTCTTGCCTCTACCTCCTAAGTGCTGGGATTACAGGTGTGTGCCACTGTGTCTGTCCTGTCTGTGGTTTTGATAAAAAGTTGGCTGTTGATCTGACTTGAAGGTTTTCTAGTACATAAAGTATCACTCTGGCCCACCATCCCAGTGTTTTCCTCTCTCTGCCCCTCAACCATCTGCTTCCCAGTCTCCAAACCAGGAAATGTTCTAAGGCCCTGTGGTGGTTTGAATGAGAATGGCCCCCATAGGCTCATATATTTGAATACTTGGTTCCCAGTTGGTAGAACTATTTGGGAAGGATTAGGAAGTGTGGCCTTGTTGGAAGAGATGTGTCACAAGGGGTGGGCTTTGAGGTCTCAAAGGCCCACAGAATTTCAGTTGGCTTCCTCTCTGCCTAAGGGTTGTTATCTCAACATGTAAATTTTTAGTCAGCTGCTGCCCCACTGCCATGCGTGCCTGCATGCTGCCATGCTTCCCACCACAATGGTCATAGACTCACCCTCTGAAACTGGAAGCAAGTCGTCAGTTAAATGCTTTCTTTTATAAGTTGCCTGGTCATGGTGTGTCTTCCTGCAATAGAACAGTGACTAAGACAGACCCTTTGGGACTGGAGAGATGGCTCATTTGTTAAGAGCACTGGCTACTCTAGCTGAGGACCTGTATTCAATGTGAAGACACAATTTTCTGTTAATCCAGTTCCATGATTTAAAATAATAGACCCAGGGGCTGGAGAATGGTGCGGCTGCTAAGAATGCCTGCTGCTTTTGCAGAAGACCCAGGTTTGGTGCTTAGTATCCACTTGGGCAATTCACAACTGCTTGTAGCTCCACGGGGCCCTACAGCCTTTTCTTCCCGTCATCCACACTCAAAGGCACAAGCCCCGTACAAACACCCACATATACCTAATCAAAAAAGAAAGCAAAAAGTTAAATCTGCACTTTCTCACTTCTGGAGGAGAAAAATCCTCTGGCCAAGTCCAGGCACTATTCAGTAGATACGTATACACACATGCATATAGATACATATCTGTATTTACTGTCCTTTGTGTGTGAGTGTGGATGTGTACGTGCTGTTCATTGTCCAGGTGCAGGCCAGAGGACAGCCTCCAGTCCAGTGCTAACCTTCCACCTTGTTTGAATAGGGCCTCATCACTGTTGTAATCTGTGAACGGGCTAGTCTCAAGCCTCCTTTTCTGCTATCTCTGCCCTGCAACTCTCTGTGCAGTGCTGGGATCACAGGCTTGTGCTTCTAAGGTCAGCTTTCCGTGGGTGCTGGGGAGTTCATTCCTCACACGTCAATGGCAAGTGCTTTACTGAGTCATGAGCCCAGCCCCGAGTGGTATGCTTTTAGTTTATTTTGTATATTCAGAATTTTCTAACCATTAGTTAAGTTTTGTTTTATTTTAGTTTGATTTTGTTATCCAAGACAGGTTTTCTCTGTATAGCCCTGGCTCTCCTGGTCACTTTGTAGACCAGGCTGTCCTTGAACCCAAAGATCTAACTGCCTCTGCCTCCTAAGTGCTGGGATTAAAGGTGTGTACCACCACCACCTGGTTTATTTAGAACATTTTGAGAGCATGTTAGCGTTTCAGAAAGCCCCTGGGTTGAGTATGATGGCCTATAATGCCAGTGCCTGAGAGGCTGACACAGAAGGGTTGCAACTTCACCTATGTGCAGATTTAATGCTGGCAAGGGATAATGTGTCCCTGACTCAAAAACAAAAACAAAAAGCAAAGCCAAACATTACTCATTGTAGAGCCGGAGGGATGACTTACTAGTGCTTGTGACTCAGGAAGCCAGGTAAAAGGTCAGGCATAGTGATGTGGAGGAGGCAGAGACAGGAGGATCCCTGGATGAGGTAGAGTCTCTTACCTTAACAACCTAGTCTAATTGATGAGTGCCAGGTCAAGCACGAGACCCCATGTCATCCATCTGTCCGTCATGGGTGGGTCCTAGAACCCTGACAGGGATAGTGAGGGAATGAAGAAAGGACGGACAGACAGACAGACAGACAGACAGACAGACGAGCTGTGGTGGGCTGGTCATGCTTGCTTTGGTGGAGCAGCAGAAACTACATGACTTGGACCCTCAGCACAGCAGGAGGGGCTAGCTAGTGGGAGCTAGCCTGGGAAGATATCTGAGCTGTTGCCTGGGAAGAAACAGCAGCAGTTGCTAGTTTTTACACGCTCTGGTCAGTGGTTGCAAATGTGTACTTGAACCAGAAGGAGCTTTGCCATACCTCTGAACCTTGCCTTACAGGAGGAAGCTTTTGCCAGTTCCCATAGGTCTGTGGCATTGGTATCCTTACATGGCTGTGTCCATGTCACCAGGACACACTCTCTCAGGCCTCCATCTTCTTATACACTCACAATGTCCTTGGCTCTCCGCAAGACCACGTCTTTAAAGAAAAAGAGGGAAAAGGGGGCAGGCAGGAGAGATGGCTCAGCTGTTAAGAGCACTGAATGCTCTTCCAGGGGACCCGAGATTCAGTTCTCAGCACAATAGCTAACAAGTGTCTGTCACTCCAGTTCCAGGGAGGCCAACACCCTCTTCTGGCTTCTGTGGCACTGCACAGACCTACACGTGTGCACAGGAAAGCAAAACACACATTTGAAAACAGTGAGCTAGATGGGCTGAAGAATGAGATGAGGCTGACCTCTGG
Source organism: Tokudaia tokunoshimensis (assembly GCA_036184795.1). Lineage (NCBI taxonomy): Eukaryota > Metazoa > Chordata > Mammalia > Rodentia > Muridae > Tokudaia > Tokudaia tokunoshimensis. The sequence goes on along the minus strand of BTHU01000006.1, from coordinate 30,392,471 downwards.
GCCCTGACACTGAGAAACAGACACATTTACCAGCGCCATCGTGGTGGTGGCGTCGTCCCGTGATTTGTGCTTTCCTGGTGATAATGATGTGTAGCGTCTTTCTGATTGCTTTGTAGCACTTTAGTACATCTTTGGAGGAATCTTTTTGTTTTTCAAAACAGGGTTTCTCTGTGTAGCCCTGTCCTGGAACTCACTCTGTAGCCCAGACTGGCCTCGATCTCACAAAGATCCACCTGCCTCTGCTTCCCAGGTGCTGGGATTAAAGGTGTGTGCCTCCACTGCCTCACCAGAAGAATGTCTTCATAAACTGTTTGTCTGTTGTTAAGTTGCAAGCATTCTCTCCCTCCCTCCCTCCCTAGCTGAGCTGTAATCCTTCTCCATGAGTTTACCCATTGACACAGATGGAGCCTCCTAGTAGGGAATCTTCTCGGTAGCTGTAGCTGGGGAAGGAGAGGGTCTGGTGTGTGTGTGTGGCAGTGGCCAGAGTCCATGTGCTGAACCAGCACAGGGAACGGGAGGCCCCAGTCCCTGAGCAGCTGTCCTTACCCGTTATCTACCTTGTCTCTCTCAGGCCCACGAACAGCCCAGGTCACTGAGTGGAGGGACCTGGACCCCAGGCGAATGCAGATGCCGCAGGGGAATCCGCTGCTGCTGTCCTACACCCTGCAGGAGCTGCTGGCCAAGGACACGGTGCAGGTGGAGCTCATCCCTGAGAAGAAGGGCCTATTCCTTAAGCATGTGGAGTACGAGGTTTCCAGCCAGGTAACTGGGACTCAGTGTGCTGTAGGGGAGAGCCACAGAGCAGCCTTGGGCAGGGTGTAGCCCAGTACCTGGTGATGGAGGTGAGCTGACCAGCCGACTTCTGGGGCCTAGAGCTGCTTCTGACTCAGCTGTCAGATCCATTCTTTGACTGCGATCTTTTTTCCTATGAATCTTTATCTCTCTCTCTCTCTCTCTGCCTGTCTCTTTTTCTTCCACAGGATCTTGCTATATAACCCTGACTAGCTTTGAACTCATAGCAATCCTAGTGTCTTGGCCTCCTCTGATTTCTGGGATTATAGGCCTGAGCTACCAGACCTGACTTATAGGAATCTTTTGAAAAAAAAATTATTTTATTTTTTTTTGCAGTAGGGTCTCATGTATCTCAGGCTAGCCTTGAATTCTCAGAGATCTGCCTCCCTCTGCTTCCTAAACACTGGGATTATAGGCATTTGCCACCATGCCTAGCTACAATCTTTTTGTCTCTAGTGTGCATGCTGCAATGCCATTCTCCCAGTGCTGGTTTTCAACGTTGGCAATCCCCTGGGAATGAGAACATCAGCCCCATGGGATCTGGGTTGCAACCCTGTCTTCCGTTTAAGGGGAAGGCAAGCTCATGCCCCTCACACCTTTAGTGATGCCACTCTCCTGTTATCAGGCACCCAGATGTCTGGGTTCATCAGACACAGTTCTGTTGTCACAGGCTGGTTTGGTGCTCAACAGCATGTGGTGTCCCCAAGGCTCTATGAATGTTGGGGTGTCTTGCTCCACTTAGAACAGCTTTGGGAGAGTTCTGCTATATGTCCTGTAATAGTTCATGACTAACACCATCTTCTGGGCCTGTATTGTCTTCAGCGTGTGGGGGAATTGCAGGAGCAGGGTAGGGCCCACACACTTCTCAGGAAGCACAGCCTGGAGTTGCGGTGCAGGGCTGAGCTAGAGGGCCTCCCTCAGGGGTGCGTCCAGGATAGCATATCCATCTGCCAATCTGTAGAAGCTCTGAGAACTTGGGGAGAGGGTTCCTGACTGTGGTGAAGCAGCCCTTGCAGCTGGGCCTCGCAGACTTAGTGTGGGAGGCTGTGCTTGCCCCCAGCGGCCTCCTGCTTGCTTTTCTCCCTCCTTGCAGGCTTTTTTGTTTTTGTTTTGTTTTGTTTTTCTTCTTGTTGGACTCTGTCTCTATTTCTCAGTGCTAGGGATATAGGTAGTGTCACACACTGCCATATCCGACTTTTACTTCGATGCTGGAAATCTGAACTTGGGGCCTCATGCTTGCGTAGTGAGCCCTGTACCTACCTCACCAGCTCCTCAGCCTTATGCATTACTTTGTATTTCTATGTAGATTCTAGAACTTTTACTTTTTGGCAAAAACGTGGGGAGAGAGGGCGAGGAATTTGGTAACATTGCTTCTGTGAGTTCTGTTGCATGATGGGAAAAGGTAAAGAGGTCTGATGGCTGAGGCATGGGCTTCCTGGTAGGAAAAGGTGAGAGAGTTGAATTTAAAAGTCAGCTCGAGGTACAATGTGAGTTTAAGGCCAGCCTGGACAACTTGGACCAGATCTCAAAAAGTAAAAAGAGGGCTGGGGCGTGGCTCAGTGGTAGAGCCCCTGCCTAGAATCCCCCAGTGAGGGGCTAGGGCGTGGCTCAGTGGTAGAGCCCCTGCCTAGAATCCCCCAGGGAGGGGCTGGGGTGTGGCTCAGTGGTAGAGCCCCTGCCTAGAATCCCCCAGGGAGGGGCTGGGTTGTGGCTCAGTGGTAGAGCCCCTTCCTAGAATCCTCCAGTGAGGGGCTGGGGTATGGCTCAGTGGTAGAGCCCCTGCCTAGAATCCCCCAGGGAGGGACTGGGGCGTGGCTCAGTGGTAGAGCCCCTGCCTAGAATCCCCCAGGGAGGGGCTGGGGCGTGGCTCAGTGGTAGAGCCCCTGCCTAGAAGAAGTTGTGTACTTGGTGATGTCCTGCTTGCCATGCCCCCTTTGTTTTATAGCGCTTCAAGTCCTCTGTGTACAGACGCTACAATGACTTCGTGGTCTTCCATGAAGTGCTGCTTCACAAGTTCCCGTACCGCATGGTACCAGCCCTTCCGCCCAAGAGAGTGCTGGGAGGTAAGGCAGGGTTCAGGGAGGCCCAGTAAAGTGGAAGCAAGCTGCACTCCTGGTGGCATGTTGCTGGGTGGGCCCATTGTAGCCCAGGCTGCTGCAGCTTATGGTCTAGGAGGGGCTGGCAGGAGGGCTGCAGTGTACATGTGCCTTGGTCCTTCTGGGTCGGAGCTCTTTGGCTTAGCCCTTTCATGGTAGAGGAGGGTGGCCTGCCTCAGGTACCTTCTGGCCCCAGTGTTGCCCCTGCTGGGTGCTTTGGGCTATGCATGGGGTTACTAGGATCAGGCCAGCCATCACAGGATCTTTCTTATCAACTGCAAATGACTCCAGAACCCCAATGAAACTTGGTGTATTTGTTGCTGTAACAAAATGTCAGACAAAAGCAACTAAGCAGTCATGGGGAAGGCAGGACCACAGGAGTGGTCCGAGGCAGCTGCTCACATTGCATCCACAGTCAGGAAGAGAGAGGAGAGCTCAGCTCTTTTTTGGCTTTCTTCATTGCTGGATTTCAGACCAAGGGATGGAGCTGGCCACCTTTATGGTGTGTCTTCCCGCTTCAGTTAATTGAATCTAGAAACTCACTCACACATGCCCAGAGCTGGTGAGTCTAGATTTTACCAAGTTGAGACAATCACTATAAACCATTAAATGGGCAGCCTAATCCTGGGTGGTAAGGCAGGAGGATCAGGTCCAGACCAGTCTGGGCTACATTAGACAAGGTGCAGAGCCTGCCAGCTCACTTTCCTGGTGTCCCCAACTTTCTAGTGCAAGTGAACGTGCACAGCTGGGGAGCTTGATTGGGCTGTATATAGAGATGCAGCTACTGTCCTGAAGCTCCTCACCGCGGATATAGACGTGGTTCTGTCTGGTTCCCACTGGCTGGCTCAGCTGCTGATGACCGGCCTCCTGCCCAGCCCTCTGCATCTCTGGGACAGCTGTGCTCCTCACTGACCAGGAATGTTGCACGCAGTGGGAATTGGAAGATGAACTGTCAGGAAGGGCCCATTGCCTGCATCCAGGCTGGCTCTGTCCAGTCAGGGCTAATGAGTGTCTGGAGGTTTGGCAAACACTGTCACCTGACTTAGCATTTCTGAGCTCAGCGAGGACACCTGGAGGGTTGAGGTGGGGTGGGCCTTATCTCACTGTAATTTTCTTTTTACTTTTTTGCTTTGTTTGAGACAGGCAGCCCTTGACTGCCCTAGAACTTGATATTCTGCCTCCTGAGTGTTGGGATTAAAAGTATATGCTGCCACACTTGACTTTTAGTGTTTGTGTGACAGGATGTCATTCTGTAGCTCTGATAAGCCTGGAGCTCACTGAAGCCTTCCTGCTTCAGCCTCCCAAGTGCTGAAATTAAAAGCCTGTGTTGCCAGACCTGGCCATTCCTCCACCCATGTGTGTTTGGGAGCTCTTCTGCCCCCTGTGGTCTTTGCCTTTGCTGAGTTGCTTGGAAGCCTGCTCTGAGTGGGGGCTCTGCTGACTGCGTGGTGACCCTGTACTCTCCTCCAGCCGACAGGGAGTTCATCGAGGGCCGCCGGAGGGCCCTGAAGCGCTTTATCAACCTGGTGGCCCGGCACCCGCCCTTCTCTGAGGATGTGCTCCTTAAACTCTTCCTCTCCTTCAGTGGCTCAGTAAGTGTATCCCTTGGTCCCATCCTGGGTGTAATTCTGGAGCCTGAAACTCTTGCTGCATTCTTTTCTTTATTTGAGACTTGGTCGCACACTCAGGTTGGCCCAGCTTGTACTCATACTAGAGGCAGTCTTCCTGACTCAGCCTCCCAAGTGCTGGGAGCCCATACCTAGATTTTATTCCCTGAACCTGTGTTTCTTCTCCCGTCTCTTGTTTGAATGTCCAGAGTGGATTTGTTTGTGATTGACAAAACAAGACTTCTTTCTGAAGTATAGGCTAGGCATCATTTTAAAGAGGCCGGCCACCTTGTGTGACCTGGAGGCCTTGTATACCTCTGTATACCTCTGTATACGGGAGATAGAAGCTTTTCTTTCGTGGGGTTATGGTGGAGTTCAGGGTGTGACAGTGTGTGTGCTTGTGTTAGGAATCAGGGCCTTGTCCTCTCTAGACTGAAGAGGTGTGACCCCAAGGATTCTTAGTGTATGTGGAAGGTTCCCACAAGTGTTCTTGGTAAGCAGGTTCTGTGATGGGTGGGCAGAACGGGGAGGGGAACCTTTGTTTGAATGGGCACTTGGGGCTTTCCGAGCCTTACCCAGTTGTAGGACAGGGGACGTGGGGTAGTCAGGAGTCAGCACAGTTTGTTTTGTGTACATGAGTACGTACTGAGCCTAGAGGATGTTAGGTGTCCTATTTATCCCTCTTCAACATACTCTCTAGAGACAAGGTTTTTCACTGGACTTGGAGTCAGGCTGGCAGTCAGCAAGCCCCAGCTATCCTCCTGTCCCTACTTCCCATAATACTGGAGTTATAGGTACCCGTGGCCTTTTACATGGGCTGGGGTGTCGAACTTATGACTCCTGCTTTAGCAGCAAATACTCTTATCCATCTCCCTAACCTAGCCTAGTGTTTGTACTTGATTTTACTTCCCCAAGGGCAGCTGGCCTCTTTGGGAAGGTCCCAGGCTTTCAATAGGCCACAACCCCCAACCCCCCTTAACTCTCCACCCCCAGTGGACAGTGGAAGTGCTTACAGCCTTGTTTCTTTTTGTGGTGTGGCCTTTATACCTTGAGCCTCGTGTGATACTTTCCTAACCCTGCTGTGGTCCTCAAGCCCGGGGTGCAGTGGTGCTGAATGCCTGCTCCAGGATGAGGGTGGAACCAGGAAGCCACCTGCACTCCAGGCAGAGGACTAGGAGTCAGGTACGGAGGGTACATAACCCTCTTTATGGTGATGGCAAGCTCTCGTGTCATCTTTCCATGGATGGATGGGGTATGTCTATGATGTCCCTGGTCCTCAGTTTCCTTTTTTGGTAAAAGAGAATTACAAATGTTCTTTACATTCTTCCACAAAAGCTTGGCTGCCCATTATGAGTTTCCGTGTCTCCCTGGTGACTGTCTGATTTGAAGGCTTGGCTTTACCAGTGAGGCCTCTGTCCAGGGCTATGTGTCAGAGCCTGGCCTGAGACTGAGTGCCCACTACCTTTCCTTCCCCACCAGCCGTTCCTGCGTTCTTACTGATCCCTAACCCTGAGGATCTGTTCACAGGAAGCAGTCTCTCTGCGCCCCCCCTCCCCCCATTCACTGCTGCACGGAGTATGGAAGGTTCTGTGTCTGTCTCGGGGTCCACGCCAGCCTGTTGTAGACGGAACTCCGGTTCTGAACAGGGGCTTTGCTCTGTTCCACAGGTGGAACTTGCTGTGCTGCTGTCTTTCTGTCAACATTTTCTTACAGTTTAACCCTGAGGAGAGTCTGAGATGGCAAAGGGTCGTTGGAATGCCGGTGGACCAGCACATGCACAAAAACAAGTTTCTCTTCAGAAGGGACTGCATCTGATTCTTCGTTTTTTGAGACAGGGACTAGAACTTGGAGTAACCCCTGCCCCCTTCAACTTCCTGAGTTCTGGGATTGCAGATGTACCACCACACCAAACTCATGAGGAAGCTTGGATTTGTCTGTCTCCCTCTCTCTCTTTTAATAGTGTTTGTATGTGTGTGCGTGTGTGTGCGTGTGTATGTATGCACATATACACATGCCTGTGGTGTATGTGTGTGGTGTATATGCAGATGTGGATGCCTGTATGCATGTATGGAGGGTGAAGGAGGACATCTGGTGTCTTGCTGTATGACTCTCTGCCTTACTCCTTTGAGACAGGGTTTTTGCTCACTGAACCTGGAGTTATGCTGACAGCCAGAAAATCCCAGCTATCCTGTCTCCATTCTCCATTGCTAGGTTACAGGCATATGTGACAACGCCTGACTTTTTATGTGGGTTCTAGGGATTCTGAATCAGATCTTCATGCTTGTGTTGCAAGGTAACTCTGAACCATCTCCTCAGCCTCATCTTCTTGAGAGGGTCTTGTGTAGCCCAGACTAGCCCGGAACTCTCTGTCCTGCCAAGGTCTCCCCGGTGCTGAGATCACAGGCAAGCATCACCGGGCTTAGCTTCTGTGTCAGTTGGACTTCTAAGGAGCTCACTTGTTCTCAGCTTGGGTGTCATTGCTGGCAGGAGAGGGTGAAGTTGTCTCTTTCCTCTTTCAGGACGTGCAACACAAGCTCAAGGAGGCGGCCCAGTGCGTGGGAGATGAGTTCACGAACTGTAAGCTGGCTCCTAGGGCCAAGGTAGTTTTCTGATTTTGGCTATTCTTTCCCCTCTTAGGCAGAGTAATGGTAGTGCTAACCCTTGATGATCCTCACCACGCCTCTATTGAGTGGTCGAGGATCATGCCATTATCTACCACCTGTCTGTTGGACAGTCTGGCAGCGGGGTTCAGCCTGTAGCAGATGAGCAAACAGGTTTTAGGATAGCCTCTCTCCACGACTAACCAGCAGGCTACTGTCTCTTTTCTTGCCACCATTTTCTAGGACTTCCTCCCAGCTGACATCCAGACTCAATTTGCCATGAGCCGGGAGCTGATTCGAAATGTCTACAACAGCTTCTATAAGCTTCGAGACAGAGCCGAGCGGATTGCGACCCGGGCCATTGACAACGCTGCTGATCTTCTCATATTTGGGAAGGAGCTCAGGCATGTGACTCTGCAGGGACTGTGGCGTTAGTCAGGTCGGGGGCAGGCTCTGGCTAGCATCCTGACCCATTGCACTGCAGGAAGGAGAAACGTAGACCAGCAGGTGTGGGAGCGGGACAGGAGAAAGCAGTGTTTGCAGGGTCAGACAGAGCACTGGGTCCTTATGTACCTCCCAGAGTTGCTCATATAGTCTTCTTGGTACCTGTCACACTGAGAAAACACCTGCAATTACAACTTAAGGAAGCAAAGAAGGGTTGATTTTGGCTCACAGTCTGAGGGTACACAGTCCATCATGGTGGGGAAGGCACGGCAGCAGGGATATAAAGTGGATGGTCACACTGGATCCACACTCAGGAAGCAGAGAGAGGTAGATGCTGGTGTTCAGCTCGCTTTCTCCTTTTTATCCGGTCTTGGATCCCAGACCAGGGGATGATGCTATTTATCCTCATCTGTGGTTCTTCCTCCCTCCCATGCTGACAATATTAACCAGCACAAATATAAAAAAGCTTGTTTGCCTCCGCAAGAGCAGCTAGTGGCAGAACAAGTTTCCTTTATAATGGTTTAGTAGGGCCCCCGTGTACCCCGCACACAGCAGTGTTGTCTGCCAGTACCCAGTCTTGGCAGTAGCAGTGATTTCCTGGACTCTTACCTGCTTCCAAACATCCCCACGGAGCCCTCCCTGGAGTTCTGGCCCTCCTGGGAGCACGCGCAGGGAAGGGACAGGCGGGTGAGTGTGTGCTCTCTTCCTGCAGTGCTTTAGGTTCCGACACCACCCCTCTGCCCTCCTGGGCTGCTCTGCACCTCAGCACGTGGGGCTCCCTCAAGCAAGCGCTCAAGGGCCTGTCTGTGGAGTTCGCACTGCTTGCGGACAAAGCTGCACAGCAGGTGAGTATCTTCCTTCTTCATGGGTCCCTTGTCCTAGAACACGCTGTCCTGCGTGGTGGAGCACCCTTCGGGTAGCCTGGCTTTGATGTCCTTATCTCTGTGTCGATGACCTTCCTTCTCTTCGTGGAGACTGCCTGTGCCCATCTGCTCTGGATGTCAGCCCCTGAGCCATTTATGCTTCTGAGAATGCCCCTAGTGACAGAAACAGATTGGGTCCTTGTCCCCAGCCCTGGCGTTGCTGAGGTTAAGTAGATCTCAGTCCTTGGCACTGTAGTCTTGTACTTGCAGTTTGCTTCTGGATGGACCACATATTTCCCATTGTGCTAGCTTGTGCTTGGCAACCGGTGACTTAACCCATTGGAGTAATAACTAAGCCCTCAGTCCTCCGAGAGTCTTCCTCCTCTCTATAAAGAGTGCTGTGCTGTATATGCAGGAGCTGTGCTTAGCTTACGATTTACTCTTTGTTATGTAAAACAAACCCAGGGCCTTATACATATTAGACACTTGCTGTGGCACTGAGCCGACCCTCAGCCCGACACTGGAGATCTGACTCGAGCTACTTCTCCAATCCTCCCCCCTCCCCCCTTTTTGTTGTTGTTGTTGAGACAAGGTTTCACTAAATTTTCTAGCCTTGAACTTATAATCCTCCTGCATCAGGCTTCTGAGCAGCACTACCTATCTGGGATGCCACTCCAGCTGTGGTCTTAAAGAACTTGATATCCTTGTTGAGGCTCTGCCCCCTCCCCAGGAGGGAAGCTTTTTTCGGTTATGTGTCTGGAGTGATCCACCTGCTGGGGACTTGGGGACTTTTCTTGCTAGAGGCTGGAAACTCAGGTGCTGTGAGGTTTCTGTGGAAGAAGGAATGTGACTGCTTTACTTGTGTGGAAAGTCCCTGATTTGTTTCCTTCTGCTCCCAGATCTGGAGTGTTCCCTTCAGAAGTGTGCCTATGTTTTTCTACTGTATGTGCAGTGCATCTGTGTTGGTTCATGTGTGTATAGGTTCACATGTATGTGTTCACATGTGTCAGGAGACAACTTCACACGCCATCCTCAAGGATGCTTCGCATGTCCTTTGAGACAGACAGGGTTGCTCTTTGTTCTGAGTTCTCCAGTTAAGCTAGACTAGCTACTCGTCACGCAGGCCCCTCCCAGCACCGGGAGCACAAGCGAGAGCCTCTGCACCCTTTTCTTTAGTGTGGATTCTGAGCTTTGAACTTGGCTCCTCATCCTCCCAAGGTCAGTATGTATACTCTGCTGTCCTTCCAATAGGCATCGTTGCTATCTTCTTCCTTGTTAATTAGAAAAATAATCTTAGCCAGGTAGTGGGGGGCCACACCTTTAATCTCAGCACTTGGGAGGCCAAGGCAGGCTAATATCTGAGTTTGAGGAGTTCCAGGACAGCCAGGGCTACACAGAGAAACCCATTCTTGAAAAAAACAAGAAAAGGAAAAATTTTATGTATGTGTATATATGTGTATGTGCACATGCGTGCACATGCCCATGGGAGGTGGAATCCTTTGTCGATCCTACAAAGCTGGAATTTCAGTAGATTGGGTGCTGGGACTGGACTTGGGTGTTCTGCAAGAGCAGCAATGCTTTTGTCAGCCAGCCCTCTCTCCAGCCTGTTACTCAGGGTCATCCCTCTCACTCTAGTGCCCCTTTCTAAGGCAAAGAGGCCACGATGTGAGGTGTCAGGGGCTTGGCAGGGCCTGTGCTTTATAATGTGCATGCCATGGCTTTGCTGAAGATCCTTTGGTCCTTGGACCTCAGCTTCCTCATTGATCATATATAAGAGGGTGGAACTAGATCATCAATGCAGCTTCCAGCTGTTTAAATTTGTGTGCGGCATGGGTGCCCGTGTGGGGGTCGGGACAGCTTTGGAGAGCCCGCTCTCCCTCCCTCTTGCTGACCGTGCACTCCAGGGTCGCTGCCTCCAAGCTTCTGGTTCTAGGTTTTGTGTGTGTTTGGGGGGTGACTCAGGCTGTCAGGCTCGCTCGCACGGCGGGTGCTTTTAACTGCTGGGTCACCTCACTGGCCCGAGCTGTTTTTCTTTTTTTCTTCCTCCCTTTCTCTCCTTTAACCTCCCCCACTTCCTTTCCCCTTCAAACTCGGGGATTAACCGCCTATACCACCATGCCCTTGCTGACTGTTTTCTTTTTAAGTGTATGTGTGTGCAAGTGTGCATCCTGTGTGTACATGTGCCATGACATGCTCGTGGAAGCCAGAGAACAACTTGTAAGGTCAGTTCTCTTCTTTCACCCCTGTGGGGCCCTGGGCACCGACCTCAGGTCGTCAGCCTTGGTGGTGAATGCCCCACCCTGCCCCAGGATACTTTATCAGTGTAACTGTCGTGCAAGTGTGGGTTCGAGAAGCATACTTGAAACTGTTTGTCACAGAGACTGGACAGGCCTCTCTAGACCCAGCAAGAAGCCTCAGTCCAGGTGCTGGGTTCTGCACAGCTCAGATGAATCTCTCTATTGATTCCCAAGGACTTTCTGATTTATCTACCCGTGTCTCCATTTTAAGGCTGGTGTGTCTGGAGTGCCGGATGGCAAATGAGTCGCTTGCGGCTCCTCCCAATCCTGTGTTTCTTGGACATTTTTTACTTCTCTATTGAAACTTAACTTAGGGGGAATGTACTGCTTCCTGGATATTTTCCCCAGTCTTTATGTTGAACTTAATGGAAGTTTGTGTTGCTTAGTTTAGGGTCTTAGATTTGGGGTGAGGGGGTGTGTTCTCACTCTGTTCCTGACGCTGGCCTGCTACTCACTTAGTAGCTAAGCCTGGCTTTGAACTTGTGTTCCTCCTCCTACCGCAGCCTCCCGAGTGCTGGGATTATGGTGTGCACCAACATGGTCGGTCTGGTGTGTGTGCACGTGTGCAGAGGTCAGAAGAGGATGTTGGGAGTCTTAGTTCATCATTATTCCCTTGAAACAGTGTCTCACTGAACCCAAGCTAAGCATGTGCCAACAAATCCCTGTGGTCTCTGTCTCACAGCATCGGGTCACAGTTGTGCAAGTGGCCAGCCTAGCTTTACACGAGCGTTGGGGTCTGAACTCAGGTCCTCATGCCTGTCTAGCAAGTGCTCTTCCCTGTTGAGCAGTCAGTTGCTCCAGCTTCCCTGGGCTGTGTGTTTCTTAAAGGCGTGTGCTTGGAGTGTCAGATTCTCACACACACAGATGGGCTGGGCTGGCCAATGAGCCAGGCAGGACAACCAGAATCTCCTTCCTTCATGCAGCAGGGAAGCAGCCCCAGTCTGTCATTTCAGACAGGATGACCGTGCTAGGCGTTGTCTCCTTTTCTGGTGCTGTCCTTTTGTATCATTGCCCCGTGTGGTGTAGCATGTATATGCATGTGTGCAGAAGCCAGATGTTTTGTATGTGTGCTTTGTTTGCTGTCCTTTAGCTTACCTTTTCATAAATTTAAAAATTACTTTATTTTATATGTATGGATGTTTTGCCTGCTGTGTGTCTGTGAACCACATGTGTGCCTAGTACCACAGAGGCCAAAGGAGAGCAATGAATCCCATAGGACTGAAGTTACAATTCGTTGTGAGCTGCCATGTGGGTGCTGGGGATTGAACCCAGGTCCTCCGGAAGAGCAACCAGTGCTTTTAGCTTCTGAGCCGTCTCCCTAGTCCCTCCATTTTTTTTAAAGGTATATATGTAGTTAGTTAATTAATTGGGATAGGGTCCCACTGTATATCTCTGGCTAGACCGGATCTGTCTGCCTCTGCCTTTTGAGTTCACCACCACACCTGGCTCCATCTTGGGTTTTTTGTTTTGTTTTCTGTTTTGTTTAGTTTTGTTTCGAGATAGGGTGTCTCACTGAACCTGGGTCGTTCTAGTTCAGTTAGACCATATAGCCTACAACCCTCAAGCTCCCAGATTTGTCCCACTTTCAACTCCCCAGCTCTGGGGTTACATTAAGCATGGCACCTCGCCCTTCATGTGGGTGCTGGGAATCAGAACTCGGGCTCTCCCATTTGCATGCAAGCACTTTGCTGTTGAGCCTTCTCTCTAAGCTTCTCTCCTTTCTTGGAGAACCTTTGACTCACCCGTTCTTTTCCTGGAACTTGTTACTTAGTACCTGAACTGGCTGCAGTTGTGGGATTGGATTACGTGGGAACCTCATGATTTAGTGGACTGAAGCTTAAGGGGACATTCCAGAGTCCCCCTGAGATGGCCACACCCGACTTATCCAATTCCTGTGTTTCCATAAAACTGTCTTTATTTTCTGTCAGTCTTACGCCTCCTCTTCCCTACACGGTTCTTCGTGCACAAGTCGGTGTACAGCTGTTGGGGTGAGCATAGATTTCTTGGCTACAGCTGGAGTACTAGGAGCCTTAGGCATGTGTTGGCCAGGACATGTGTACATGCATACACATGGACATATGCACATGACTGTCACTGTGTCCCTGAGAGCTTCAATGGCATGTATGTTGGAGGCCAGGTGACACCTGGGCCACTGTTGCTCCTTGTCTCTAGGATGCCATGGATGATTTTCAGCACTGGGCTGTTTGTGTGTCTGTCTACACATCACAGCTGTCATGTTGCCTGTGCACAAAGTCATGAACCTGTATCCTCCATCCCATACTCCCCTGCTTTGACTTCCAGTGTGACTCTTCCTTTACCCTCTGCTACCTGGACGTACCAGAATGTCTGGGTTCACTCCTCCACTCAGTCTCTCATATCAGGGTCCTTTGTGCCTCTCTGGTCTCTCCATATCCCCTTTCCAGACCTCTTTCTCTATTATTAAAGCACCTCTCTTCCAGCATCCTTCCTCTATCTGTTTTCCCTTTGGATATGCATAGCTTCAAAGAGAAGCTGGGGCCAGCATGAGGCGTGGCTCTGTCGTGCCTGTGAAACACTGCATGTGACATCAGTGGAGAGGGTGCTGCCCTGTCCTCATAACCTCTAGGTTTGAGAACAGCTCTGCCTTCTCCTGCAGGGCTCTCAGTAAAACTGGGCTCTCCTGAAGCCTGGGCTGGTGGCTTGAGGAGGAGAGCTGCCTGGTTGTGGTTGGGGGAGTGAGGTCTCCACGGGGTGCTGGGTTCTGGGTGCTGCGTGTTGGTTAACTCATCCTTGTTCCTAGGGTAAGAAGGAGGAGAACGATGTGGTGGAGAAGCTGAACCTCTTCTTGGATTTGCTGCAGTCCTACAAAGTGAGTCTCCAACATGTCTATCTGATAGCAACCTTGGGATTGTTGATGGGGTGAGGGTAAGGCTCTGCAGGGCAGGAACTGACTGTCATGTGATTTGTTTGACTTTCCTGGTGAGACTGTAAAGAAGTGTCTGTTCTCAGAGATAAGGCACTGATAGGCCAGAGGGGATTCTGCTTACATCAGCTGGTGAGGTTACTAGGACTGATCCCAGAAGCAAGGGTGGCCCACAGGTGGTGCACCCTAAAGTGTGGTCTTCTTCCCTATTCAGACTTTACCTCTTACTAATCCGTGGAGCTCCTGTCTCCCGTCCTCCATGATCTCATGAGGAGCTCATGGGAGTTATCACAGCTGCTCTTTCAGCTTCAAGATGGGGATGGGCACACCCTGTCAGAGGGAAACCTGTCTGCCTGAAGGTCTCCTAGGCTGGCACCCCAGAAAGCTCCCAAGATGAAGGGGAGATAGATGATTGCAGTGTGTGGTAGGAACCAAGATACATGAGTATCTGTGACTGTCAGGTTCTCTGACTGGGGCTCTCTATAAGCTTCACACAGGGGCTTAGCCGCTTCTCATGGGTGAGGGCTTCAGGAGCCAGGATGAGCCTTCAGCCGAGGCAACTAGAGAAACCTTTACTACTGAAGAGCTCCAGGAGAACCAGCCCAGAGCTTACAGGGAAGGTTTTGGAAGTTTGCTCTGTTGACTAGGCTGGTAGCATGTGGCTTCTGCTATTCAGGGCCTTGTGTTTCCAACGTGCACCACCGTACCTGGCCTCCTGTGAGGTTCCTGTTTGGGGTTGAGGGCCCCACCAATTGAAGTCAGTATCTCTTCTTTCTTGGGCACATTGTCCTACCACCAGTGAGACACTGGCTATCTGAAGTTGGGGCTGAGGTTTGGGGCTGCCTCAGGGTCCTACTAGACTATACAGATCTCTTTCATACTCTTGGGGTAGTGCACAGATTAACCTGACCCAGACAGGATTTAAATGGGGCTCAGCTCTGAACCAGAGTGTGTATGTAACTGTCTCCCTTATTTTAATTACATTAATTTGTGTGTGTGTGTGTGTGTGTGTGTGTGTGTGGCGTGCATGCGTGGAGGTCAGAGGACAACTTGCAGGAGTCAATTCTTGCTTTCCATCGCATGGAATCAAACTCAGATCCTCAGGCTTGGCAGCAAGTGCCTTTACCCATGAAGCCATCTTGCTCTCCCCTCCCCACCCATCGCCACCCCCAAGCCCTGTTGGACTCTTTCCTCTTTCTGATTGGGAAAAACCTGTCCTCCCAAGGGCCCTGATGGCTCACTGCCTGTCAGCGTGAGTGAGCCCTTCTAACTGCCTCTGCTCTCTCCGTGGCATACTTTGTCCTTTAAGATGGGAGGTGGGAGTTGTGAGAAGGTCCCTTTAAGGTTGGCTGCAGTTGGGTGAGCATGCCTCTCTCCCTGAAGGACCTGTGTGAGCGGCACGAGAAGGGCGTGCTTCACAAGCACCAGCGGGCACTGCACAAGTATGGCCTGATGAAGAGGCAGATGATGAGTGCCGCGCATGGCCGAGAGCCCGAGTCTGTGGAGCAGCTGGAGTCACGAATCGTGGAGGTGAGCGGCAGGCAGGTATCGGGGAGCAGCTGTGGGCTGCGGGTGGAGTGGTGTCTGGAGTTGCTCTGAGCTCAGGAATTGTGGGTATCCAGACCAGGGCGTGGTGTGGTAGAGGTGGGAACTGTTCCAGGTGCTCAGTGCTGTTTACTTGGCCTTGTATCTGCTTGGTGTTCATTCCTGTGGATGTGAGGACAGGGGCCAGGGCCCAAGCTCAGAGCAGATGCTCCGTGCCACATCTGAGGTCCTGTTCACAGACTGGCTCTCTGCTTGCAGCAGGAGAACGTGATCCAGACTATGGAACTCCGAAACTACTTTTCCCTGTACTGCCTGCACCAGGAGACGCAGCTCGTCCACGTCTACCTGCCTCTCACCTCGCACATCCTGGGGGCCTTCGTGAACTCCCAGATCCAAGGGCACAAGGAGGTAAGCCACCCCTGCCCCCACTGGCACTAATGCCAGCCTGTCTTCAGGTGCTTGGTCTGTAGCCTGCAGCCAGTGATCTCGAGAATGGAGCTGATACCCATTGGCCTGAACAGTTCCTAGTTCTCCAGCCTCTTGTGTGGCCAGAACGGTGACACTGAAGACTTGTGAGGGGGATCAGAGAGACGTCAGGAAGTTCATTCCTTTTAGGAGAACTCTGGGAGTCAGGAAAAGCATGGAGATTCTCCAGGCCCTACAGCTGAGAGAAACAGGTGGTGGGAGTTAGTGTGGCTGGAAACACGGAGGACTTACCTGGAAGTCCCTTTAGCTGCCTCTAGGTGTGGCTGCTTGAGGGGGAGGGGGAGGGGAGGGCGGGGAGAATCCTGACTGAGTCATGGGAAGCCCTGGGATGCTTACTCCGCGCCGGGGCCTTCATGTCTTCCAGCCTTGTTCCCTCTCCCCAGCAGGGACTGAGGTAGCACTTCAAAGACACTGTATGATTTTTGTGTGTGTGATTTTTTGGGGGGGACGTGGGGGATGTAAAACTAAAGCCTGCCCCCAACTGGCCTGATAACAGCCCAATTAATAATTCATTGAAGTTCACTGTGATGAGTAAAATTAGTTCTTCAGGGGAGGGCTACTTCCAGAGTGGTGGATGTTAACAGAGAGCTGCACTTCCTCTCCTAAGTTAACTCCTCAACAACTAAGACCCTATTTTAAACCTTTAAAAATTATTTAGTCATTATTTTTGTGTATGTGTGAGTTTATGGGTGTCATATGTCTGTAGGAGTCCACAGGGGCCAGAAGAAAGTGTCAGATTCCCCTGGAACTGGAGTTATAAACAGATAGTTGTGAGCTGCCATGTGGGTGCTGGGACCCACACCTAGGTGCTCTGTAAGAGCAGCAAATGCTGTAACTTGCAGTGCATCCTGCCGACTTTTGAGACAAGATCTCACTCTATAGGTAGACCTGGCTGGTCTTGCTCTGCCTGCCTCTGCTTCTGAGTGCTGGAATTAAAGGTGTGTGCTTCTACACTCTCAGCCATTTTCTTTTCACCCCCCCTTTTGTTTTGGTTGTTTTTTTATTTTTGTATGCATATGTGTTATATGTGTATGTGTGTATAAATGTTGGCATGTATATTGGCACATAAGCATGTGCAAGAGAATATATTTGTGCATGTGTGTGAAGGTTGTGCGTTGATCATTCCTGGATCATTCCTTACCTCATATATTGAGGCAGAGCTGCAGTTATCCTGAGTCCAGAGCGGCTAACTATCCGGCTTGCCCAGGATCTTCCGTCTTTCTTTATCCACTTAACATTTACTGGGGTGCTGGGCGGGCATCTGAGCTCTAGTCTTCAAATTTACAGGACAGTCACATACCCACAAGCCATCTCCTCAGCCTGCCTAGGTTTTTACTTCACATGGCTCCAAGTTTACCATGAATCTGACTTCAGAGCAGTACAGTCAGAGCCAGCAGGAGTTGTGTTACCCTGTCAGGATTCTGTGGTTCTAGAACCCGCTGTCCAACCTGGTGAGATGGCTCAGTGGTTAGGAGCACTGGCTTCTGCTCTTCCGGAGGACCCACGTTCAGTTCCCAGCTCACCACTGTCATAACTGCAGCGCTCATGGTTGTTTAGGTTTTTTTGTTTTTGTTTTTTGTTTTTTTCAAGACAGGGTCTCTCTTTGTAGCCCTGGCTGTCCTGGAACTCACTCTGTAGACCAGGCTGGCCTTGAAGTCAGAAATCTGCCTGCCTCTGTCTCCCAAGTGCTGGGATTAAAGGCGTGCGCCAGCACTGTCTGGCGCTCTCACAGTTTTGACATCTTTACACAGACAGACAGACATGTAAACAAAACAACTGCATGTTTTATTTATAAAAATAAATTTAATATCCAAACTTGAGAAGGGCAGCCTGCTTGGTTTCAGCCTGGCATGTGACTACATGGTGGCTGGTGGCAAGACGGGTTACTCTGATTAGGATCTGGAGGGCTAATTTGATGTCATGCTGTGCTAGCCCCACGTAACCCTTCCCCTGCCCCCAAACACACACCTGTCTTCCCTAGCTGCACTTCCTTGGTTGTCCAAGTGACTCTGGTGTCTCCTGCTGGCTATGGGAGCCTCATCTCCGAGAGGACATTTGGTTGTCTGCTCTATGTGGGCTACAGGGACTGAATTTAGGTGATCAGTGGCAGCAAGCATCTTTCCCCGCCAAGCCATCTTGAAGGCCAGACTGTGAATTTTTAATACCCTGCCTCAACCTCCTGAGTGCTGGGCTGCCACACATGCCACACACCTGACTCGTGGGGCTGGGGATCCAAACCCAGGACTTCATGCATGCCAGACGAGCATTCTGCCAGCCTAGCTTTTCCCTGAGCCCCGGGACCTCTTTTGTCCTGTGTGGTTCCAAGGTCTGAGAAATGGCATGAAGGTGCAGCCCCACTAGTGTTCAAATGTTGGCCTGAAGTCGTGGTTACAGACCAATAGAGCCATCACTGCTTGGCGGCATCCATCCGGGCTCTGTGATGGGTGGAAGCTGGGCTCATTACAGCTGGCCCTTCTCATCAAGGAACAGAGGTAGGCTAGAGGGCATTAGCTTGTGGGGTTTTGGGGAGGGTACATGATGGCTGCCCAGTAGCTTTCACAGCATCTAGGCCAGTAAACCTGCTCAGTGGGTAGAGAGCTTGCGGAGTATGCACAAAGCCCCGGGTTCCATCCCCAGTACCACATATGCCCGCTGTAGCGGTGGTCATCTGTAGTCCCAGTACTCAGGAAATGGATGCAGAGGCATCAGGAGTTCAAGGTCATCCTCTATTACATAGCAGGTACTAAACTTCTTATGTTTTTGTGTGGGGTGCTGAGGATCAAACTTGGAGTTTCATGTGGGTTTGGTAAGCTAATTCTAATCCCGAGCTATATCCCAAGCTCTGTTTTGATTTTTAGGGCTCACTGTGTAAGCCAGGCTAGCCTGGAACTTGTAATCTGCCTGCTTTGCCTCTGGAGGATGGACCAACATTGAGAGAACGGGGTGATTTGTCTTCCCTCTCAGACGCTCAGGCTGTGGAGCCTGATGAGTGCAGCAGTGCAGTGTGAGGGCCCTGTGTTCATGCCACCAGATGATGAGGAGCGGGCTCCAGCCTGTCCCAAACCAGCCTGTGGTCGCCCACTCACCTCTTTCTTCCTCTCTTGTAGATGAGCAAGGTGTGGAATGACCTGAAGCCGAAGCTGAGCTGCTTCTTTGCTGGACCTCACAGCGTGCTGACACCACCGCGCTCCCCGCAGGAAGACGGCGTGTGTCCCCACTAGTGGCAAGGCCCACGACACAGCTCCCTGTGGCCTCACTAAAACCTCTTTGCAAACAGTGTGTTCCTGGCTGATTCCCTGCAGGCAGCAGCCATTGCCCTGAGCTGCTAGTGGGCTGTGCTGGAGGTCTCTGTGTCTCCCTGTTCCTGGGCAGGAGGTCTTTGTGCCCCCAGCCTGCCCCTTGGCCTGTTGATCAGGTCAGTAGTGGGAAATTAGGGTGCTTTGGACTGGATTGTGCTCAGTGCCCACAGTGCTAAGGGCCTTTTGTACCCAGTAAGTGGTGTCTAGGGGAGCCTAGGGGTTAACCTAGCAGCAAAAGAACGGCCGGCAAGGGGCTGGTCAGTCTCTGAGGGTGGGAATGTAACTCTAGACTAGGGCCTGCAGACATTCTGCGAGGCGTTTTGAGGCCAGGCAGGAGGTCTGACATAGGAGGGAGTTGAGTGTGCAGGGTCTGGAGCTTTGGAAAACATATCCCCTCCAGTGCTATCCTTGGAGCGCTGGTCCGGGGCCTGTCAAGGTCCACAGTGGGTGAAGGCTCAGGGTCTTTTCTGTTGGGTGTTGGAGGGTGGGAGTGAGGAGGAGTGTAGGGGAGCACTGGAGGTAGGCGTCCGTGTTGGGTGCCCAGGCCTCAGGGTCAGACAGCAGGTTCTACCTGGATGCGAGCTGGTTTCCTCACCCGCCCCTCACCTCTCCGCCCTGTGCTGTAGAGCCCTAGGGCTCCTGAGTCTGAAAAAGAGCCTGCCTTTTCTCACGTAGTCTTTCCCTGATGGGGCTGTGGGTACCTGACTCCAGACTTGAGGTTCCACTCCCAGGGTTCAGAGGAACCAAGAGCCCCCTACCCTTCTGGGCATCCTGCCGGCCGAGCCTCTGTTGTGCCCCAGCCATACTCGGGGCTGCCAGAAAGGTGGAGAAGCACAAGTGTCACCGGATCTCCCGCCTGCTTGTCCTCTTTCCTGGGCCGAGTGGGACCCAGCTGTAGCCTTAACTGGACAGTCCCGGGGCCATTAGAGTGGGAGTGAAGGGAAGGTTTTTGGTTTTGGTTTTTTTCGGTGCTCCCTACTTGGTGTTAGCCACCCTGGCTGAAGAAGCTAGAGGGGGTAGTGGGGCTCCGGGACACTGCTGTGTGGACTCCGGGCTAAAGGAGTCAAGAAGCTGGCGCTGTGGGATTCGGCTCTGAATGAAGCACTTTATGGACCGCGGGAATCAATTACTGCCACACCCAATAAACTGGAAGTGTTTACAGATGGTTTCCATGCTGCAGTCTCTCTCCATAAACCCATGAACGATCAGAGGTGTCTTGGAAACAGAGTTTTAAGTTGGGATGGGCAGCTGCCCCTGCCCTGGTGGTCCCTGTGGGGGAGAGTTGTATGGTAGCTTCCTGAATATAGAAGCATAGTTTCCTGCTGGAGGGAGGTTCCTCACACTCAGAAAATCTGTCAAGTTTACAAGTCTCAGAAATCTGCAAAGTACATGATTCACAAGGTCCCTCCCTGAGGTGGTGCCTGAAGTGACAGTTGCTGAGGGCAGAAACAGACCCGTTCAGCGCCCTGTAAGATGCAGAACTCCTGGGCTGTATTTCCAGTTCTGGCCTATGCCGGTCGCTGTATGAAAAGTCCGTACCTGTGGGCTAAGCTACACTCCTGTAAGTAACCCCAGAGAATTCACTGGCTTGCCCAGCCTTCGCAGAGTCATTTCTTTGGTCTTTGGAGCTGGATCAGTTGAGTTCATTTCCTGTTGCTATAATGAAACTCCCCAACAGAAGAAATAGTGTGGGAAAGGGTTTAATTCACAGGTCCGTCACCTTGGGGGAGTGGGGAGTCATCCTGTAAGAGTTTGAGCCAGTTGGGCACAGCAGCCAGAGTTAAGCAGAGAATAGATCAAAGTGTGCATGCCAGCGCCCAGCTTGGCTTCTCCATTTGCATGTTGTTCAGGAGTCCCTTCCTAGGGAATCGTGCCACCCACAGTGGGCAGGCCTTCCTACTTCAGTTAACGTGATCAAGATAATCCCCAGACATGTCCACAGGCCAGCCTGATGTAGACAGTCCCTCTCTGAGATGCACTTCCCAGGTGATTCTAAATTATGTCAAGTTGACAGTTAAAACTGATGTCATAAGGGCTGTAGAGATGGCTCAGCAGTCCTTCCTGTTCTTAGTGTCTCAAGTTTCTAGCACCCATGCCAGGTTGCTCCCAAGGTCCTATAATTTTAGCTCCAGTGGATTTGCCATTTGTCCTCCATGGTACCTGTACTCACATGCATGTCACCCCACCCCATGAACCTAATCAAAGAAAATCCAAGAGGAGGGGCCGCAGCAATGCCTCTCTCAGCACTTATGTCTCGGCCCCTTTAGGGTTAGGGACATTCAGCTAGCAATGTATTTGCCTTTGATCATGACACTGTGTGTGTGTGCGTGTGTGTGCATACTGGAAATTATATACTTTACACGCACACACACGAGATGTGCACGTGGGTGCTGGTGTCTGTGGGACAGGCTTCTGAAGCCAGAGGCACAGATGGCTCTGAGCGCCCTGCTGTGGATGCCGGAAACTGAACTCTGGCCTTCTGCAGGAGCAGTGCTGCTGACCCATCCATCCGTCCAGCCCTCCTCTTGGGCCTTTCCTGAAAGGCACCTCGTCCTGAGGGAGAAGAGTTTTCTGTGAAGGAGTCAGGAATGGTTAGGATGCAGCAGGAAGTGGAACTGCGTGCTCTCCACTGCATACCACCTACATTGAGAGGACCCTGTCTAAGTGCAGCCTGGAAGTCCTGGCTCCCGCCCCCACATTAGGGGAGCATCTGCTTCACCACAGCAGTCACATCCCGGCAGCCGGTGAATGTGTAGTGGGGGAGTGCGGCTGTGATCTGGTTGGGAACTCCGTAGCAGGTTGTCTCGTTCAGGTTTTGCAGGCTCTCCTGATGGGTTATCTTTACCTGATTTGCTCGCCACTCTCAGCCTAGGAGGCCTCACCTGTGCCTGTCTATATAACCCCTGGACACAGCCTTTCGGTCAGACCCGCCCCTAGCTGGAGTCCAGGTCCTGGTTGGCAGCCCAACCGCCTGCCAGAGGTGTACTTGTCTGGCTCTGAGACACCATCCCCAGCTACCTCCTGAGACCCGTGGCTCTAGCTTCTCTCAGTGGCACCCTGCTTTCCACGGTTTTTCTTCAGGTGCCTGCTCTTGCCTGGCATCCTGTGCCAACTGAGCACTTCAGAGATTCTCCTTTTCCATTTAGACTGTCACTTCTGCCTGAAAAGAGTCCTTACCTCATCTTTGGTGTCTGTCCACCCTGTTTGGGGTAGTGGGACAAGATGAAGAATTGGCTGTCTGGGTGCCTGGCAGAATCTCTTTCTCCTATCCAGCTGCCTGTTCTTCTTGACGCTGTAGTCACACAGCAGCTTAGGGGAGCAGTGGTTTATTTTGGCTCATCCATCTAGGGGCTATAGTCCATCATGGAAGATAAGACACAGTAGCAGGAATGAGCAGACAGGAAGTGGTGCTCACCTATAGAGCCTTAAGGCCCGCCCTCTGTCTCTCTGACCCCCAGGGACTCAGTTCCACCATCAGGGCTCTGGCTCCTAAAGGTGCCGCAACCTTCTAAAACAGGACCAGTAGGTGGGGATGAAGAATTCAAACATATTAGTGTATTGGTGACATTTCACATTTCAACCCCAACACCTTGCAAACAGAAAACACCAGCCCTGCTTGTGCTTGGACCGACAGCTTGTGGCTGTGTAGCAACCTGAGTGGCCAGAACCAGCCAGACCTCTATCAGAACTCATCCACCTCATGCAGAGAGTAATCGAGGATGGTGTCTTGATCGTGGAACTTGAAGTGCCCACAGAACTTCTTCTTCTGAAGCAGGAGTGGGAACCAGTAGCTGTCATCTGGCCACATGTCGGCAAAGGGGATCTGGTCCAGTTGGAACCACTGAGGGCGCATTTCTGGATGGGGGGCGGTGAGGGGGAAGGAAGAACATAGGTTTCAGCTGACCTGAGAGGGGTTACCCCTGGATCCGTGTGAATACCTGTTTGGAGATTTTGTTTTTGTTTGAGACAGTTAGCCCTGGCTGGCCTTGAACACAGAACTCTGTTATATATCTGAAAATGTCTGTGTGAATGAATGTCACAAGTGTGTGGGTACTAGAGGAGGCCAGAGGAGGAGCTGGCGTTCGAGCTGATCACACACTAATTAGTGTAGGTGTTGGAGACTGACCGTGGGTCCTTTGGAAGACCAGCGAGTGCTCTTAACTGTTGAAATCTCTCTCCAGCTGTTTGGACATTTTTAGTGGTGGTTGTTATTTATCAAAAGAAAAGGTTTACAGGTCTTATTTTTAACTGCATGTATATTAATGTGTTGGTGTAGGCCCATAGAGGCCAAAGACATCGGATCCCCCTGAAGCTGGTGTTAATTAGTTCTGAACCACCTGATGCAGGTGCTGGGAATCAAACGTGGCTTCTCTGGAAGAGCAGTGTGTAATCTTTACTGCTGAACCAGATTTCTACTATTATCTCCTCTTTAAACATTTTGTAAAAATTATTTTGTGTTAGGAGTGTTTTGCCTAGATACTGCATGCATGCAGTTCCTACAGTCACCAGGGCATCACATCAGATGCCCTGGAACTGTGTTCTGGACAGGTGTAAGTAAGCGCAGCCTTTTGGGTACTAGTAAAAGCACGTGGGTTCTCTGCAAGAGCAAGTGCTCTTAACCTCTGAGCCCTTGTCTCCTCATCCTCTGGAGTTGTTTGAGATGGGACTTCTACACTGTAGCCCAGGTTGGTCTGGAATGAGTGGCAATTCTCCTGCCTCAGATTCCCGGTTGCTGGGTTTACAGGTGTGCGACACTACCATGCCTGCTTTATTTTCTTGGATACAGGGACTTTTCTTTGGAGCGCTGGCTGACTGGCATTGAGTATGGTGCCCAGGCTAGTCTTGAATTTGAGGCAATCCCTCTGCCTCAGCTTCCTTGTTGCTGGGATTATCAATGTGCACTGCTATAGCTGGAAAGGAGCCTGGTCTAATTTTATAGTTCATCCTCGTGACCATCTCTTGGTTTTGACAGGGTTATTTTATGTAGCTCAGGCTGGACTAGAACCCATTCTGTAACCCAGTATTACCCCAGATTCAGTCTTTCTGCCTCAATGCTGGGGTTCTGGACGTGCCTCAACATCCCTGGTTACTTTCTTACTTGTTTCTGAGACCTAATCTGTGTTGGGATTGCAGACATGAAACATCACACGGTTCATGTCACTGCTGGGGATGGAACTCAGGTCTTTGTGCTTGCTAATCTGGCCTCCTGCCAACTGAACTACACCCCAGCTGCTGCTGCTCCTCCTCCACTGTTTTTTGTTTTTTTTTTCTAAGACAGGGTTTTTCTGTGTAGCCCTGACTCTCCTGGAACTCATGCTGTAGACCAGGCTGGCCTCAAACTAGAGATCTGCCTGGCTCTGTCTCCTACGTGCTGGGATTAAAGGTGTGCACCACTACCACCTGGTTCTTCCCTTTTTTTTTTTTTTGAAACAAGATCTCACAGTGTATATCAGGTTGACTTTGAGCTCACAGAGATACCCTGCTTCTTCCTCTCAAGTGTTGGGATAAAAACGCATGTACCAATGTTTGGCTGATTTCCATATTCTGTGAAATAAAGAATCCCTGGGCTACAAGGCTACTTTGCCTGGCTGCCCCTGGTTCAGACACTAAGCAAAGATAGGAAGACTTGGTGCCTATACTTGTCAAGGGATGATTCCTTTCTCCTAGGTAGGCAAATGAGTCTGGGCATCCTACCCTGCCCATGTCTCACCTTCGCTCTCTGTGGGCGTCCCGTGCACGTGGTCAGTAGAGAAGATGTGCACGTCCATCAGCTCGGGGGAACCCACAAACTCAAATGAGATGTGGCCTACCTTGTGCAGTGTATCCACTCTCAGACCGCTTTCTTCTAGAAGCTCCCTGGACAGGTAAGGAAGGACATGGGCATTAGCTAGCTCATGAGCATAGCATCCTTGCGTACAGGCATAGGGCCATGGGACTGCAGCCCCAGGACTTGTGATGTGCGCATTCCAGGAGGGCATCATGCAGAGGCGTTGCTATAACCAGTTGAGGAATTAACTTGAACTTCATAAATTCAGACATGGAATTACACACCTGTAATCCCAACACCAAGGAGGTTGAAGCAGAAAAATTTGGGGTTTGAAAACAACCTGGGCTACATAAATAAAGGCTACCTGGACTATGTAGAAAGACCCTTTAAGGGGGCTAGAGAGGTGGCTTAGCAGCTGAGAGCACTGGCTGCTCTCCCAGAGGACCCAGGTTCAATTCCTAGCACCCACATGGCAGTTCACACTAATTCTAGTTTCAGTGGATCTCGGACCCTCACACAGACGTACATGTGGGCAAAGCACCAATGCACATTTAAAAAAAAAAAACAACAGACCCTTAAAGAAAATTTAAAAGCCAGGTATGGTGGCCTATACCTTTAATCCCAACCCTCTGGAAGTAAAGGCAGGTAGATCTCTGTGAGTTCAAGGCCAGCTTGGTCTACACAGCATCTGTCAATCTCAAGAGGATGTTTCCTACTCTCTTGGGCTTCATCCCCAGCAAGGCTGACTTTGTGGTCAGATCTTCTTTTTCCTCACCTCTTAGCCCCATCCTCAATGGTCTCTCCTTCCTGCACCTTGCCCCCAAAACCGTTCCAGCGGCCAGCGCCAAAGCCCCTCTTCTTCATCCCCAGGAGAACTCGCTGAGGCTGTAGCACCAGCACGAGGGTGTAAAGCCTGGAGGTGCTCATGGTCTCCTGGGTCCTGTGAAGAGGGTCAGAAAATGGGGTCTGATTAGCCTGTGGTCTGTTAGAATATGCATCATATGTGTACTATGGGGGCCAGGAGAGAGGGAAACACATTCTGGGAGAGGTGGATGGTATGGCCTACTGGTAAGTACACAGTCACAGGATACACCCTGTGGCTTAGCAGGCCATGTACAAATGTGCCTTTGAGGTCCCCTTTTCATTTATTTATTTATTTATTTATTTATTTATAGTGCTGGGGAAAGAACTCAAAACCTTGAGCATGCTAAGGTAGTACTCTCTCACTGAGTCATACCCAGCCCCTCACTGGGGGATTCTAGGCAGGGGCTCTACCACTGAGCCACACTCCAGCCCCTCACTGGGGGATTCTAGGCAGGGGCTCTACCACTGAGCCACACTCCAGCCCCTCACTGGGGGATTCTAGGCAGGGGCTCTACCACTGAGCCACGCCCCAGCCCCTCACTGGGGGATTCTAGGCAGGGGCTCTACCACTGAGCCACACCCCTAGCCCCTCACTGGGGGAATTCTAGGCAGGGGCTCTACTACTGAGCCACCTTCCTAGCCCCCAGTCCAAGCTTCTTATTACTTTTATTGTTTCCTTGGCCTCAACTGGCTAAGGCAGTATCCAAAAACTGGGACCCTCCTAAAAGGTTGCAGTGTATAAGAAAAGTAACTTAGGGCTGGAGAGATGGCTCAGCGGTTAAGAGCACTGGCTGCTCTTCCAGAGGTCCTGAGTTCAATTCCCAGCAACCACATGGGGGCTCACAACCATCTATAATGGGATCGGATTCCCTCTTCTGGCTGTCTGAAGACAGCAACAGTGTACTCACATACATTAAATAAATAAATAAAAGTAACTTAAACAAGGGCTGGAGAGATGGCAGTAGTTGAGGACTAGCCACTCTTGCAGAGGACTGTGGGTCCATTCCTAGCATCCACATGGTGGCTCACAACTGTCTAACTCCAGTTCTGATGCCCTCTTCTGCCATCTTTGAGTACCAGGCATTCATATAGTATAAATGTGAACAAACTCCTATATTCCCACTGGAGAGATGGTTCAGTGGTTAAATGCACTAGCTGCTCTTCCAGAGGCACCAGGTTCAATTCACAGCAAGCACATGGTAGCTCATAAGTGTCTGTAACTCCAGCTCCAGGGGATATGACTCCTTACACAGACATACTTGTAGGCAAAACATCAATGAACACAAAAATAAATCTTTTTTAAAACCCTATATGCGCACAATATACGTTAATTTTAACTGGGCAGTGGTGGCGCACGCCTTTAATCCCAGCACTCGGGAGGCAGAGGCAGGCGGATTTCTTGAGTTTGAGACCAGCCTGGTCTACAGAGTTAGTTCCAGGACTGCCAGAGTTACACAGAGAAACCCTGTCTAAAAAAACAAAACAACAACAACAACAAAAAAAGTTAATTTAAAAAAAAAAAGGATAAGAAAGGGAAAGAAAAGGGACCTGGAAGCTCGGGCCTGGTGCCGAGGCCGTCAGGAGAAGAGCGGGTTCGGCATTGGCCTGTGTCCTGACTCGCCTGCGCCTGAGGCTCTGGCTTCCTAACTCTGCAAAGTCAGCCATCTCTTATTAAGTACCAGCTGTATATAGCTGTCTTTCATATCCACAGGAGACTGGTACCAGGAAACCCTACCCTGCCATGGATACCGGAATCGAAGCATGATGATATCACTTCTATGAAATGGCATGTTTGCCTGTAACTTACAGACATCCTCCAGCCCACTTCACATGCAAACTGTGTAAATCATTTTCATGTATCGAGTAACGACAAACGTCTTCACATTCTATACAAATGAGTGATTTATTCTGCAAGTATTTTAAATGAGACAGAGTTGTGCCATGTACTCCAGTCTGGACTTAAACTCACAATCTTCCTGCCTCAACAGCCCGAGTGTGGAATGACAGGCGTGTCCCAACCTGCTCAGCTACATGTCTCAGTGGAATGAGCTGTAGGGACATAGATTGGAACCCGGTAGAATGGGTGTGGCTATGGCTCGGTTGATTGGCAATGCTTCAAACATCCCCATACTGTTTCCCCTCTGCAAATGGAAATACCTTATCTCACACCGTTGATGGGTTTATTAATTGGGGGGTCTTATAAACAAGGTTAATTGGGGCTGGGGACTATTTTTCATTTACCGGTTGAATTGGTCTAACACGGAGTCCACAAATATAGATGGCTGATTAGCCTTTGTGTGTGACATGTATACGTATGCATGTGGATGTCCCTACTTGTGCATGGAGTTGACATCCGGTGCCTTCCTCAATTGCTCTCTGCCTTACAATTTTCTTTCTTATATGAAAAAAGATTTAGTCAGGCAAGGTGGCACATGCCTTTAATCTCAGCACTCAGGAGGCAGAAGCAGGCAGATCTCTGAATTCAAGGCCAGCCTGATCTACAGAGTGAGTTCCAGGAGAGCCAAGGAGGTCAGAAGAGGAGGTTGGCTCTCTTGGAACTAGAGTTAAAGATAGCTGTGAACCACCATTCGGGTGCTGGGAACCTGATCTCGGCCCTCCCTCTCCAGGAGCAGCCCATACCTTAGTTTTCAAAGATTTTGCTTGTATGTATGTATGTATGTATATGTATTTATGCGTGTGGTTATTTGTCTCTGTATGCACAAATTCATGTGGCTACCCATGGAAGCCAAAAGAGGATGATGGATCCTCTGAATTTGGAGTTATAGACAGTTGCAAGCCACCTTACATGAGTGCTGGGACTCAAAATACAACAGCACCAAGTACTCTTAACCACTGAGCCATCTCTACCGATCTATCTATCTATGCATATATACATACATACATATACATACGAATGAGAGAGGGTCTTTCATTGGAGCCAGTAGCTCATGGATTCAGCCAGACCAGCAGACTAAACTGCTCCGGGGATCCAACTATCTCTGTGCATGCCACACTGGTTTTTAATGTAGGTTCTGAGCCTCCAACTCAGGTTCTCATGCACACGAGGCAAGCATTTCACAGGCGTCCATCACCCCAACTTCAATCAACCTTGCTGAACCATATAGTAAGACCAAGAACAGTGTAAGACTCACTTTCTTATTTTCTGATGAGAAAAACGAATGCTCGGTCTAAATTTGAAACGGGGTCAAATGGCAGAGCCTATAGGCAAACTGGGGTGTCCTGGGCATCAGTTTAGTGTCCCGTCAGCGCAGGTACCTGTGATAGATGGTAAATCGGATGCGGATGCGTGTCGGGGAACTTTCAAATGCTAGGGTTTGGGGTGCTGACAACCATCTGGTCTGAATTGAGGTCAACTGTTGGAGGTGTTGGAGACAATGCACATGGAGTGGAGAGCCCAGAACCTGGCTGCAGGGGACACTCTGCAAATGCCGTCCCCTAGCCTCCCGTTCCAGGGGCTATGCCGGGTACAGTCCGGCTGCAAACTGCCCATGCACCAGCTTACCGCCCAGGTTCTCTCTTCCTCTCATTTCTGCTCCCTATTTTCTGTAGTTCCCCTGGTCTTCCCGACCTCAGGTCTACCCAGCACCCCAGTTTTTCTGGTGGGCTTGAAGCAGCTCCCTAGTCTTTCCGCCTCCTCCCCTCCCCAGATCTCCCCTGGAACTCCAGCACTCCCGATCTCCCGCGACTCTCCTACACCCAGGATTCAAGTGCTAAGAACCATCCATACCTTCGCGCCCCAGCCGGAGTTTCCCGGGGCGGAGCCTCGCTTGGAAGCGAGGGCGGGACTTCCGGCGGAAGAAGGAAACCACCAGCAAGCAACCATGGCCGGGTGAGTGGAGTTACGGGTTCCTCCTGCAGTAAAAGGGCGCCTGTTGCATGCAGGAACGGAGTGAATGACAGTAGTGGGGAGCTCAGTGAATTGTGTTGCAGAAGGCAACATTCGTCCCGGGGAGCGGGACACCGGTGTACGATGTTTTTTTCATGTACAGACGTGAGTGAGGCATGCAACGTAGTAATAGGTGTATGGGCTCCGCGGATAAAGCTGTGCTTGCGTGAGGATTGGAGTTCGAATGCCCAGAACCTACAAAATACTGGACTTTGTGCTGACTATGTAACGCCAGTGCTGGGGAAGCAGAGAAAAGGGGTCCCTGGAGAAAGCTGGCGAGATACACTGGTTAGGTTGGCGACCTTACCTCAATACGTAAGGTAGAGAGCAAACCAAGGGGATGTCCCTTCTCTACTTTGGGTCCTCATACACACGCAGACACATGTGCACATACATGCTAATACACTTGCGTGCATGCATACCGCACATACAGATGCAGGAAAAAAAAAAGTAGGTTGAACCAAGGCCTGCCTGCCTGCCTCTCTGTGTGATGTCGACCTGCTAACTTCTTTCTCGCCATTTCAGGTATCCGAAGCTGGTAGGCGTTCCCCTTAATGTTCGGAGGTTACACACAGCAGTGTGTCACTACAAGGGCAGGACGGGCGCCGAGCACCTGTGGCTGATGCGGCATCTAAAGGACCCGTTTGTGAAGGCAGCAAAGGTGGAGAGTTACCGCTGCCGCAGCGCCTTCAAGCTCCTGGAGATGAATGAGAAGCATCACATCCTGAGGCCTGGTCTCCGGGTGCTGGACTGCGGGGCAGCTCCAGGAGCCTGGAGTCAGGTGGCGGTGCAGAGCGTCAACGCCACAGGCGCAGGTGGGACCTGCCGTTACTCTCAGCTCCTCTGACTGCTGTAAGCAGGAGGGAATGCTAGTGAGCTACTCATTACCCAGAGACACTGAGGATCTTTCTAAGTAGGTTTAGAGATGAGAGTTATAGAAATATGTCACAGGCCGGGTACGGGGCACAGCCCCCAAGTGAAATTACGCGGGCCGACAAGGTGAGGCAGGATTAGAAGTTCAAGATCATCCCAGCTACATGGTATCTTGGCAGTCAGAAAAAAAAGGGCAGAGAGGTGGAGGGTTGGGGAGGGAACACGGTGTGGTGGTGGTGCTCTGAAGATGGCTTCGGCAGCAGTGGTTCTCAGCCTGTGGGTCGCGACCCCTTGGGGGGTCGCATATCAGATATCATGCATATCAGATATTTACATTATGATTCATAACAGCAGTAAAATTACAGTGATGAAGTAGCAACAAAAATAACTGGTGGGGGGGCTCATCACAATATGTGGAGCTGTATTAAAGGGTCACAGCGTTAGGAAGGTTGAGAACCACTGGCTTGGTGGTTGAATGGTGTGTGCCGCTAAGACTGACGGCCTGGGTTCTTTCCCCAGGACTTACACTGTGGAGAGGAGAATTGACGCCTGTGGGCACCACAGTGTGCTGTGGTGTGTGCCCACTTGCACATACACACTCTCACACACATGATCCCAGGCTTTGTACCATGGCCCCCTCTCAGAACAAAACAACCCAGAACACTAAACAGTACTGGCTTAATTTGCTTTCTGTTGCTGTGATAAGCACTGTGACCAGAATAGTGTGGGTAGGAAAGGGTTTCTTCCAGCTAATATGAAGGGAAGTCGGAGACAGGAACTGAGGCAGGGGCATGGCGGCACTTTCTGGCTTGCTCAGCCTGTTTTCTTACCCATCTCAGGACTACCTGCCCAGGGGTGGCACGGCTCATTGTGGGCTGGTCCCTCTCATGTCAATCATCAATCAAGAAAAATGCGCTCTAGGTCAGTCTCATGGAGGTGGTTTCTTAGTTGAGGTTATATCATTATGTTATTATTATATATTATAGAAGATCGGGATATAGGGCATTTTCTTCATTAGTGGTTGATGGGCAAGGGCTGATCGTGGGTGGTGCCATCCTGGGCTAGTGGTCCTTGGTTCTATAAGAAAGGAGGCTGAGCAAGCCAGCGGGAGCGAGCCAGTTAGCAGCACTCTGCCGTGTTCTGCATCAGCAGCTCCTGCCTCTAGGTTTCAGCTCTGATTGAGTTCAATGACAGTGATACGGATGTGTAAGTCAAATAAACCCTTCTCCAACTTGAGGTCATGGGTGTTTCATCACAGCAGTAGAAACTCCAAGACAGCAGGGTTTGGAGACAGGACTGTTAATGTGTCCCTGAAGCCTAAGAGCTCATGGAGGTCCCACCGGGCCTCTGGACTTCTTATTCTGGGACTGCGATAGGCTGTGGTGTGTGTGTGTGTGTGTATGTGTGTGTGTGTTATAG
Source organism: Tokudaia tokunoshimensis (assembly GCA_036184795.1). Taxonomy (NCBI): domain Eukaryota; kingdom Metazoa; phylum Chordata; class Mammalia; order Rodentia; family Muridae; genus Tokudaia; species Tokudaia tokunoshimensis. The sequence goes on along the minus strand of BTHU01000006.1, from coordinate 30,360,710 downwards.
ACTTAATATTCTGTATGTGAAATGGTGCCCAAATAGGAAAGAGAGAAAACAGCGGCACCTGTGACATTGTCCAGTTGTGGTGGACACACCTGTGACCCTAGCACTCTGGAGGTGGAGGCAGGAGAACCAGGAATTCCAGGTCTGAGTCACACGGTTCTCAAAGAACCAAAAGTCAAAAATAAAGGGCTGGAGAGAGCACTGCTCTCATAGAGGACTCAAATTCAGTTCCCAGCATCCATGCCAGGCAACTCCCAACCTCCTTAATTTCACATCCAGGTCCTGGACTCTATAGGCACCTGCACTTGAGTGTACATTCACACATATGTAAATAAATAATAAATCTAGAGAACAAAACAGCAGAACATGGTCTCACATGCCTTTGATTCTAGCCTTTAGAGGCAGAGGCATCAATTCTCTGAATTTGAGGCTAGCCTCGGCTACATAGTGAGACTGTCTCAATGAATAAAAAGGAAACAAACAAACAAACATAAAAACAAAAAAGGATTGTTGGGAACTGGGCGTGGTGGTACCACCTGTAACCTCAAGCACTCACTGTGTTAAATCAGGAACTTATGTTTTGGGCTAGCCTGGGCTACCTAGTGAGATTCCCATTTTAGAACCAAAGAATACACAAATAAAACAGTCATTTGGAAGAAGAATCCTTCTGGAGAAGAGGAACCTAGAGTAGTGAACTGACAGCAAAGTGGAATTCAGCACCTTGGCTGCAGTCCAACCTCTGCTTGTCAGTCACAATGATGACAAGACCATTTCCTTTCCAGGTCTCAGCTTCCCCCGCTGTGCCAAGGAGAGTAGATACACTATACTGCATGTCTTTATTTTTTTCAACTTTGAGAGACAAGATCTCACTTGGTAGCTCAAAGTCGCCTTGAACTTGTGACAGTCCTCCTACCTCAGGCTCCCAAGTGCTGAGATTATAGCCTGTGCCATTACATCTAACTCATGTGTCTTCATACAGAAGGTCTTTTGTGCATATGTATGCATGTTAGCTGTCATCCTTGGTCTTGGTGCCTGACTTCCTTTTGTATGTTGGTAGAAAGATTCGAGGTGTAATAACACATTGTTACTTCCGTAGATTCCAGCTCTCCCGTGGGCTTCGTGCTCGGGGTCGATCTTCTCCACATATTCCCTTTGGCAGGAGCAACTTTTCTCTGCCCTGCTGATGTGACTGACCCCAGAACTTTCCAGAGAATTTTAGAACTGCTTCCCAGAAGGAGAGCGGATGTGATCCTGAGTGACATGGCACCGAATGCCACTGGGATCCGAGACCTCGATCACGACAGGCTCATCAGCTTGTGCCTTACCCTTGTGGACATGGCTGCGGACATCCTGCATCCGGGGGGGACGCTTCTGTGTAAAACCTGGGCCGGAAGTAAAAGCCACCTGCTGCAGAAGAGATTGACCCAGGAATTCCAGAGCACCAGGGTCGTGAAACCGGAGGCCAGCAGGAAGGAGTCTTCAGAGGTGTACCTGTTAGCCACACAGTTCCGTGGGAGGAAGGGGTCCATGAAGCAGTAAACCTGCCCTGCCCTTCTTCCGGGAGAGCTTCCGGAGCGTGGATCCAAGCTGCGTTGTGGATACGAACAACAGCACCCCGAGACACTTCTGGAGTTTAAGAGATAGAAAATGTATTCAAGGGCTGTGACAAAGTGCTAAGAATGGGCAGCACCATGGCTCAGTGAGTAACGGGGGCTTGCTGCTAAGTCTGACGTCCTGAGTGCAGTCTCCAGGACCCCTATGGCAGCGCGAGAGAACCAACCCTTGGAAGTTGGCCCTGACCCCCCCAGGGGCACGCACACACGTACTGCACATAATACGAGCAAATATATTGGCACTGTTAGTTTTTGGCAATTTGACATGAACCTACCTATGTCTGGGAAGAAAGAATCCGACTGAGGAATTGCCTCCATTGGCTCGACCTGTGGGCAAGCGAGTGAGACAGTGTCTTCAAGAGTGACTGACGTGTGGGGGGGGGCAGCCCTGTGGGGTTGCTGCCAGCCCTAGGCATGTGGGCCTGAGTTGTATGAGAAAGTGGGAACAAGATTGAGGAACAAGCCAGTAAGCTGTACCCGCGCCCCTCCCCCCCGCGCCCCCCCATCCTCCCCATTCATGTCACACACACACACACACACACACACACCCCTTCTCTGCCTGAGTTACTGCCTTGATGGACTATGGTTGGGATGAGTGAGGCAAAAGTGCTGGAAACAAAACAGTCTTCTCTATCATGATTTTATTTTTCTGACTTTTGTTTATTTGTCTGTTTTTGAGGTGGAATGTCACTATATAACCCAAGCTGGCTATGAGCCCACAGTCCTCCTGCCTTGCTTCCCAAGTGCTGGGATGGCAAGTGTATACTGCCACACCCGACTCACGCCACGTTTGAAGAGAATGTTATGAGGAGCTGAGTGGAGAGTGAAGGATAGAAAAGGAAAAAGGGGGAAAGCTAGGCGGTGGTGGCGCACGCCTTTGATCCTAGTAGAGGCTGGAGGATCTCCGTGACTTGGAGGCCAGCCTGGTCTACAGAGCGAGTTCCAGGACAGCCAGGGTTAAATAAATAAATGAATGAATGAATGAATGAATGGATAGAAGGATGGAGGGAGAAGGACAATTGATTGGTTGGGCTGGGATCAAGGCTCAGCCGCAAAGAACCTGTCTACTATGTGAAAGGCCCCAAGTAGATTCCCTAGCACCCCCAAAACAAAACTAAATAAACCTGGTATTCAAGGGCTGGGGTGGGGTGGGAGGGAGAGAACAAAACCAGTGGAACCTTTTTGCTAGGCTGGGAGTGTGGCTCAGTGGGTAGAGTGCTTGCCTGGCATTTATGAAGCCCTGGGTTCCATCCCCAGCACTGCCTAGACCCAGTGTGGCAATGCTTGCCTGCAATCCCGGCAAAGAGAGGAGGGTCAGGACTTTAAAGTCAGCCTGAGCTACAAAGGACAGACATGCCCGGCTCTGGCCTTATGGAATGTCTTCAGCTCCTAGACCTGGCCGTTGAGAGAAGCAGGCATTCCTGTGGTATTCTCTGAGCACAGCAAGTCTGCAGCTGGGCTGAGGTTTCCGGAGAGGGATTGCTCTCTGGTGAATGCTGGCAACGCCTCTGTTCTTCAAACAGAGACAATCCCTAGAACAATTAGCAGGAGGCGTTCAGTGTGAATTCATGCTTGGTCTGGGGTGCTTTGTTTTTATTTATTTAGTGGAAGAATATACTGCTATGATACTTCCGCTCCAAAGCCCATAAGAGTCATTGTCAAAGCACGCAGCAAGACTCTTGCTCCTTGGTGAATGTCACCCAGCTTTAGAAAAGAATGGGTTACATGGTTATCATGACCTGTGAGTATCCGTGTGTGTGTGTGTGTGTGTGTGTGTGTGTGTGTGTGTGTGTGTGAGAGAGAGAGAGAGAGCGAGAGAGAGAGAGAGCTCGTTCTCCAGAGGACCTAGGTTTAAGTCTCAGCACTCACATAGCAGCTCCCAACCATTAGTAATTAGTCCCAAGTGATCCAGTGTCCTGTTGTGGCCTTCATGGGCACTGCACTAATGTGCACAGACAAGTACATTCCAGTAAAATTCGCCCACACATAAATAACTGGACAAAAACCATGGAAAGAACCCCTCCTAGTCCCAGAGGCTGTGGAAGTTGTGCCTGCATCCTTATCGGCAGTCCTTGTGCTGTAAAAGCCCCGCCGGGCACTCCGGGGGCGTGTTCCCACTTGGGCCTGGGTAAAAGTGACTGCTGATGTTCACAAAGCATTTTTTGTGGCAAAAAAGTCTGGCACGGAGCGTTTGAAATAGGACAGTTGAAGCGAAATTCACACGTTGGAACCAAGCCGTTGCAGCTGCTGTGTAACTTCCTCGATGGGTCTGTGCAGGGTTCACAACAGCTGGACTGCTGTGAGATCAGCCTTGCTGAGAGCTAAGTGACGGCGGGGGGGGGGGGGGGGTTCCTAGACCAGAAAGTGTCTGTGCAAAACCATAGCTTTCACTGCTTTCACCCCAGGGGATTAGGAGTTCTGGAGCTCAATCTGAAAGACTGCGGCTAAGGGATACACATTTAGTAAATTTTTATAGTAACAGAAAAAAGTTCCAAGTCAAAGCACTTTTCATTCTTTTTTGTTTTTGTTTTTGAGACAGGATTTCTCTGTATAACCCTAGCTGTCCTGGAACTCTCTCTGTAGACCATGTTGGCCTCAAACTTGTCCCACCTGCCCCTGCCTCCCGAGTGCTGGAGTTAAAGGCGCCACCGCCGCCACCACCACTGCCTCGTGGTCAAGTCACTTTTTCAGATACTCCAGTGGCTACAGCAAAGCAGAGGAATCCGGGCTACGCGCCTTAGATATTATCTGGTGACATTTAGCATTTTAGTTGGTGGATAGTAAAGGTTGTTAAGTTAATGCATTTTGAGTGGTTTTATCTGTTACAGGATGTTAGGTCAGACACTTGCAAGTGGGCAAGGAATGACTATTTAGGGAGGCTGAATAGTCAAAAATAAGCTCTCATTAGGCTCTGCATCTGCAGCCTCCTGACCTTCCCACAAATATCGAGGTTCTGATTCGTCAGTCAGCACCGCGGAGGGTTCAGTAGAAAGCACAGTTTCTTTGTGGAAGTTCTCCTTCTTAAAAGATAGACTGTTGGAGCTGGAAAGTCAGCTCTGTGGTTAAGAGTACTTGTTGAGGCCAGGCAGTGGTGGCGCACGCCTTTAATTCCAGCACTTGGGAGGCAGAGGCAGGTGGATTTCTGAGTTCGAGGCCAGCCTGGTCTATAGAGCCAAGGCTATACAGAGAAACCCTGTCTCAAAAAGAGTACTTGTTGTTCTTTCAAAGAACGGGGTTCGATTCCCAGCACCTACCTGGCGGCTAACCCCTTCTTCCTCAAGCACCAGGCATGCATGTGGTACACAGACATATGTGCAGGCAAAGCGCCCCTATGAATCAAATAATCTTAAAAGAAGATAGACTGTGAAGCTTGATGGTGCATGTGTTTAATCCCAACCACTTGGCAGAGTTCCAGGAGAGTCAGGGCTATACAGAGAAACTGTCTTGAAAAACAAAACCACCCAACCAAGCGACGAACCAAAAACAGATACAATGTTACCAGAGATGCCCCAGGACAAGAAGAATGTTGCCATCCCTTAGGGTTGATCTGCCTCTGCCTTGCCTTCCATAGTGCTCCTCAGGCAAGAGCCCGGTGTTGCTAGGCAACACAGCAGAGGTGAGTATGTGCGTTATCACATGCCTGCAATACAAGTGAGTGATGCGGGAGGCCAAGGCAGAATGACCAAGAGTTCAAGGCCAGGCAGGGCAACTTAACAAGACTGTCAAATTAAAATAAGAGAAATTCTGGGAATGCAATTCAATAGTAGAGCTCCAGCCTAGCAAACAAAGACAAGGAACAAAGAAATCCTAGGCTGGGCAAAGTGATAGACTTCATTAATCCCAACACCAAGGAGGCAGAGGCAGGAGGATCTCTGTGAGTTCAAGGCCAGCCTGGTCTACAGAGTTCCAGGACAGCCAGGGCTACATAGTGAGACAATATTGAAAACATCAAAGCCAGCTAGCCAACAACAAAACCCCAAATCCCACCAAAACACACAGAACAACAGCTAGGCATGGTGGCACGTGTTTGTCATCCCTGTGTTAAGAGAGTAAGCGTCGGTCGGGGCTGGAGAGATGGCTCAGCGGGTAAGAGCACTGACTGCTCTTCTGAAGGTCCTGAGTTCAAATCCCAACAACCACATGGTGGCTCACAACCATCTGTAATGAGATCCAATGCCCTCTTCTGGGGTGTCTGAAGACAGCTACAGTGTACTTACATATAATAATAAATAAATATTTAAAAAGAAAAGATGAAAAAATATATATAATTTCAAAGAGCCACGTTGATAGCAAATCAGAAAAAGGAAATTTATTCAGCTTGGCCTTAGTGGGAAGAAGGACTCAAAGCTGGATCCAGGGTGTCCCCACGTCCCAGCGTCAGTGAAGCAGAAGGGGGCTGTCAGGTCTGGGCGTGCTCAGTCCCATCAGTGTCTCAGCACTAAGTCTTTCCTCACTTCAGCTGACAAACAGAAACCAGCCTGTTCTCCTCTGGGGAGGATATCTGTAGACAAGGCTTCTCTCTCTCTCTCTCTCTCTCTCTCTCTCCCTCTCCCTCCCTCTCTCTCTTTCTTTCTTTCTTGTACACTGTAGCTATCTTCAGATACACCTGAAGAGGGCATCAGATCCCATTACATATGGTTGTGAGCCACCATGTGGTCCCTGGGAATAGAACTCAGGACCTCTGGAAAGAGCAGTTGGTGCTTTTAACCACTGAGCCATCTCTCCAGCCCCAGGGTAAGATTCTTTTTCTCAGCTGTTGACTCCAAAACACAACATTCATCTCAAAAGGGATGAAAGAATTTTCTTGCTTTTATTATTTATTTATTTTGAAAGATTTATTTTATGTATAATAAGTATACATAATTAGTTTAATGAGTATATCACCGTCTTCAAACACACCAGACACATTACAGATTACAACTGGTTGCGAGCCACTGTGTGGTTATTGGGGAATTGAACTCAGGACCTCTGGGAGAGCAGTCGGTACTCTTAGTTGAACCATCTCACTAGCCTTATTTATTTATTTATCCATCTCACTAGCCTTATTTATTTATTGGTTTTTCCAGACAAGGTTTCTCTGTGTAGCCCAGGCTGGGCTCGAACTCATAATTCTCGATACTCCTGCCTCTGCCTTCAGAGTGCTGGGATTAAACCCATGTCACTACCACCCAGCTGGAGAGATTGTTTATTCTTGAGCCAAATACTAATGATCATGTCCCAGAAACCTGAAACTTAGGTTACCCCAAATTCCATGTTCCAGCCTGGAAGCAGTGAGGAAGTTTTTATAGTAACAGGAAAAAGAAAATCATGAATCCAGGCACTTTAAAAATAAATTAGTGGGGCCAGGTGGTGGTGGTGCACTCTTGTATTCTCAGCACTTGGGGTGAGGTGGGGGGGTGGTAGTGGGAGGGTGCGGGGTGGCAGAAGCAGGTGGATCGCTAAGTTTGAGGCCAGCCTTGAGTTCTAAGACAGCCAGAGCTACAAAGAGAAACCCTGTGTTGAAAAACTCAAACCAAAACTAGACAAAAACAAAACAAACAAACAAACAAACAAAAAAACCAAAGCAAACGAAACCTTTGGTGGCGGGCCAGAGAAATGGCTTGGGTTAAGGTTACCCGCTGCTCTTCTAGCAGAGTAAGGTTCAATGTTCAGCACACACATCTTCGTTCACAGACATCTGACTGGTTCCAGAGGATCTGCTGTCCTCATCTGGTCTCTATGGGCATCACGCATGCACACAAAACACCCATACACAAAATAAAATATTAAAAATCACCCCACACGGGTGGAAGAATTAAGTAGGCTGTTACATCAAAGCAGAGAAATATAAGCTATGTTTCTGATGCTGTTCACGGGCTTTTGGTTGGTAGAAGCAGGGTTTAAATTTATTCCAAGAGGTTTGTATCCGTTAGTCACAACACGTTAGAGCTGACACACAGGCGGGTCAGCAATGGGTACGAAGGAGGTTAAAGCTATAGCCCTAGACAAATTACAATCAGGCTCTGGACCCGCAACGTGACTGAAGGCAGCCGGCCAATCCGCCTTTGCAGTCACTTCTTCCCGGCATTCTCATTCTCACAGGGAAGAAAGTGAAACAAGCTAACTAATCAAAACATTGCCCCAAACAAAACAACCTGTGTGTGCATAGTGGCAAGATTCAGAGAAAATGCAACGTTCCAAAACTTTGTTCCCTTTCCATGCCGAGCAGTTGTGCTGCAAGTTAAAAATCTCAGCACTAGGGAGGCAGAGGCAGGGCAGGTGGATTTTTGTTCGAGGCTACACAGAGAAACAGGGTCTCAAAACCAAAACCAAGCAAACGTTCCCTCCGAAGCGGTGCTATCCCACACGTTACCGCGCACCCTGGCTCGGTTCGGTTCCCAGTCCCCTGGCAGGACATCAGTTTGTCCTCCGGACACGCCCGTGGCGCACATATTTGATTCTTTACGGGCCGTTTTCTCAGATCTCGCGAGACCCTGGGGGAAGTCTCGCGATCCGTAGGCAGCGGCGGAGAGGAGGGAGATCTGAGCGGCTGCTTCTGCCCGGGACTCCTCAACTGAGGTAAGGGACCCAGTAGCTGGGTCTGCGACCGCCCCAGGCGCTGCGCGCGCTGACGGATCGTGACGAGGCCACGGGAGGGAGCTGTGTGCTGCCATCGGGCTCCTCGCGCGCCTTCCCTTTGCAGGGTCTCCGCTGTCGCCTTCCCGAGGCCGATGTGGACGCTCTCCCACCCCGGTGTCCCCCTGCAGGGCGCGGGGAGGCGTGCCTGGACCGGGCGGAGGGGACGGAGGTGGCCCGCGGTGCGCCGGAGGGCTCCCGGGCTTGGAGTCGGTTTTCTTGTAGGTTTCAGGGATCGAACTCAGATTGACAGTCTTGGTGGCAAGTCCTCTCTCTCTCTCTCTCTCCCTCTCTCTCTCTCTCTCTCGTGGCAAGTCCTGTCTGTCTGTCTGTCTGCTTTTGGCAGTACTGTTGAATGAATCTAGGACCTTATGCACTCTACCACTGAGCTATGTCTCAAGCCCTTTTAAAAATTAATTGATCGGCTAATTAATTAAGTGTGTGTGTGTGTGTGTGTGTAGTAGGGAGGATTGAACCTAGGGCTTCATATATGCGAGCCATCACCTACTCTGGGGCCTCAGCCTGATTCTTACCTTTTTCTTCTCAATTTTTATTCTGGGATGGGACTTCCAAAGTCTTCCAAGCTGGCCTTGTTCTTAGCACCAGCCCTTGAATTTGACTCAGCCTTCTGAATACCTGGGATGACAGACCTATGTCACCAAGAGCCAGGTTCTCAGGCTGTCCCTTGGCTGAAACCAGAAAGAAGGTGTATGTGTGTGTGTGTGTGTTGTGTGTGTGTGTGTGTGTGTGTACCTGCCGTCCAGAGCAGCAGCTGGTGTTCTGGAAGGTCTGCTGTCTGGAAGTTCAGGGTTCTTGTGGAGAGGGTACTGCTTGAGGTGGCGCTTTAGTTACTTGTGTGGTGTTGTGGCTTCTGAAGCCGCAGCCCTTCATTCTTGTGTGCTAATGGCTGAGTTCTTGTGTTGGCCCAAAGATGGGGGACAGAAAGCGTGACTTTTGTTTGATCTTGGAGAGCAGAGGCCTGCTTCTTCTCACTGTGCCTGTTGTGCCCTGGCCACCAGGTTTTGTTTTGTCATATGTGTAATTGGGGTGCACACTAAGGTTCTTGTTCAGAAGAAATTTCTGCAAAGTAACCCCCCTCCCCTTTTGAGATGGGTCCATCTGTATTTTTAGGTCTCTGTATAACCTGGGCTGGCCAGCAGATTATCATCTTGCCTCAACCCCCCAAGTACATTCCTTTTCTTCTCAAGGTCCTTTCTCCGATTGAGAAATGCTTAGACTCCTTTGCCACGACTCTCTCCACCTACTGTAAGGATGCCAACACTACACCCGGTCCTTCATTCTAACCTGGTATGACAGACATGTCAGTCTCTCCATTCTGTCCCCAGAAGATTGCGACGGAGTTTAGACAGTTACTGAGGTGCGTGCAGATTCCTTCCACACTCAGGACAGGGACCACAACCCCATTGGTTCCCTCACTGTCCCCTGACTAATTGGAAGTTCCAGGACAGCTCAGGTGATCTCCAAGAGAAAGATTATGTGACTACTTGGCTCTTGATAGAAGACTGAAGAGGCTTGGGGACCTCTGCCTGCCACCATCGTGGCTTCTGAACCAGGACAGTATTGCTAGTTGCTGGCAAGTCTATTTTGTTCTTATTGCATAAAGGGTCTACTTATCCAGACTTATCAGAATATTCTGGATCTGTCCTAGAGTCTTCTGTACTAGAGGATCAGGCAGTCGTTTGTGGGGGCACTGAGAATGAGTCAAAGGCTAAAATGTTGTCTAGTCTGGGTCTGTCTGCTTCTGTTGTGAGGGTGCTCCATAGACCCCATTCGTAACAAGGCCCTCCCTCCTGTGTCTGAATCCCAGGGTCACAGTGTGTGGATCAGTTCTTTCCTTCCTTGTTGCGAGTCATGGGGCTCAAACTCAGGTCAGCAGGCTTCGTGGGCATTTCCCTGACCCACACAAGGTAACCCACAGACATTAAAGTTACAGACATCCCACATTGATTTCATTATCCCAAACCAAGAAGAGTGCCCAACGGGGGTCACAAAATACCATTCCTCTGCCCTTACGGGGCCTAGTTCTCTCCACCTGACTGGATGTCATCTGTCACTGCTTGCCACTCAAGAGCCTTGGTACAGAGACTGTCGGCACTCTGCAGTTTTTCAGTTTTCTAGCTCCTGGCTGCAGTCTGACAGCTGGATGCTGCCCGTTGCCCTTATCCAGGTGTCTTGTAAGAGCCCTGCTCTCCCTTTGCTTGGCCTTCATGCCCATGGGAGGGCAGTGGTCCTGCCGGTCCAGCCGGTACAGCCCATGTGAGCCGAGTCAGCTCGTAAATCTCCATCCACCTCACTTACTGGGCCCCTTCCCTGGTCTGTCCCACTCACTGATCTGAAAGGAGCCTGCGAGCCTGTGGTTTGCCCTTCTATATCCGCTGTCTGTCTGTTCGGAAAGCCCACGGTTAGCTGTCGTTGCCTGTCTCCCTCTCAGCCACACAAGCCTCTTGTGGCTATTATGCACCTCCCATGCAGGCCCCAGTCTTGTCCTCTCCCCTGCTGAGGGAGGAGTGGGCATTTCTATCTTGATCCTTCTCACTTCTCCGGCTTCCTTCCCTGGGAATATCTTCTCTCTATAACTTCATTGATGCAGGATATTTGATCACAGTATGAACCCCAAGATGTGTTATTTACCGGAAAAACTTGTTTCTAGTTGTGGTGTGGCTCAGCCCTAGCACACATCTTTAATCCAAGAGCTTTCTGCTTATTGTAAACAGGATTAAATAAAGTCAACCAAAGGTCAAGAGGTAGACCAAGCAACCAGTTGACAGGGAGTGAACGGAATAAGATCATAGAGAGTGAGAGGAAGTCAGGAGGAGGGATAGAGAGACACACAGGAAGTAGAAGGGAGGGACATTTCAGCGTGAGGACTTTTGAGGTGGTGTAAAGAAGAACTGCCTTTTTCTTCTGGGACATCAGCTGAGGAGGAAGGTCAGCTGGGCGCTCTCTCTGCCTCTCTGAGCTAGCAGGCTCTCACCCAGCATCTAGCTCCTGAGTCTTTATTGGTAAAACTGAACGTTTAAGATTCTGTTAGAAACAACACTTCACCCTCAAGCTCGCTCCTGCACAGTCTTCAGAGCATTTCTTTGGAAGTTGGCCTTTCAGATGTCTAGATGCGCAGTGCAAGAATCCCCTCACTGTTCACCATGGCCCTTGGACTTCCTGTCATCCTTACCTCAGCTGCTTTCACAGTGGCCATCTCTGGAGATGCTTAACGGACTCTCAGTCTACGGTCTCAAACCTGCTCTGTATTTATTTATTTATTTATTTATTTATTTATTTATTTATTTATTTATTTATGTAGAGGTGGGGTCTCTCTTGTAACCTTGGCTGTCCTAGATTTTATTATGTAGACCAGTGCTCGGAAAAAAGGTGTGCCCCACCACACCCAAGTCATGGAGATGGAGAGGTGTTTGGGGCCAAAGGGCTCGCTGCACCCCTATCCAGCAAACCACCAGCTACTCCCTCCGGGGTCACACTCTGTGCCAGAAGCAGGTATTACGTTTTCAATACCCATTGCTGGGCCCGTCCTTGATGCCACAGTGTGGAAGTAGACCATGGGCTCTAGTCTTTATTAGAGTCCTCTCCTGCCCCACCCTTCCACAGTGCTCTCCTGATAAACCGATGCTACTGCTCTTGTCTGCTCCTTGTCCTGTTTCTTTACCCTGTACACCCGACCCAACAGGCAGCCAGCTCAGCCCGGTGTTGGGCCATAATGAGGGCTTTACACAAGCCAGTGCACTATGTCCCAGCTTTTTGAGACCAGGTCTCACTAAGCTGCCTAATTGGGCCTTGAACTTGTGCCCATGCCTCCTAGTGTCTGGGACGACAGACCTGTGGCAGCAGGCTTTACGCCCTCTTTAGTTTGCCCGACTCTCAGCTCCCAGGCTAGCCAGAATAGTTGGTGTCTTGTCTGTCCCTCACCCTTCCCCTCTGAGCCTGGAAGGTTGGGGTTCTACTCAAAAGGGTGCAGTTCGAATCAGTGCTTTATCTGGCTCTGTAGCAGCCTGACCCTTGGAGGTTGAAAGCACAGTCTCAGGCTAGCCTGGGCTGGAGAGCAAGACCAAGTCTCCAAAAGGGAAGAAGAGGAGCCCACCGTGGTCTAGGCACTCTGTGAGTTTGAGTTGAGGCCAGCCTAGCTTACACAGTGAGTTCCAAGCCAACTATGGTTTTTTTTTTGTTGTTGTTTTTTGTTTTTTGTTTTTTTGTTTTTTTCGAGACAAGGTTTCTCTGTGTATCCCTGGCTGTCCTGGAACTCACTCTGTAGACCAGGCTGGCCTCGAACTCAGAAATTCTCCTGCCTCTGCCTCCCAAGTGCTGGGATTAAAGGCATGTGCCACCACCGCCCGCCAACTATGTTTGTAGAGTGAGAGCTTATATTAACACAAAACAAAGAACCCACACACAAAATATTAAAGAAAGTAAGACCCAAAGTAACCACTTTGTAGAAGCCTGGGTTGGCCGATGTGCTATGGACTTTGCCAGTGTGTATAAACTCCAGCAGGTGGGGGCCCCTCACCCCACCCCACTGTGAGTGGCAGTAGTGGCACCTCCAGCATTGGCCCCTGACTCCTTTACAAGGTGGGTTACAGTCCAGGTGGGTTTATGGGCAAGGAAGATGAGCCTTAGTGAGGGTGCTAGGAACCTGCAGGACCCTCTGTGTGTGTGACCCAGCTAGGAACCCGCAGGACCCTCTGTGTGTGTGACCCAGCTAGGAACCTGCAGGACCCCTGTGTGTGTGACCCAGCTAGGAACCTGCAGGACCCCAGTGTATGACCCAGCAGGAACCTGCAGGACCCTCTGTGTGTGTGACCCAGCTAGGAACCTGCAGGACCCCTGTGTGTGTGACCCAGCTAGGAACCTGCAGGACCCTCTGTATGTGACCCAGCTAGGAACCTGCAGGACCCTCTGTGTGTGACCCAGCTAGGAACCTGCAGGACCCTCTGTGTGTGTGACTCAGCTAGGAACCTGCAGGACCCTCTGTGTGTGTGACCCAGCTAGGAACCTGCAGGACCCTCTGTGTGTGTGACCCAGCTAGGAACCTGCAGGACCCCTGTGTGTGACCCAGCTAGGAACCTGCAGGACCCCTGTGTGTGTGACCCAGCTAGGAACCTGCAGGACGCTCTGTGTGTGACCCAGCTAGGAACCTGCAGGACGCTCTGTGTGTGACCCAGCTAGGAACCTGCAGGACCCTCTGTGTGTGACCCAGCTAGGAACCTGCAGGACGCTCTGTGTGTACCCAGCTAGGAACCTGCAGGACCCTGTGTGTGTGACCCAGCTAGGAACCTGCAGGACCCCTGTGTGTGTGACCCAGCTAGGAACCTGCAGGACCCCTGTGTGTGTGACCCAGCTAGGAACCTGCAGGACCCCAGTGTGTGTGACCCAGCTAGGAACCTGCAGGACCCTCTGTGTGTGACCCAGCTAGGAACCTGCAGGACCCCTGTGTGTGTGACCCAGCTAGAAACCTGCAGGACCCTCTGTGTGTGACCCAGCTAGGAACCTGCAGGACCCCTGTGTGTGTGACCCAGCTAGGAACCTGCAGGACCTTCTGTGTGTGTGACCCAGCTAGGAACCTGCAGGACCCCCTGTGTGTACCCAGCTAGGAACCTGCAAGACCCTCTGTGTGTGACCCAGCTAGGAATCTGCAGGACCCTCTGTGTGTGACCCAGCTAGGAACCTGCAGGACCCTGTGTGTGTGACCCAGCTGATGGCCATGGGCAGTACTGGGAACAGCATTGCGGGGGCCACCATCACCTGACTGTTTCATGCTTGTTTCTGACCCCCAGAGGCCACATTTGCGATGAGAGTGACTTTGTGATGGGGAGTGTCCTTGCACCTCTGAGCACCTCCTCTCAGGACCTGGAATGTCTATCTGCCTGTCTGATGTATAGACCAGCCCTCAGATGCTCAGATGGTAGCTTGGATTGAAGATTTGTGGTATGAACGTTTTATATTTTCTCTCTCTCTCTCTCTCTCTCTCTCTCTCTCTCTGTGTGTATCTCTGTCTGTTTCTGTCTCTCTGTGTGTAAATCTCTGTGTGTGTGTGTGTCTCTGTGTGCCATGGAGGTTAGGGAAACTTTGTGTTGATTCTTGTCTTCCATTTTGTTAGAGACACAATTTCTTGCTCAGTGCAGTGTGTGAAAGGCTCTGTGGCTCGTGACCTCTGGAAGATTCTTTTGCCTCCATCTTGCAATTTGCTGTAGGAGTGCCAACATTAGCGACACTTGCCACCATGTCCAGGTGATTCATGTCCGGGGATTCAAGCTTAAGCCTTTCTCTTGTGGGCACATGGGTGCCCAGGTGCGAGTGAAGGACAGCGGTACTGCCTGTCTGTGGGCTCCGTGGGCGGAGCTCAGTCATCAGGCTTCATCGAATTTACCCCGAATTTACCCTGAGCCAACTCGCTCGCCCAGCTTTTAAGTCTGTTTTATTTCTAATCATGTGCATGTATGTGTGTGAGTTCAGTGCTTAGGGAGGCCAGAAGAGGGCGCTGGATGCCCTGGAGCTGGAGTTGCAGGCAGGTGTAGCCTGGTGTGGATGCTGGGAACTGCAAGAGGGCTAAACATTCTAAGCAATGAGCCCCTTTTTAATCTCTCACCACAGTTTGGAGATGGGGTCTTTCTGTGCAGCCCTGGCTGACCTAGAACTTTCTGTGTACTGTGTAGACCAGGCTGGCCTTGAATGCTCAGAGCTCTTTCTGCCTCTGTGTGAGTTCTGGGATTATCGTCTTATGTTACGTCCTGACCTCTTTTTCCAAGCAGGGTCTCATGTTGCTCAAGCTAACCTCGCACTCATGTAGCTGAGGCTGGCCTTGAACTTCTCCCTTGGTCCTCCTGCCTCTTCCTGCTGATATCATAGGCATATTGTGTGGCATGTTTTGCACCTCATTTCCTCTCTACAATGTTGGCAGTATTGGCTTCATGTTAATGTTGAAAATATGGCAGTTTACTCCGTAAGCGTCTTAGGGGAGTGGGCTGTGCCAGCAGACAGCACACGGGAAGAAGGCTGTCTCTGACCTTTGCTCTGTCTTCTAGAAGGAGGGTGACCATGGAAGACTTCGGGGAGAACACCACAGTCCTGTCCACCCTGAGATCTCTGAACAACTTCATTTCTCAGCGAGTGGAGGGAGCATCAGGCCTGGATGTGTCCACATCTGCCTCAGGGTCCTTACAGAAGCAGTATGAGCAGAGCATGCAGGTGAGCGCTCCTCTGGGTCTCTGGTCATACACTTGGCCTGTGTGGGGCCAAATCAGCTTGGAGGCCAGATGAATGCCTGCAGACACTTGTAGGCATTTATCAACTTGAGCAGTAGCTAGAGCCCGGGGCCTGTCTTGACCATGCAGGTTAGAGGCTGCCTTGGTTGCCTCTGTGGGGACTGAACTCAGGTTCTCACACTTGGGAGACCTGGACTTTACCAATGGAGTCATCTCCCACAGTGTGATTCATTCTGTCTGTCTGTCTGTCTATCATTTACTTATTTATTTATGACTGTCCTGGAGCTCACTCTGTAGACCTGGCTGGCCTTGAACGCACCGAGATCTGCCTGCCTCTGTTTCCTGAGTGCTGAGATAAAAGGCAGGTGCCGCTGCGCCTGGCCCCACAGGCCAGGCAGACGTTTACTGTGCTTTGTTGTTCTGTTTCTGTTCTAATTCCTGGGAATGCTCCTAGGGATACAGTTCCATACAGGACTCCTGAATGAAGGGCCTCAGGCTCAGCCATGGCAGCCACGGCTCCACTTGGGTTGAGGGCTTCTGGGCCTGGGGAGACGGTGATGTTTCTGCCCTGCCTGGTCCTCTCAGTGCACAGGCGACCACGGCACGCTGCTGCCAGGCTTCTTTGCTGTCTCTCCTGTTTTCTCTCTGCTCTGGCAGTGGCTGTTCTGTGATGAGTCGGCAGCTTCACTTGCTCTGGGAGCCCTGGTGACACTCATGCACCACCCAGCAAACTGGACAATGCTTGGGAGACAGTGGTTTGTTGTCTGTTTGTCCCAACACTCTGCACACGCATCTTGTTGGTGGCAAGCGTTGTCTTTCATTTCATGAGCAGGTCTCTTAGGACAGTGTCTTTTGTTGTTAAGTCATCCTTCTTCCTCCCACCCCCTTCCTTGGTAGCAGTGGGGATTGAACCCGGGTTTTGCACATGATCACTCCACCACTGAGGTACATCTTTGGCTATATTTTATTTCATTGTCTTAGATTTGTTTTACTTTATGAGTTATGTTTTGCCTGCATGCTTGCATGTATGTATATGTATCATCCCTGGCCCTCTCTAATAGCAGCAAGTGCCTTCAATATTGAACCACCTCTCCAGCTCCTACGTCCTCAGCTTGCAGCTGCTATTTTCTGAAGTGAAACTCCCGATGGATGGTAGCTGTGTCTGAGTGCTAGTGAAGGAAGAAGGGGTTACTTTTATTTTTTAAATGCTCCCTCTTGAAAAACCAAAGCCAACCCTCCCTCTCTGTCTCTCCTTCCCTCCCACAACTGAACTAAGACCTTGGGTACAAGAGGCAGGCCCTCCATCCCTGGGGCCTTGGGTACAGGAAGCAGGCCCTCCATCCCTACAGTGCATCTCCAACGCCATCCTTACTCTTTATTATGAGAACAGTTTCATAAAATTGTTCAGGTTGGCCTTGAACTTACTCTGTCCAGACTGGCCTGGAACTTGTGATTTTTTTCCTCATGCCTCAGCCTGAGGTGACAGGCACACACCACCACCCACCTGAAGAAATGCATTTAATTGCTGTCTAGGGCTTGTGGTTCAGTAGGAGGAAGATGTGGATCAGGCTGTCTGAGGTCCTTGGGTGCTCCGTGGTGCCGCTCCCCAGGCTGGTGTCTCTTCTGCGGAAGCTTCAGCTTGCTGAGACCTAGGACCAGAGCTGGGCATGTTATACCTGGGAGATAGAGGCAGAGGTGTTGTGAGTTTGAGGTCAGCCAGGCTACATAGCAAGACAGTGCTGCTCAGGTAAAACCTGGAGTGCGACGGGACTTCACCCTCCCATCAGCAGGTGGGTGTGGGGAAGGGCAGTGACTCTGGGTGAAGTGCTGGCATCTGGCATGGTGACATGTCTGAAGCCCATTACTCAGAGGGGGCAGCAAGTAGAGACCGGAGGATCCCTGAAGCTCATTGGTCAGCCTCATGGAATGGATGAGCTCTGGGTCCAGTGAGGACCTTAAGAAAATAAGGTGGAGGTGATCAAGGAAAATGCCCAAAGTTGACCTCTCACCTCCAGGTATCCATGCTTACCCATGTGAACACATGCACATACCACAAATACACACATACCCCAAATGTACAGGTGGAGGGATGGGGAAGGAAGGCTTGTCATCAGGCATAGGTGGGCTGGGTAGTTCTGTGGTGTGTGGGATCCATAGCAGGATCTCTAGCTTCTACTCTCTAGGTGTCAGTTGCATACACACCTCTAACCCTTTGTGGCAACTGAAATGTTTCTAGAGTTTAAACAGTGCTAAATGTTCTCTGGGGACAACATTTCCCTCTGTAGGGATCCACTGCCCGAGTCTGAAATTCCAGGTTTAAAGTGTTTAAAGAGCACTCCAAGGATGTGTCTAGACGAAATGTTGGCTTAGTAAGTGAATGCGTCCTGAGGATCTGTGAGTGACTTGATGACTGTGAGTGGCACTTCCTTTAGGGCTCTTTGAGACTGCCTGCCTCTTGCCTAGGCACCCTCTGGCAGTCGAGGGTTGGCTCCCAGCAGACACTGTTGTCTGTCTCCAGCTTGTGCAGGCATAGCCAAGTGTTGTAGTGGACTGAGCAGGTATGCCAGGTCTCTAGCCAGCCTTCCCTTCTGATCAGGGGAGTCTCTGGATTGACTCAGTGACAAAGTCTGTGGGCTTGGAAGTACAGGTCTGTAATCCTAGAACTTGGGAATCGAGGCAGGAGGATCCCAGCAAGTTCTAGAACTTGCCAGAACTGCAGAGTGAGACCTTGTCTCAAAAAAAAAAAAATCAAAACCAAAAGTTTATCATGGTATGGTGGTGCATGCCTATCACCCAACTACCCATAGGGTAGAGACAGGATGATGAGTTCAAGGCTATCCATGGCTACATAGCAAATTTGAGCCAACCCTAGCTGCAAAAGATTATAAGGCAGTTGATGGTAGTGGTACATGCCTTCAACTCAGCTCCTGTAACCTCAGCTACTCCAGCTATTCCAGCTACTTCAGCTACTTTGGAGGATCCCAAATTCAAGGCTAGCCTTGGCAACTTGGTGAAACCATGTTGGTGTGACTCAGTGGTAGAGTCCTTGCCTCCCATGTTGACACAAGTTCAGGGTTTCATCCTCTGGGGAAAAGACACACACACACACACACACACGTAGGGGGTGTGTGTCTGGGTCTAAGCCTCAAACTCAAAGCAGGAGAGAGAGAGGCCATAGTAAGGGACATGGCCAGCATTGGCCCTGGTTGACATCTCAGCAGGGAAGTGGACCTCTGTCCTCACTCTGGGGTTTCCAGAGTGAGGCTTTCCAGGGATTGGCCTGGGTTGTGCAGATACACAGACTTGAGCTCCCGATAGCACAACTGACTGGCTTAGCCTTGGGGACATGATCAAAGCATGGAGCCCTGGGCGTCCAGACTCCTAACTCTCAAAGCTGTCAGCTCACGGTGTACACTGCTATTCTGTGGTAGCTTGTTAGCTATGGGAAAACAAATGCATGCTCTCTCAGAGCAAGCCTGCCCAGGTCACTTCCAGACCCATCCTCCTTTTCCTTCTTGCTTTTCGTGTGTGCACATGTGTGTATGTGTACATATGGAGGCCAGAGGTTGGCATTTTATGTCTTCCTCCATTGTTCTCTGTACTTTGAGATGGGGTCTTTTGCTGAACCTGGAGTTTGCCAGTTCAGCTGGGCTGCCTTGGCTAATGAGCCCTAGGGAGCTTCTGTCTGTCTGTCTGTCTGTCTGTCTGTCTGTCTGTCTGTCTGTCTTTCTGTCTGTCTCTGTCTGTCTGTCTATCATCTATCTATCTATCTATCTATCTATCTATCTATCTATCTATCTATCTATCTATCTATCTATCTATCTATCTAATATATCGGTTTTTCAAGACAGGGCTTCTATGTATAGCCCTGGCTGTCCCTGGTACTCACTCTGGCCAGCCCATCCTCCACTTATACCTTCTAGGATCCCAGACAGGTAGTGGTACAGTCTGCAGTGGGCAGACCTTCCTGCTTCAATCCAAGATGCTCTACAGACGTGCTCAGAGGCCTGTCTTCCAGGTTGCAATAGATCCTGTCATGTTGACAGTTAGCTCATTGCATGCAACAAGAACTGAACTGTTGGGCTGACTCTAGACACTCTTCCTTTTAATCTTTCTTGTTGCCTTCTATACATTTCCAAATAGGAACTCAAGCTTAGGACAGTGCCTTGCTGGGACAGGTGCTTGGGCAGTGTGTACAGAGTTCAAACATTCACCTACCTCACCCACCTACCTTCCTTCCTTCCTCCCTTATTTATTTATTTATTTATTTGTTTTGGTTTTTTGAGACAGGGTTTCTCTGCATAGCCCTGGCTATCCTGGAACTCATTCTGTAGACCAGGCTGGCCTCGAACTCAGAAATCCGCCTGCCTCTGCCTCCCAAGGGCTGGGATTAAAGGCGTGCGCCCCCACTGCCTGGCCTCCTTATTTGTTTTTTGAGGCAGGATCTTGCTATGCAGTAGTCCTCTTGCCTCAGCCTCCCGAGTGCTGGGCTTGCAGGTTGTCACTTGCCTTATTTGACATGGCTGCTGAACCCTCTCTTTTCTCTTTGGGTACCAACTGCTCAGCTGGAGGAAAGAGCAGAGCAGATCCGCGCAAAGTCCTACCTCATCCAAGTGGAGCGGGAGAAGATGCAGATGGAGCTGAGCCACAAGAGGGCTCGAGTGGAGCTGGAGCGAGCAGCCAACACCAATGCCAGGAACTACGAGGTGGGTCCAGCCCGCCCCAGGAGGCAGAGGGCTATGTGCCGCACTCGTCAGACCGCCAAACTGGGCCCCAGCTACTGTGGTCAGAGGCACCAGGGCATTCGTCTGTGGCCACCTAATGCTTGCAGGTTGGAGAAGGGTGGCTGATGTGGGGGTGTCTGCAGAGGGGCTCTTTGCCCTGTCATTCGCTCAGTGACCCTGTGGAGTGGTCGGACCTGCCTCTGCCTGGCCTCTGCTTCCTCTTTTCTCCAGAAGAATTGTAGTGATCTGGAAGAAATATTAGGTGCTGGGGTAGGGGTGGGGTGCAGGCTCAGGAAATCTCAGGCTTGCAGAGAGTCTTGGGGGCTATGTTGTATCCTACCAGAACCTCATTCTGTAATGGGCCTGGACAACTCGGGTGGTGCAGCCCTGTGACTTGGGGATGTACAATGCAGGAAGCTATAACTCACTATTTATGTGTTGGTGTAGATATATGTGCAAAGGGCTTAGGGGAACCTTGGTGTCATCCTTAGGAATGTCATCCATCCCTTGGAGACAGGAACTCTCATAGGGTGGGTGTAGGCCAGTGAGCCTCAGGGATCCACCTTTCTCTGCCTCCCACAGCTAAAATGAAACTTGACTTTTTACGTGGGATCTGGGGATGAGCTGAGGCCCTCAGGCTTGCAGAGCAAACACTACTGACCCCGCTGTCCTCCCAGCCCTTGCTTCAGGGTTATTACTGGCTTTCCCGGTGCTTTCCAGGCCTCTGATCTGTATGTGAGTGTCATGGTGACTCTGGCTGTGCGTCAGACCTCAACGTCTGTAACCTTCCTCCCTTCCCTGTGACGCCATCTGCCCTGTTATTGTCTGATATGCCCATCATAATTTTTTCTGTCCTCGTGGAAATGGCTGGCCTCTTCCCTGATGTACTGCTGGCTGGGTGGATTTAAGTCTGGGATGTAGAGTGCTGGCCCTAGTGTACTCTCCCTGTTAGGGTTTTGTCTTCCTTCCCTTCCTTCCTTTCTTCCTTCCTTCCTTCCTTCCTTCCTTCCTTCCTTCCTTCCTTCCTTCCTTCCTTTGTTGCTGTGACAGAGTACCAGACAAAAACAGCTTAAGGAAGGAAGGGCTAATTCTGGCTCACAAGGTGCATTCCGACACGGCAGGGGAAGCAGGGCAGCAGGATCATGAGGCGGCCGGTCATGTCACATCCACAGTCAGGAAGCAGAGGCGGTGGCTGCTGGTGCTCAGCACTTTTTCTTTTTGTTCAGTCTGAGACCCAGACTGGGACCAGACTGCCTGTTTCAGGGTGGGCAAAGCTCTGTGGAAACAGCTTCATAGACATCCCGAAGGGGTGCCTTCTAGGACATTCTAAATCTCGCTATTTGACAGTCAAGATTAACTGACGAGTAGATCTGTGGCACTCCAGCCTATGGCCTGGTCCTGCTTCTTAGGTAGAGCCTGTCTGCTGCCATTCATCTCCAATGTGCAGTGCTGATGTGGCCTCACAGGCATAGAGGACACCTGAGTGAGTGAGGGAAGTCTCCTCCTGGGGGAAAAACAGGCACTGCAGTGATGAGAAAGCGAGATCTTGGCCCTTTTGTCTTCCCAAAGGCTTGTTCTTCTCCATCTTGCTCAGAGATACTTGAAGGGGTGGGGTGAGCCATGAGGTGCTGGAGATGTCAGGCTGTCCCTTGGAGTCTTGACATCTACTGTGGCTTTTCTGGGACAGCTCATTTGATGGTGGATAGATTAAACAGGTCAGATGCCCCTTCCACCTTGAAATAGCTACTTGGGGGTGAGGCGGAAGGTCTGACCTGCCTGGACAATCTCCTTTCTGTATTGTGCTGGCAATGCCATAGAGTGCTCTGATATGTCTCCCTCCCTCCCTCCCTCCTTCCTTCCCTGCCTCCCTCTGTCATAGGGTCTTCCTGCTGTTTTAAGGCTGCACTTGGCAGTTGCTGTTCTCTTGGGTCCTTTCAAACTGTGGTTCAGCTCCCTTGTCCCTAGGGGCTGCAGCCTGTGTGCATACATTGAGCCTTTGTTGCTTAGGGGTTGTAACACTATTTTAGACACAGGTGACATCTCTCAGGGAGTAGGATTGGCTGCTGGATTGGCTGAAGTTCCTGGAAGCTCTGAGGAGGAGCTTGGATAGGTGTTTTCTGCTGAGGACAGAGGGACTGTTGTCAGTCCTATCCTCCCCAGACTCAGCTGGAGAAGTCCAAGGAGGCTGACAGAAGTGATGGTAGTCAAGATGTGACTGGACCTCAGTGCTGTCCCACCTCTCTGAGCCACACAGCTCTCCTAGAGATTAGTGTGGTGGCCCGGAAGGTGTGTGTGATGGACACTCAGGACAGTGATGGTCCTGCCTGCAGCTGCCATCCATGTCCCTTTCTAACTATAGTCATCTTCTCTGTGGGGAGTCTCACCGCATTTTAATGACTGCCTGAGCATGGCCAGACAAGATCTGCTGGCGCTGCAGAAGCTTAGCTTCTTTCCAAGGTCAAGTCTGAATTGTAGATTTTCCATGCGTTATCTTCTCTTGCAAGGAGGGTGGCGGTGAGCAGACAGTGTGACGAGTGTGTAGTACGGTCCATGCCAATTGCCTCGCAGCGTGGGAGTCCCCATGCTCCCGCATCAGAGCCCTGGTATCTGGGTCTCTTGTCTGGTCCTGCCTCTGTCCTCTGTGACTGATAGGCCTGCCTGGCTCCTCTGTGTGCTACACTCCCTGACCAAGCTCTTCCTTCTCCACAGCGTGAGGTGGATCGCAACCAGGAGCTCCTGGCACGCATTCGCCAACTGCAGGAGCGTGAGGCCACAGCAGAAGAGAAGATGCGGGAGCAGCTGGAGCGCCACAGGCTGTGCAAGCAGAGCCTGGATGCTGCCAGTCAGCAGCTGCGGGAGCGCGAGGATGGCCTGGCTGCGGCCAGGGAGGTGAGCGCAGGCTGTGTCCGGGACCTAGACTCACCCTGGTACAGACGGCTGTTTTCTAAGAAGAGTGTGTGTACCCATAATTCAGCATGATAACAGCAAGACGTCTCTGTGTGAGCATGCCCACATATGGATGGGTACGTGTGTGTGTGTGTGTGGCTGTGAGGCCCAAGACCAACCTTGGCTGGTTTTCCTCAGGTGCCATTCACCTTGTTTTTATTTTTAATTATACATAAGCATATGGATATGTGCATGTTAGTGCAGGTTCCCATGAAGGAGAGAAGACGGCATGAGATCCCCTGGAACTGGAATTTTACAAAGCAGTTGTGAACTGCCTGATGTGGGTGCTAGGACCTAGACTTGGATCCTCTGTACAATAGCGTGTACACTTCATTGCCAGGCCATCTCTCCAGCACCCTTCCTTGCCTGTGTAGTATTTTGAGATATTATCTCTCTCTGGCCTGATAACTCACCAAGTATGCTAGGCGGGCAGGCCAGTGAGGTGTAGGGTTCACTCGTCTCTGTCTCACTAGGACTGGGATGGGGAACACCATCACACCCAGCTTTTTGCATGGGCTCTGGGGGAGGAACTCAAGCTTTCATGCTTGAATGCTACACCTGTTACTCACTAAACCATCTCTCGCTCACCCGCACCTTCATGTCAGTCAGTCCGTCCGTCCGTCCGTCCGTCCATCTATCATCTATCTATCTATCTATCCATCCATCTTCTTTCTATCTATCTATCCATCCATCTTCTTTCTTTCTTTTTATCTATCCATCCATCTTCTTTCTTTCTATCTATCTATCTATCTATCTATCTATCTATCTATCTATCTATCTATCTATCTATCTATCTAGTGGTTTTTTGAGACAGGGTTTCTCTGTATAGCCCTCACTGTCCTAGAACCAGGCTGGCCTTGAACTCATGCCAGAGATGGGCCAGCCCCTGCCTCCTGAGTTCTGGGATTAAAAGTGTGTGCCACCACACCCAGCTTTGCACCTTCATTTTAAATACATGCATGGGGAGTGACTTCATTTTGGGGTTGCAATCATAGTGAAAACATTGATTTTTTTTTCCCATTCTACAGGATCAGTGAGTATGTTGAACATAGGAGTTGTTTGGTTTGAGGCAAGGTTTCAGTTTGTAGCCCAGGCTGGATTTGAGCTTGAGATGGTCCACCTATCTCCGTCTCTACAGTCCTGGCATGACAAGAGTGAGCTGCTCCATGTTTCTAACTTTGGTCTTTGTAAATGAGAATTTCATAATTGGCCAGGCCATTGATTTTGTGTCCTCATATATGTTTGGTATATGACTTCCTGTGGGCACCCATTGGCTTCCCCAGTATTGCTTTTTTTGGGCAAACAGGGTGCAGGTGGGCACCTCTCTGGCTGCTGCTATCACTTGCTGGGCTGTGTAGACAGCTGTGATGACTGAGGTATTGGTGTCACTGTCATCTTGTCTGTCATGAATAGGGAATGTTCTGTAAGTCCTGTTTCCTTTTTTCCACAGAAGATGTAAGACGGTGCCTGTGGATTTGCATGTCTTTGATTAGTCGTGAGTTCTGCTAGCATCAGAGACTGCCTTTGAACCAGGGCGCAGATGCAGCACGGTCCAGGGAAGCTGGTGCTGGTGTATTTCGGAGGTTGCCTGAGTGAGGGTTTGGAGAGAGTCAGCCCCTCCCAGGCCTCCTGTCCCCTTCCGTGGTGTTCAAGATCACAGGTGCCAGAAAGGAACAGCTGAGAGCTCAGGGGCCAGCCGCATGGCGTCATTGGTATTCTGTCCCACACCTTCTCCACTTGAGAGATCCTTGGAGCGGGCTGCAGGCTATTTTTGCCTCTGCAGCGCCGGGGAGCATGTTAAGGTTGTTGGCGCATCTGTCTTCTGAAGCAAGTCTTGGCAGGAGAGGAGCCGTGATCTGTTTCCAGACGAGTGGGCTCTTGCTTCACATGGGCACAGGCCTGGCCCGGGTCCTTGGCCCTTCCACAGTAGAGGAGGCCTTTGCATACCCTCAGTGATGAGCAGGAGAGGCTCAGTGACCCTTCCTTAGGAAGCACTTCCATGTCACACAGTGCAAAGTCACAAGCCCTCCATTGTAGGTTTTTCAGTCGTGTGCCCTGATGCTCTCCCCCCCCCCCCCGCAGTTCTGCCTTTCATCTGTTCACTGTGGATTCGCCCACCTCCCTCATGGTATTTGCATGGTGTTTGTCCTTCTTCAGGGCAGGCTGTCTTGTCATAGTGTACCTGTGTACACTCCTGAATGCAGAGACCTCCAAAAGGTGGTAGTCACTCTTAGATGATTTTTATTTAGTGTGTGTGTGTGTGTGTGTGTGTGTGTGTGTGTGTGTGTGGTGTATATAGTGTGTGTTCTTGTAGGTATGCATGTTGCATGCAGGTGCACACACATTATGCACATTTGGAGAGCAGACGTTGCAGTTGAAGGTCCTTTTCAGTCATTGCCCACCTTATTCCAGGAGTCTCTAGTCTGTTTCCTTAGTGCTGGGATTGCAGGCGTGTGGCGCCACACCCAGTGTTCCCGTCAGGGTTTCTATTGCTGTGCCCACACACCATGACGGAAAGCAGCTTGGGAGGCGGGAGTGGTCTCTTCAGCTTACTGTCTGTCATGGGGAGAAGTCAGGGCAAGGGCTCAAGGCAGGAGCCCAGAGGCAAGGTCTGAAGCAGAGGCGGTGGAGGGACAGCTTACCAGCCTTGTAGCACCCAGGCTCATGTGCCCAGGGTGGCACCCCCCCAAGTGAGTCAGTCACCAATCAAGAAGATGACCCTTCGACTTCCCCTCTGGTTAATCTGGTGGCAGCATTTTGTTAATTGATGTTCCCTCATCCAAAATGACCGTACCTTTTGTTAGGCTGACACGTTAGCTGGCGAACCTAGCTTATCACAGGGAGCTGGGGATCTGTTTGTACAGCCAGCACTTCATTGAGGGAACCTTTTCCCCAGTTTCCTGATTTAAAAAATAACAAAACATTTTATTGCGTTTTATTTTATATGAATGAGTGTTTAGCCTGCTTGTATCTAAGTATACTACATACATGCCTGTTGCCACAGAGGCCGGAAGAAGGCATTAGGTCCCCTGGAACTGGAGTTGTAGGCTACTTTATGGGTGCTGAGAACTGGATCCAGGTCCTGTGGAAAAGTGGACAGCGTATTTAACTCCTGAGCCACCTCTCCAGTCCCTTGGTTTTTGTTTTTGCTTTTGTTTGGTTTTTTTGAGACAGGGTCTCACTGTGTGGCCCACGCTGTCCTCAGACTCACCATTTAACTCAGCCTCAAACTTGCATACCTCCAGCCTCAGGCTTCCAGGCGTTAGGATTAAAGGTCTGTGCACTGTTATCTGGCTTGAACATGTTCTTTCTTCATTTTGATTCTTTTAACTTTATTCATACTAGCATGAATTATGTGTGTGGGAGTGCAGATGTGGAGATCAGAGGTCACCTTTGGAGTTGGCTTTTCTCCCTACTTTATGTGAGTCCTTTCTGAGTGGCAGGTTCTCCGCCGCTGAGCTGTCCCGCCAGCCCTGTTTACTGCCTGCCTGCCTGCCTGCCTCCCTCCCTCTCTCCCTCCCTCCTTCCTCCCCTTCTTTCCTCCCTCCTTCCTTCCCTCCCCCCTCCTTTTTTTTTTTTGGTGACAAGGATTTATGTAGTTCAGGGTGGCCTCAAATTAGCTATATAGCCAAAGATAATGTTGAGAGACTTTTCTCCTTAGGGAGGGCACTAGGCTATGTCTGCTCCCCCCCTTCTAAGGGACAAAAGACACTCTTGGGTAGCCAGTGAATTTGTTAGGTTTCCTAATGAGCATGCGTGACAGGGTACTGATTGGACTGTGGGTGACTCCAGAGCAGTGACAGTGGGAAGTCTGTACCCCACGTGGACGATGGCTTCCCACAGCTATGCAGATGGAGCTTCTTTCTCTAGTCCTTCCCAGCCTGTGTACTCCACTTCCTCCCCGATATTCGGAGAGCTCCAGCGACCCTCTCCACCCCTTATCTGATGCCCTGTCTACCATCAATAGACCTGTCGGTGACAGCTGAAATCATGAAGATAGCAGCAGTTTGCTTAGGAGAATAGTGTTATTCAACAATAACCTTGACTTCTGGTCCTTCTGCCTCCATCTCTTCTCCATGCCGACATTACAGCCATGTGTCACCACCACCAGGCTTTGGACGTGTTCTTAATACCATCATAGTCTGTATGTTGTGACCAGGCTTCAAGCTGCTGTGAAATAGGGTTCCCCGAGCCTGGGCTGTAACACTGATACATCCATCCCAGTGACTTGTCATACACAGGGAAACAAAAGTTGTAGCCTCTTTGTAGAGGATGCCTCTTAGAGAGAGCTGCTAGGCCCCAATGTGCGGCTACCCAACATCACTTACGGTCTTTTTTAGGGCCACTGTGGTAAGATTTTTTTCGTTTTTACAGTGGCTTCAGGCCACTATTTGCAAATATTAATTCGAGTAGCAAGTTCTAAGTAGGTTGGGTTCCCTGAGTAGCTGGCTAGGCTAGCGTGCT
Organism: Tokudaia tokunoshimensis; assembly: GCA_036184795.1. NCBI lineage: Eukaryota > Metazoa > Chordata > Mammalia > Rodentia > Muridae > Tokudaia > Tokudaia tokunoshimensis. Next base: position 30,333,119 of record BTHU01000006.1, on the reverse strand, counting down.
CTTTCTTGGAAAGTAGCTGGAGAGGTCTGCTGGGGAGGTATGGGTGGAGGTTCCTGTAGCTTCCTTTGTGTGGACGTTCAGGGTGTCAGATTGAGTCTGCTGGACAGGGTCTACTTGGCTTTGCTCTGTGCAAGTCCTATGGCTCCTCATGAGCTTGTTTCCCATTTCCCTATCCTGAGGGCTTTTAAGACAGGGATTCTAGGCAGGGGCTCTACCACTGAGCCACACCCCCAGCCCCTCCCTGGGGGATTCTAGGCAGGGGCTCTACCACTGAGCCACGCCCCCAGCCCCTCACTGGGGGATTCTAGGCAGGGGCTCTACCACTGAGCCACGCCCCCAGCCCCTCCCTGGGGGATTCTAGGCAGGGGCTCTACCACTGAGCCACACCCCAGCCCCTCACTGGGGGATTCTAGGCAGAGGCTCTACCACTGAGCCACACCCCAAGCCCTTCGTTGGGGGATTCTAGGCAGGGACTCTACCACTGAGCCACACCCCAGCCCCTCACTGGGGGATTCTAGGCAGGGGCTCTCCCACTGGGCCACGCCCCCAGCCCCCTCACTGGGGGATTCTAGGCAGGGGCTCTACCACTGAGCCACACCCTAGCTCCTCACTGGGGGATTCTAGGCAGGGGCTCTACCACTGAGCCACACCCCAGCCCCTCACTGGGGGATTCTAGGCAGGGGCTCTACCACTGAGCCACACCCTAGCTCCTCACTGGGGGATTCTAGGCAGGGGCTCTACCACTGAGCCACACCCTAGCTCCTCACTGGGGGATTCTAGGCAGGGGCTCTACCACTGAGCCACACCCTAGCTCCTCACTGGGGGATTCTAGGCAGGGGCTCTACCACTGAGCAACACCCCAGCTCCTCACTGGGGGATTCTAGGCAGGTGCTCTACCACTGAGGCACACCCCAGCCGCTCCCTGGGGGATTCCAGGCAGGGGCTCTACCACTGAGCCACACCCCAGCCCCTCCCTGGGGGTTTCTAGGTAGGTGCTCTATTGTGTTGATTCTCCTGTGCCCCCATAGGAGATTTCAGGTAGTTATTCTACCATTATACTATATCCTCTGCCCACTTTCTCTTTCTGAGATTTAAAAAATACTTTTTTTAGTTATAATTATATGTGTATGGAGTGTGTGTGTGTGTGTGTGTGTGTGTGCGCACGCGCGCGCGCACCTGTCCCTGTATGTAGTGTGTGCATGTGAATATAGCTGCTCATGGAAGATGGATGCTGGAGGCATTGTATTCCCTGGAGCTGGTATTGTAGACAGTTGTGTTACAGTTGTGTTATGGATGCTGGGAACTGAATTTGTGTTCTTTGGAAGAGTAGTATGTGTTCTTAACAACTGGGCCATATCTCTATTTTCAACTTTTATTTTTTTTTAAGACAAGATCTTATTATAGAGCTGGTCTTAGACTTATATAGTTCTGCTTCTGCCTCCTAAGTGCCAGGATTAAAAATGTGCCTTTGTGCTTTACCTTCTTTTGACTTTTTATTTTTACATTGCCTCTCATTAAGTAGCCCAAATTGACTTTGAACCTACTTCATGGTGATTAAACTTTTAACTGACCTGTTTCAACCTCCCAAGTAGTTGTCTTAGCAGGCCTTCTCTACCAGCTGAGCTCTGAAGCTAAGTTCTGATGATGGCCTGCATCTTGGCCAAGACCTTGCTGTCTTTCCATCCTGGGTTACATTCTGTTGGAATATTGACATGCAGGTGCTAGGGAGACTTAGAGTGTGATGGAGGTCTGAGGTGTGGAAAATGCTGAAGTACACACTTGGGGTCCCGGGTGCGGGGTGTGGTACCCTCTATGGAGGCTAATAGGCTTTAGAGTATCAGACGTAGCTAGGACCAGCTCCCCTAGAGGCTGTGACCCGCGTCTGTGTCAGTAGTGTGGAGCATGAGGCAGGCATTGAGTCGTGATGCTCTTGAGAAACTGTTGTCTACTCACTGCATGCTTCGAGGATAGTGGGCTCTGTTCTGTCCTGGGTAGCATATGGGAGGTGCACTGTCCTTCCTTTCTCCTTGGTCTCTGTGTGAAAGCTGTGCTTGGGCACGTTTGGTTCATCGTCTGCCTGCAGGTGGGACCCCAGCGAGCAGCCAGTGTTTTTCTTTTTCATTCCAGATGATCAGTTCATTGAAGGGGCGTGTCTCCGAGCTGCAGTTGAGTGCGATGGACCAGAAGGTACAGGTCAAGCGCCTGGAGTCTGAGAAGCAGGAGCTCAAGGAGCAGCTGGAGCTCCAGCAGCGGTGAGAGCATGGCCAGCCTGTGTCAGTTGCTAAGACAGTCCATAGATGCATGGAGGACACAGCAGGGCCTCTGGACTCGGGAGTGTGTGTCAAAATAAGATGGCGTCAACGTAGTTGCCCTCTTCCTGGAGCTGGCTTCCACAGAGGGGCCAAGCTAAGCTAGGTTTTGAGGGCATGGGTTGCTGTGCTTGGGCAAGCCATTCTAGATCACAGAGGACACAGATATGTGGTGGCTAAGGGGGTGGCAGTCAGAAGCCTTTGGATTCTGCCCTGAAGGTCTGGCCCTTACCCTAGGGCAGGCATTCCCTTAGTGTGGGCAGGCCTGCGTGGCCTCTGGTGCCTGCAGTGACACCAGGCTGGCATACACTGTGGATTGTGTGGCGGACAGAGAGGTAGTAGGTAGTGCCACAGGTAGCCTGAGCTCCCTCGTAGCCCTATCAGACAATGCCACAGTCTTCGAGCCTGTGCAAAGATTGGCTCAGGACTTGAGGTTTCCCTGGATGAGGGGTGTGTGTGTGTGTCCCCATGTCCATGCTGGGGGTAAGGTTGAGGTGAAATTATGAACTGGCCTTGCATGCATTATGACCTTCTCTCACAGGAAATGGCAGGAGGCAAATCAGAAGATCCAGGAGCTGCAGGCCAGTCAAGAAGAGAGAACTGACAATGAGCAGAAGATTAAGGTGGGTGCTTCCTGTCAGTCTGTGCTGCTTCCTATACTAAGCAGGGGTGGGCGCAGCCCTCCTGTCACTCACAGGCCTTCCTGTCTGGTGGTGTACTCAGTGACATGTGAGGATACATGCTGATTGTCTTGTGGATGCCAACCCCTGTTCTGACTCCTCAGGAGGCCACAGAGAGTGCTCAAATGTCCCAGTGATGACCACCCACTAGATATCCACGGGAAAGGGCTAACACAGTGGACTGTGCTACCTAGGCTTAGAGAGGTGTGCATAGGACACACCTGTGAGCCCAGCCCATAGAAGCTGAGATGAGAGACCATGAGTTTGAGACCAAGTACTCCATGAAGTAGGTTTAGAGGGGTGGAAATCCTGTTCGAGGTTGCGTGGCCAGAACATGGCTGAGCTAGGTCACCAAGCCAGGGTTGTTGATTTAAGTTCAGCCTCCTTTACTCTAGTGGGTGTCGCTGGAGAGGTGGTACCTTGACCTCCCTTCCATGGTTTCCTGTCGCCTTTAGTGTGATAGCCAGTCCCAGGAAGGAGACCCGTATCAGTTGTCCCCCTGCTGCCCCTGCGCGCTCGCGCTCTCTCTCTCTCTCTCTCTCCCTCTCTCTCTCTCTTTCTCTCTCTCTCTCTCTCTGTGTGTGTGTGTGTGTGTGTGTGTGTGTGTGTGGCACTGGTTTACCTGGCCCTGTTGTCTCTTTTATTTATTTGTTTAAAGATCTATTTTTATTTATATATGTGTAGATATGGGAGTCTGTAGAGGCCAGAAGAGGCCTGGAATTGGAGTTGTGAGCTGCCTATCCAGGTGCTAGGAACTGAATCTGGCTCCTCCAGAAGGCATCAAATGTTGTTCGTGCTGAGCCTTCTCTCTAGGCCCAAGCCCAACCTTCTTACCTTGCACGATTCCCTCATGCATAGAGGTTGACCAGTTGGTCTTCTCTGTCACTTTGTTCCTACTACTTGACTCTACCTGGATGGATCTGGGCTCTATGAAGGGTCTTGATCGATTGTTTTGGTGCTGGTTTTATATACAGCTTGTTCAGTGACTTGTGACTAGGTGCCTGTGCTACCTGGTTGAGGGCCATAGTGACAGGTGCAGTGTAGGCAGGCCTGTTACACAGTGGGAACAGATGCACGTGTTGCAGGTTCATCACCAACATAGCATAAGCTGACCACAGGTGGTCAGAGGGGCCTGTGGCATGAGGCAGTTGGGGACCAGAGGGCTGGATGGTGTGTGGTCAGGCACAGGCAGGAGGGACAGTGGTGTGAGTACTGACTCTTGGGTGCTCCAGGGCTGCTCTAGAGGTGGTGTTGAGGATGGAGCACAGTGGGTTAGCCCTGGAACACGTCCTGGACTGTGTGGGTCATGGAAACCATTCAGGTCCTAGGACAGGTTAGAAAACCTTTGAGGCTCCCATGACTTTGTTTTTTTTTTTTTTAAAGAGGCTTATTTAATTAAAAATTAGGTGTGTATGTATATATGTCTGTCTGTCTGTCTGTCTGTGTGAGAATGTGTGTGTGAATGCAGGTGTACAGGTGTACAGGTGTCATAGGAGGTCAGAGATGTCATATCCCCTGGGCCTGGAGTTATAGATAGTTGTGAGTTTGACATGTATACTGATGGTTAGTGTCATTCCTCAGGATGTTGTCTACTTTTTCCTTTTCTGGACAGCCCTGGCTGGCTTTGTTTTAAATTTAATCCTCTAATCAATCTCTCAATCTCTCTCTCTCTCTCTCTCTCTCTCTCTCTCTCTCTCTCTCCCTCCCTCCCTCCCTCCCTCCCTCTCTCCCTCTCCCTCTCCCTCCCTCCCTCCCTCCCTCTCTCTCTCCCTCTCCCTCTCCCTCCCTCCCTCCCTCCCTCCCTCTCTCCCTCTCTCCCTCTCTCCCTCCCTTCTTCATTTATTTCTGCCTTCAAGTCGTTTTATGTAGCCCTGACTATTCGGGAAATCACTCTGTAGACCCGGCTGGCCTTGAACTCACAGAGATCTACTTGTCTCTGCCTCCCAAGTGCTGAGATTAAAAGCCTGTGTTACTATACTAGTCTTTAAAAAAGTGTGTGTGTGTGTGTGTGTGTGTATGTGTGTGTGTGAAACATTGAAGGGATTTAGGGCCTCTTGCTTTCTTGCATGACTACTGACTACTGACTGGCTAGCTCCTTAGCTTCTGACACCTCCATTTTTTTGTGTCTTCTCTTAAACTGACCATCATGATCTTCATGTGTGTCTGTCTGCCTTCTCCAGATCACTCCGTAGTTGGAGGCTTGTGTGTCCTTCAGACAAGCCTCTCGGTTTTACAGAGGCTGTGTTTGCAGTTCTTCTGGCTGCTTACTCTTTCTGCCTCTCCCAGGACCTGGAGCAGAAGCTGTGTCTGCAAGAGCAGGATGCAGCTGTGGTGAAGAGCATGAAGTCTGAGCTGATGCGGCTGCCTAGGCTGGAGCATGAGCTGAAAAGGCTGCGTGAAGAGAACACTCATCTAAGGTGAGGGCTCATGCGTGGCCTGCTGCCCCTAGTTGGTAGTTGACTTCCGGACTTGGTGTCCCTTGGGCTCATCCTCCACGCGCATGACTGTTCTCGCCCTGCAGGGAGATGAAAGAGACCAATGGGCTGCTCACAGAGGAGCTGGAAGGTCTGCAGAGGAAGCTGGGCCGACAGGAGAAGATGCAGGAGGCTCTGCTTGACCTGGAGTTAGAGAAGGAGGTGAGTAGTGGGTGAATCCTCTGCCCTGTCTGGAGCACCCTGGGCATCTCCATTACACGTTGTAGCTGGTCAGCTGTGGGGATGCTGTGCTTGTGTGGTGGGTAGTACAGTCAGTTATGAAACTCACTGCTGCCTATTGCAAATAGAAGCTTCTTTGATTAAAGCTGACAGTGACATTCTATGGGCATAAGTGTAACTGTTTAGAAGGCAACATGATAGATCCATTACACACAATAGTTATTGCTTCTGTACTAAGGTCTATCCTCAGCCATGAGCTTTTGACTGGGTTTACAGTACCATGAAGTGAGCATCAGATCCAATCAGAAAGCAGTTGGTTACCCTGGTAACATACCTGCCATTGTTGCACTTGTAGGCTCATTTTTATTGCTTGTTATTGTGCACACAGGCTCTAAAGCTGGGTAAGACTGTTGATGACAGTTCTTCCCACCCTGCAGAACTCCAAGGACTAATTAGCAGGGAGGAAGCTTCTAGCTCAGTTCTAGTTTGATTTATCTGTTGTCCATAGTATGTGCTGTCTTTAGCAACAATGTCTTGCCATGTAATTGCAATAGCAGTGACTATTTCCTACATTGTATTAGAGCCTCAGAGGCCTCTCTGACCTTTTTGTTTTGAGACGGTCTCACCCTTAACCTGGGGCTAGCTAATTCAGCTAGGCTGGGTGATCAGTGAGCTCTGCTTGTCTCTTCTCCAGCACTGGATTTTAGGTGTTTGTTCCTATGCCCGGTTTTTGTTAAATGAGCATTGGGGAGTGAATGCAGGCTTCATGCTTGTGTAGTAAGCGGTTTGCTTGACTGAGCCATCTCCCCAGCTCCATCTCCGTCTTCTTTTGAAAGTCCAAAGCAGCTGAGTGCCTCTTGGCACCAGAGAGTTCTCTGACCAGCCTGTCCCGCAGTTCTTATCTATTCGTGATGTCCCAGACTGGCCTCTCTTGGACACTGGCTTTGTAGGCAAGAAGACCTGGAACTTTTTTTGTCCTTTCATCTGGCATTCTGTCCAGAGAGCCGTTCTTTCATTCTTACATGAGGGAGTTAAGTATAGAGCAAGCAAAAGTAAAAGAGGATTGCAATGAGCATCAGGTAGAGAAACAGCAGGCAGTACAAAACATCTCATCCGGAGCTCACAGCATCCCGCAGAGATGACTTAGAAGGCCTGCTGGGGTCCCAGTAGACTGTTGTGGATACAGTGTTTCTCCATGGCTGAGGCTTTTGGCTTCACACTCCCACAACAGGCATTTTTGTATATTTTATTTATTTATTTATTTGTTTGTTTGTTTTTTGAGACAGGGTTTCTTTGTGTAGCACTGGCTGTCCTGGAACTCACTCTGTAGACCAGGCTGGCCTCGAACTCAGAAATCTGCCTGCCTCTGCCTGCCTCTGCCTCCCAAGTGCTGGGATTAAAGGCGTGCGCCACCACCGCCCAGCACAACAGGCATTTTTACACCATGAATAAGCAATAGATATCTTTCTTAAGGAGCCAATCCTCCCCCCACTGCTCCCCCCCTCCCCAACTGCCCCAGACAGAATTTCTCTGTATATCCCTGGCTATCGTGGAACTCAACTCTGTAGACCAGGCTGGCCTTGAGCTCAGAGACCCACCTACCCATGCTTCCTGAGTGCTGGGATTAAAGGCGGGCACCGCCACTGGGCACACACCAAGTTTCCGTAATGTCATAGCAGCTTGTAGTTCTCTTTTCTCCTTGTTGCAGGACCAGGGTCCAGCCTGTCCCAGATCTTGACTTTAAACTGGTTGGACTCTGAGACAATGAAGGCCACCTTGGTCCTTGAGCCCACTTTCATGAGCCCAGTACCTTTGTCATTGTTTGCTTTCACATGACAGTTGCTGGGCAGAGACACTGATGGCTATAATTGTCTTTTAGAAGCTGCTTGCAAAGCTGCAGAGCTGGGAGAAACTGGACCAGACCATGGGCTTGAATCTCAGGTAGGTGAGCTGCTGCCATCCTCACCCCTGCTGCTGGCTTCCAGTGCTGTCCTCTGCCGCCTGGCTCAGCGTCCCCAGAGGACAGGGCAGGCAGGCTCCTTGCTGTGCTGTGGCGAGGAGCTCTTGTTTAGGCTTAATGGATGTTTTCCATGGGAGGAAGGTTGAGCCTTGTCGTAAAGACTGTTGAGAATCTGCTTATCCATAGAGCTGGGGGTGGGGAGAGGGCATTGCAATGGCCTGCATGCTCACAGGATCCTGTGTATATAAGGAAGTTACTGCTTTGTGGGAAAATAATTTCTTTTAGGTAACGATAAACTTTGGGGATTGACTGTGTTAAAACCCAATCATACTGGAAGAGTCATGTTCCGAGTCCCTTGGAGCATCTCATGTAACTGGTCTGTGTCAGGCGTGAGTGCAGAGATGCCGAGTGGGCCACAGGGCAGAGCTGCTGGGCACTAGGTGTTCAACACAGCAAGGGCGAGGGTTCCCTGTTGCTCTCCCATCTGCACACTAGTCTGCTGCAGGGTGCCATCCACTGATGACCTGACCCATTTGTAGTTCACTTTTGGGTTGCTTGTCAGCTGCCATCAACAACTGTGATTCCCCTGAGTCTTGGCCTAGATATCATCCTTCATGGTGGCTGTGTGTGTTCCAGGACTCAGGGAAGTTGGGGGTACTGATAGTTGGGATAAGGTGTTGGAGCTTGGGCACAGGCCTGTGGGATTCAAGCAACCCTTTGTTGTAATACTTCCGGCTTGCTGTCTTTCCTGCTGCTTCGAGAAACAAGGCCAGGTGAAGACTGCCTGAACTCAGTTGTCTTGTAATCACACTGTCCCCTGCTGGCTCTGGTCACCTTCTGATGGCAGCACTGCCTTCCGTTCTGTTATTTGACAGTGCCTCTTCGTTTCCTCTCAAGCCCATCTGCAGAACCCTTCTTTCAGAAGCTGGCCCAGCAGGCCCAGTGCTGTGTACTTCCTCCTGTCTTCTGGACTCGTTAGCTGTCGGCAAGGGTCCCTCCTACCCCTGGGGATACTCTGCCCGGACAAGACACCTCCGTGACTTCTTTCTTGTGGTGGAGATCAGAGGCCCCTCATACCCAGTTGGACCAGCCCTATTGGAACACTGGTGTGCTGATGTGCCTGCGTGTCTGGTGCCTGCCACATGGTACTTAGTTTCAATCAGTCCTGTGGAGCCGTTGCCCTGACTGGAGTAGCACAGGTCACGGTGGTCGGGTTTCTGTGTCTAGCTGCTCTGTGAGCCCTTTGAACATATTTCCCAAACTGACTGCCCTGTCAAGAGCTTGGCTGGTATGAGAGCTAACTGGTCCTTGGTTGCTGTCTAGCTACCTGTGCCAAGCAAGAGAGGGGAGTGGATACTCATGGTGCTCCACATTCTTATCAAGGAAGGTGGGGAGACCCTTCTTAGGAGCCATACTGCCCTGGACCCCTCTTCTCTTAACTGAGGAGGAGTGCAGGGCTTCTGCCGGCTGTGCTTATAAGGTCCAGCAGGTTCATGTCCTGGTAGTTATCCTTTCTGGAAGGCGAAAGACACTGGCCTCGTTGTTCACAGCCCCTTTGGCCTCCTGATAGCTGTCATTTGTGCATTGCCCTGGGCTGCTGAGGCTGCCTGGCACCTTGGAAGCTCAGTATCACCTCCTTACCTTCCCTGTGACCCAAGGGCAGAGATTTGGGTACAGGCCAGGGTCAAGGCTGAATTCTGGATGACATGGATTCCACCCCTGTGGCTACACTTGTTTTGTGATGGTGTTGGATGCAAACCAGCTGTATTAAATGTGCTCCTTAACATGATAAGCTGGGTCTGAGTGCTAGGACATATGCTTGAGTGTACACTTAGAATGTGTGATGCCCTGTGTTCATTTCCTAGCAACTGGTCCTAAACAAGTGCATGGGGCCTGAGATAGCTCAGTGGATGAATCCATTACCATGCAAGCCAGGCAACCTCAGGTAGATCTCTAGAATGTAGGCAAGGGTACAGGGAGAGAACCAGTTCCACACAGCTGTCCTCTGATCTTCATACATGAGTCACAGCACTTAAGAACCAATATACACATCTCACGTATACAACAGGAGTAATAGAAACGAAAAAGTAAAACATTAGACTTTGAGGAAAATTAATATTCTTGATTCTCTGGTATGATGAGGATTTTGGATTTTCTGTTTCTTTTTTTTTTAAACTATCTATCTATCTATCTATCTATCTATCTATCTATCTATCTATCTATCTATCTATCTATCTATCGTGTGTGTGTGTGTGTGTGTGTACATGCATGTGTGAGTTCATGTCCATCCAGTGTGTAGGTATCTGTGGAGGCCAGAAGAGGGTGTTAGATCTCCTGGAACTGGAGTTACAGGTGGTTGTAAGCTGTCCTGTGGGTGCTAGAAACTGAATCTGGATCTTGTAAAACAAAAAAACAACAAATCAGTGAGTGCTTTTTAACAGCTGAACCATCTCTTCCGGCCAAGGCTTTCCCTATTGTTTTTTGTGGGTAGGTTTTGGGAGGTTATTTGTGCAAGGCTAGGAGAGTGACTGACTGAAGCCTGGAGTGCTGAGATTAGACATGATGCAGGACAGGGGCAGAAATAACGGAAGGATGGGTGCAAAGCAAGGATTCAGTGCTGGGGCTGCGACTCCTTAGGAGAAGTCATACATTTGCTTACTTACATAGTCATACATGTATGTATGCATAAGCACACCAACATACAAACGCACGTAAGCACAAGCACACACCACACACATACACATACATGACTGTGTACTAGTTCAAGGATGCACTCTTTAGCTGGAGACCTCACTAGGCTTTCGGAAGCAGGCACTCCTGCCTGCCTGTCTGTCGGATCTGTGGCTCTATGGATTCTGAGATGTAGCTACCAGTAGGTGGCACTGCCCCCTCGATGATCAGCTTTCTTCAAGGAGGCCCGTGAACACCCGTGGCAGCCTGTCCTGGGGCTTACTGCCCTTCCACAGGGACTTCCTCACTGGTATCAGGGATCTTGTTAACTGAGGTGCGAGGGATCTGGGTCCACTGGCTGCCTTCTTATGGACAGGCAGGTTGTCCCTTTGGCCTATGCTCTCCCTGTCTGTCCATCTGTGATCATGGTCTCTCAGAGTCCTCTGTCCCCTAGGGTCTGAGTGCTGCTGGTGTCTGGTGTAGATCCTGTGAGGATGAGGTCTGGCCACCCTGAGGTGCTCAGCCGTAGTGTAGTTGTTATTTTTCTCATTGCTGTGACAGACACGATACCTGACAGAAGAGCTTGACTCCGGCTCCAGTGTGAGTGTAAAGTCTACCAAGGTGGAGAACATGGGGCAACTGCTCACATTGTGTCCACAGTACAAACTTGTCTGCTCCAGCTCATGTGACTCCATACACTGGATTCAGCAAAGGAACACAGAAGCATGTGCCCTGCCCACATGGCCCTGTGTACTAGACATACAGGTAGCAAGAGCTATCTGACTCAGCCCACATGATTCCATGCACTGGACACAGGTAGACAGGCCCATCTCAGAGTCCTCTGTCCCCTAGGGGGCAACTGCTCACATTGTGTCCACAGAGAGATGAATGGGGGCTCAGCCACTTTCTCCTTTTTACTGAGTCCTGTTCACTGAATCGTGCCACCTCCATTCAGGTTGGCTTGAAACTCCATGGAAACACCTCTATAGTTGTGCCCCAGATGTGTGTCTCCTAGGTAATAGTAAATCCAATCAAGTTGACCATGCAGATTAACCATCACACCTAGGTTAGAACAGTGTTTTGGCCTGTGTGAGTTCCTCACAGTATAACAGTGTTGCTCTCTGCAGTGTGACACTTCTTAAGTCTGAGGAGCCTAGAGACATTAGGAGGAGTGTTTAAGCAAGTTGACTGGGATGGTTAGCCACTGTAAACCAAGAAACAGATGCTGAACTGTAGATAGACTGTGATGTGTCCTGTGTGTTGGACTGCGTGGGCGAGAACAGATGGGCCTGTCTACCTGTGTCCAGTGCATGGAATCATGTGGGCTGAGTCAGATAGCTCTTGCTACCTGTATGTCTAGTGCATAGGGCCATGCGGGCAGGGCGCATGCTTCTGTGTTCCTTTGGCGAATCCAGTGTAAGGAGTCACATGAGCTGGAGCAGACAAGTTTGTACCTATTTGTGTCCAGTAGGGTCATGTGGGCTGGGGTCAATGGGCTTGTCTCTCTCAGATGCATCTAGTGCCATGGGTCATGGGGGCTGAAGCAGATGGTACTGTTATGGTCGGTGTATTTTTATTTACACAGGGTCACATGGGGCAGGGCACACAGTGCTCTCTATCTGTGATGTGTTCAGTACATGGGGTCATGTAAACTAGGGCGGGTGTACACAGGGTCATGTGGCGGGGGGTAGACAGGTTTTGTGACATGGAGGGTAAGGGGCAGGAAAGTACCCGGCAGCGTATACATACGATGCTGTGGCATGGCACCAGCAGAGCCCTCTGTGCTATGGCAAGTATCAGTGTGGATAAGACGGTGGCCTTCTTAATCCTCAGGGACTTTTTGGAAGTTCAGTGGGGGGTTGGCACAGTGTTGTCATGAGGGGCATGGAGACTGGTGACATCTTGGCCTTGGTCTCTCAGGGTAGACTGTGGCGAAGGGCTTACAGTATGGAGAGTAAATGACTGCAGACAGAAACAGCCTGCAGGATGGGGTGGCTGTGGAGAGAGGCTGGCAGGATGGTGGAGCAGGAGTAGAGGGCGCTGTCTTCAGGAAAATCAGCTATTTCCATAGAGCATTTCGAGTTGGGAGATTGGTTAACAACCCAGCACTTGCTTTTGATTGAGAACATTCAGCAAGCTGGGAAGGAAGGGAGGCTCTGTAGCCAGAGAGAAGGCGCCCGGAAACACCTGCAGCGAATCCAGCCCTGGTGGCCTGATGCTGGGGATGAGGCGTGTTCTCAGCACGGTGCTCCCTGTGGATGCTGGACTCACTGCTGCCTCCCTGGGATGAGGCCACGTGTTCTTACCTTCCTGTTGAATTTCCTCATCTGTGTGACTGGGTAGTTAAAGAGCAGATCATCCTGGGAGCGAGTAGATGCTTCCTTGGATTCCTTCTGGTTCTCAGTACCCATGTGGAAAGGCCAGCATGGCTGTGTGTGCCTGTAACCTGTATCCCTAGCACTGTGAGGGGCAGACAGGATGACTGGGCTTATAGGCTGCTAGCCAACCTCTAGGTTCAGTGAGAGACCCCATCCTAAGAGAATAAAGCAGAGAGTGACAGAGCAGGACACTTCGACAGCCTCTGCACATATGCATATGGGTGTGTACACATGCACACGTGTCCCCTCCCCTGCAGAAATCAGGATGTGCGGCCTGAGTAGGGAGAAAACTATCTGGAGACAACATAATCATGTACGAATTCCAAAGTATCAATAAAAAGCTGTTTGGACCCATTAGCCAGGTTTGTAGGGTCCTAGAACTGGAGACAGTTGACAAGGATAGATGGTATTTCTGAGTACCATGGCGACCTGTGGGAAGGACACGGCGTGTACAGTAGCATCAAAACAGTGCAGCACTTAGGGATAAATTTAACACAGCATGTCCAAGATCTGTGCTTTGCAAACATTAAGACGCAGCTGTCAGTAATTATGGATGACCTAATAATGGTGGGATGTGGTAAGAGACAGGGAGGAGAAAATAGACCCTTCCCTCTTTGCCCCCAGTCGCCTGCTCGGCCCCGCACCCTGACACCAGATGGTTTGTTTTTTTTTCTGCACAGCAAGCAGTTCTCCAGTAGATGCCAGCTGGGCGTCCTACAATCCAGCTCAGACACTGTCAGAGTTCAGGCTGGATCCCACAGGTTGAGGCCTCAGACCCAAACAATTGGCCTACTCAGCTGTCTGTTCTCAATCCTAGGCTGTCACCAAGTTCCAAAGACTGGCTCCAAGGTGAGGTTCCCAGAAGCACCTTGGGTTAATTTGCTAGGAGTACTCAGAGAATGCAGAAACGCCTTTATTGTTCCTGTCCATCCTTGTTTGGTTTGTGTGTTTAAGACTCATATAGATCAGGCTAGCCTCCAGCTCATTGTGTAGCTGATCTTGAACTCTTGATCTTGCTGTTTCCACTTCCTAAGTACTAAGATTCTAGGCATTAACCCCTAGGTCCACTTCACAGAGAGCTGGGAGTGGAGCCCAGGTCTTAGGGCACACTGGGTGTGCTGGATAGTTTTATGTCAACTTGACACAAGCTACAGTCATTTGGGAAGAAGAAACCGCAGTTAAGAAAGGCTTCTTCCGTACCCCCCCAGATTGGCCTGTGATGCCTTTTCTTGGTTAATGATTGCTGTTTTAGGGCCCAGCTTACTTGTGGCAATATTGCCCTGGGCAGGTGGTCCTAGCTGGTATAAGAAGGCAGGCAGAGCAATCCATGAGGAGCAATCCAATAAGCAGCATGCCTCCATGGCCTCTGCTTCATTCAGTTCTTACTTCCAGGTTCATGCCTTGAGCTTCTTCCCTGACTTGCCTGGATGATAGACTACTAGCTATAATCAATAGACCCTTTCCTCCCCAGCTTGGGTTTGGTCATGGTATTTATCATAGCAGTAGTGCCTAGCTAAGGCACTAGGCAAGCACTCAGTGCTCTTCCACCTGAACTATGTCCTGTGTCTGTCAGCTAATCTTTGCACTATACCTACACCAGCTAGAGTATTTGAGTCACTCCCCCGTCCTGCATGATGTGGACAGACCGATTTCTCCATGCTGAGGGACAATTACTTTATTTCCCCCCAAGTAAACAGCATTAGCATCGCTTGGATAAATTCCTAAAGGCATGTTTGGTTTTTTTCCCTTGGTTCAGAAGAAACTGTGTGTTTAGAATTGATAGCTGATGCCAAATTGCCCTTTGAAAAGCTGTATTTCTACACATTTCCGTCAGGGAATGGGAGCCCATGGCTTAATTGGGTGAGTGTGCTTTCGAAGGTTCAAGTAGAGATGCAGAGTGAGTCACAACAGAGCAAGGAGAGCAGGCGGCTTCACTGCTTGGCTTTTTAAACACTATACTTAGCAATTCAGATGGAAGCGAGAGGCTTATTAAGCAGGCTCGGAGTGAGCGTTGGAGCCCTCTGTAGTCAGGCCTGTGTTCTGGGTGGGGAATAATTTGCCAGTGGCTGAATGCCTCTGCTACTTGGCATCTGACTGTCACTTTTGTTCCCGAGCCCAGCCTTGCTTCAGACCCCTCTGGGTGGTCATTATACCTGTCAGCGTGTGTGTGTGTGTGTGTGTGTGTGTGTGGTGTGCTGAATGGCACTGAGGAGTGCTGTGGTGTGGACCCCGGGAGGGTGGGCAGCTTCCCACTTCAAACTGCTGACCTTGAATCAGAGTTGGAAGCCAGCAAGTGCTGACCTTGGCTTTGCTGAAGCATCTCTAGGCCAGCCAGATGACACATTCTGGGGACTGGTTTCCATGATGTGCCAGGCCAATTAGGGGAGAGTGAGTGGGTAGACTCACTTCCTAGATGGGAGCAAATTAGCCAACCCAGCCCCACACTCTACTAACCTTTCTCTGCTCAATGTTTGTAATGACCTCGGTGTCTTGTTGATGGATGTCCAGAGCTCCCAGTGTTTGGAAGGTAAGTGAGCTGCCAGATGTCTTGAAGAACTGATGTCCGTGATGACTGGCTTCTCGTTGGGTCCTAGATGTGAAGGAGGGAGATTCGCACCTGCAGTGTGGTCCTTTCCTGGGCTTCATGTGGCTTATTGCTCACAGCTGCTTATGTGGGGCCTATTTTTCTGGAGAGGGAGGGACGCTGCTGGCTTATGTGTTTGTGGTGGCCTTTCCCTAACAGTGGTCTCAGGGGCCTTAAATATTCACTCATTCCTGACAGAGTCCTCTGCTGCTTTTTGCTCTGGAGATTGTGAAGGTTTTGTGTCAGCTAAGTTTGATGATTTGGTACCTAAGGGAGGGGCTTGTCTTCGAGCTGTAGGCTTTTAGTAAACACTGGAGGAGCGTGTGGTGAGGGGTGTGCTGTGGTGCTTGACTGCTGCCTCTGGGCGGGCCTAGCAGCTCTGACGGGGCCCTGGGGCTGCCTATTTGTGTCTGCTAGTGGGAAGCAGGACCTTCAGAACCACAGAGCCTTCCTGACCTGTGAGGCTGGGGAGGTAGTTCTTCTGTTTCTTTGAGCTTGTAAAGTTGCAGGAGGGTCTTCTTGGGGTATTGGTGACCATCTGCTTGGGGGTGGATGGTCTCTTTGTCCCATGGGGAAAGGATGGAAGACGGATGTTCTGTGTTGGATAGTGTCATCCCTGTGCCTGTCAAGTGCCAGAGCAGGGCTAGAGCACTGGGATGTAGAACGTGGAGATCAAATGCTTTCTGGTGCAGACACCCACACATATACACAGGCAGCTGCATGTATAGCAGGGAGTGGCTTGGCCTAACCAGTTTTCTCTTCTGTTCCTCACAGTGCCTTTGGGTCTTTCTTCCAGGTTGTGTAGCTAGGGCTCATCTCAAGTGCCTCCTTTGAAGTTGATTTTGCAGACTCCAAAGCCTTGAGAGCGTTGGGGATGTGATGTGCACCCGGGTGATGTGTCAGGAGGTGGCTACGGCAGCATCCCTGGTTCCTGGTTGTTTTTTGTTCCCTTCCTTCCCCTATTTCACTTTCCACCTTCTTTTCTTCCTTTTTTTATTGTTAGATGTGTTTTGATCAAATATTCCATTTCCCTCCAGCTCCCTGCTCACTCTCCCCACCCAACTTCGAGTGTCCCTTTTTTCAACCTATGGAGTCCACTTACTGCTGCCAGTATGTGCATAGGTGTCGGACCGCCTACTGGAACACGGGCAGCTTTCACATTTCTAGAGAACGCTGGCTCCCTTCCCCAACCCCTCCGCCATCCACGCTGGGATTTTCACTGGCTTGCTCTTGTGTAAGTCTTGTCCATGCAGCGAGAATCTCTGAGTTCCTGGGTGCAGTGGCCCTGCCATGTCTAGAGAACACTGTTTCACAGCAGGTACCTGCGACCTCTGGCTCTCAGGACCTTTCTACCCCCTCTTTCACAGTGACCCCTGAACCTTGGGGGATGGCTTTTGATACAGATGTCCCATTAACGGCTGAGTACTTTACCATGCTCTGTACATTATTAGTTATGGGTTTCTGTGTTAATGACTGCCTACCATACAAAAGAAGCCTCTCTGATGAAGAGATGTAGTAAGCAGATTCTCCTCCAGGGCTCCTGATCTAGCTAACAGTATGAGGTATCGTTCCATCTGTGTAATGGGCCTTAAATCAATTAGAAGGTCATTTGTTACACCGTAACACTTATACAACTATTGCACCAGGGGGCGTCTCTTGCCAGGCTGGTTGTTACAGACAGAAGGTTTTACAGCTCAGTAAGACTACGGATTGCTTTGCTGTCTTGTAACTTGCATGGCACCTTCCTGCACTAAGAAAGCTACTCACTAGGAATGAAGCTTTTAGCCTGGTGCCAGCTTGATTTTTCTCTGTCCTATGACTCAAGTATGTGTCTACTATGCTTTTTAAGGCAGGGTCTGTCACTCAAGCTGAAACTTGCTGTTTTGGTTAAACTGGCCAGTGAGCTCCAGCGGTCCTCCTTCACTTCCCGGTGCCAATATCACAAGCCTATGCCGTTGTACCCCAATACCCCCTACACACCTTCTTTTTTTTTTTTTTTTGTTTTGAGACATAGATCTTCTCTATGTATCCCGGCTATCCTGAAACTCACTATGTAGGCCAGGCTTGCTTTAAACTCACAGAGATCCTCCTGACTACCTTCCAGGTGCTAGGAGGCAGCACATGCCACAATGTGCCTGGCAATGTTCCCACTTTTTACGTGGGCGCTGGGGCTTGAACTTGGGTCCTTCTCTTGCGCTGCAAACACTTTACTGACTAGCCCTGGTGGATTTTGTCTCAGCAGGTGCGTCACTTGAGTCCTGTTATCCTCTGTGTCTCTTCCTCTGAAGTCAGGAACCTCAGGGTGCCAGGTCCTTCTGGCTCTGTGCAGAGTGACCCTCTGGAGCTGAGCGGCTCTGATAGAGGAATTTGAAGGGAGTTTTGAGGGTGAAACCAACTGAGCATAGACTAGCATAGGGACTGGAGACCTCTTCTGAGACAGTCTGTGGCAACTTCCTTTTCATTGAGGATTTTCCAGAAGCTACCATGACTCATGGACTTGTATCATGCAGACTCTGGAGAACAATTAGGAAGTTTGGGTGCCTGGGCTTCCCACATGGCCATCACTCTTGTGACCATGAGGTGTGAGATAGTGAGCCTGGATGGTGTCACCTAGGATCATGCAACTGTCAGTGGCCTTGTCCTTGTCCTTCCTCACAGCAGCTGTTTCTGGTGTCAGAAACTGCAAATCTTTCTCAGGTTGCCCTGTTCATAATAATATCTGTGCTGGCCTGTCTGTTTTGGGGGATTCCCTAGCTGTAGGGTGTAATAGAACCCAGGTCATTAGTCCTCTAGAACCTCTGTACCCCCTTTCCCGCGTCTGGCCTTTCACCTACAGAGTAGAGCTCAGGTCTTTACAGAAAACACATGGAGGGGCAGCCTAGACCTGGGGGTGGTGAGCCCTCATCCCCCTCAGGGACTCTGGTGGAGAGCTGGCGCCCTGAGCTGAGCCCCTCAAGCAGACATGTCTGTATGGAGCTGCAGCAAAGAGAACGGCGGAATGGAATTCTCATTTAAAACAGAGGGGCCGCGGTGCCCTTCCACTCTCCACCCTGCGTTTGTGGTACTTCAGCTCTCACCTGAGTGAAGAGCCCTGACCACCCCTAAAGGCAGAGTTGCCTTGCATCTGGGCGCGTCTGCATCTACACCTTGTCCCGCACACAGCCAACCACTGTGCTCTGCTGCCGGCATCTCAGTGAGGGATTGGACTCCGGCTTCCCGTATGAGTGTTCACCAGAGCAGGCCGCCTGCTGGGACAGGACCTGAGAGCGAGCTGGGTCCTGCCACCCATCTTTGCACAGGTATGTGCGCTTCCACCCCAGGGCCTGCGGGGAAGGAGGCTTGCAGGCAGGCCTCTTGCTGTGGGGAAGATGGGCTCATAGGCAGGCTTCAAGAGTAGCGTCCCAGGTCCTGCTGCCTATGTATCTTCTCCACCTGACCCTGGCTGGTGTCCCTAGGCTCCAGCAGGCCACCTCCTGCCTTTGGTTGGGCAAGGAGCTGGCTGGGTGGTGGGAGGTGGAGGGTTCTGAAAGGAAGCATGAAGCACTGTTGCTGTAGCTGTTACACATGCCACACTCACGGGACACGGAGTGCCAGGCCGTAAGC
Organism: Tokudaia tokunoshimensis; assembly: GCA_036184795.1. NCBI lineage: Eukaryota > Metazoa > Chordata > Mammalia > Rodentia > Muridae > Tokudaia > Tokudaia tokunoshimensis. The sequence continues at coordinate 30,314,281 of BTHU01000006.1, read as the reverse complement.
TGCAGGCATCCTTCCATGTCTACAGAACACACACAGCTTGACATGGGACATAGTGACAGCTGTCAAGATGTCCTGGGAGTCTGGCTTTAGCTGATCATGGTTGGCAGCACTTTTTGAATGGTGCCAGTGGAGCACACGACAAATGTTACACATAGCACTTCTTTATCTGAACATGAGTGTTAGGAAAATCTCAGGATCGTACACCTGGGCATGTGCCTGGAAAATGCAGTGTGCTCTTTCTGCTCATTTGGGAACCAGCAAAGTCTCTGAATTGATTTTTTTTATTCTTTTGTTCTTATCCTTGAAAATAATATTTTCCTTGCATTTATTTATTTAGTATATGTATATGTATGTGCACATGTGCTGTGTTGCAATATGATGGTCAGAGGGCGATTTGTGGATGTCAGTTATTTCTTTCTACCATGTGGGTTCCAGTACTGAACTCAGGTAGGCAGGCTTAGTCACAGGTCCCTCTCTATCCCTTGAGCCATGTCTCTGATCCTGGTTTTTGATTTTTGACATAGTGCCTCATGTAGCTTGGCTAATCTCGAACTTGCTAAGTAGCTAGGAATAACTTTGAACTCGTGATTTTTCTGCCTCTGCCTCCCCAGTGTTGAGCTTACAGGTGTCCACCACTGTGTGTGCCCAGTTCATGTGGTCCCACTTTTCTGCATGCTCAGCAACCATTCTGCCAACTGAAATACATCCCCACTAGGGAAATAGTTTTAATATAACTCTTCCCTTAAGTGTGGGATCTCAGGTTGGGTAGAGTTGTGGTTAGGTTCACTAATTCTGTCTGTAAGTGAGGAATCTCACTTCAAGTGCAGTGTATTCAGGTATTCTCACCAGGGTGGTATTCCATAGGCCAAAGTGTGCTTGTACTGGAGGGACGCTAGGGTGAACCAGAAGAGACCTGTGACCTGCTCCTAGTGTGGATCTGTCTATCCTCAGAGGCCCTGGCTTTCTATGGCCAATGCAAACTGGGGTGTGGGACTTCAGAATGTCTATTCTGTAACTTGTCATTAGAGGTAGTAGTCTGGTAGCAAGCAGCCAGGTGACCTGTGTTTGTGGATTGTACACTTGGCATGTGTTCTAGGGCACCCTACTGGATTGGGGCCAGACCTGCTGGGTAATTTCTGGTTTGATGCTGTTGATGGGAACATAGCCCAGGGCAGGTTCTACTCTGGAAACAGGTGTCTTTTCAGAGAACCCACAGTCTACTAGTTTGAAGATAGTCCTTGTTCTTCGGATGTTTCTGCCGTTTCTCGGTTGCTTGCTGGATGCACCATTCAGATATCAATGCTGTAGTAGCTACCGTCTAGCCTGCTCCTTGGTAGCATCTCGACTCTTCTTCACCTGCCTGTGGCTCTTTATAGCCTCTGCCTGACAAGAGGCCCTTGGAGTGACCTGTGACCCACGGTCAGCCAAGTAAGCCTGTGTCTTGCTGGGCTGATCCTGAAGCATGTGGGCTCTGCTCTGGTAACATCCACCCATCTGGCCTGCCACCTGTGCCAGGCAGCTGGCCCTAAATCTTTGTGGGCTGTTCAGTCCCATGCTGTCACATTTCCTTTCTGCCAGGGGCCACCATTTTGGAGCATAGCACAATGCACATGTGGCAAGAAGCCCCAGCTGGAGCTCTCTTACAGACCTGTCGCTCTGTAGTACTTTGGCAAGGCCTGCTGGAAGACCTGCTCAGCCCACCACCTTTGCCCTGCCTCCCAGCTGGATCTGGATTTGCTCCTAGTGTGGAGGCTGCCAGGTAGAGCGCAGGCAGCCATCACTCGGGAGAGGAAGCATTTAACTTTTGAGGCAGCAACACAATACCATCTCCTCTGTGGAGGCGGCCGAGGTAGAAGATTAGCAATTAATTCTTTATTACGTTCAAACTCCTCTTCAGTTCTGTGGAACCAAACAGTCCTCCCACCTCGAGGAGGGGAGGCTCCACTCAGTTCATTCCCTAGCGCACCGCTGCTCACCTGCTCTTGAGCTGATAGGAATTGCTTACGAGTCTTCATGGAAGACATTCAGACACGCAGTTCTCTGGCTTCTACTTGCTCCCCCGCCTTCCCCCTCCTCTCTGGTGTAGTTTATTGTGCTTTGGTCTCAGGAGCGTCTTGCTGTTTATTGGGATTCAATTATAGAATGCAGGTATCAGCTTCCTTTTAGGCTAGACAAGTTGTAGCACGTTGATTTTCATTTTCTTTAAATTATAGGTTTTTTATTGACTTATGAGAACATTGACTCTGAGGAGAGAGTCACTGGGTGCTTTTGCGGGTCTTGCCTTTAGTTTGGACAGTTTTATTGTTTACTATAGCTTGGATGAACTGTCAGAGGCATGTCAGTAGGTGTTGCTTCTCAGTTATGTGCAAATTATGAAGTGAGATGGTTTGGTTTTGAAGGCACTGTGGGCTTTAGGTCATTGTTGTAGTCTTAAAAAAGACCCAACAGCCACTATGGACAGTTATGAGTAACTGGACTCAGCTATATTATGCCCAGTAAAACTATACTTTTGGTCTGAGCATGTGACTCAGTAATAGAGCCCCTGCCTAGAATCCCCCCACCCCGGTGAGGGGCTAGGAGGTGTGGCTCAGTGGTAGAGCCCCTGCCTAGAAACTCCCCAGGGAGGGGCTGGGGGCGTGGCTCAGTGGTAGAGCCCCTGCCTAGAATCCCCCAGGGAGGGGCTGGGGTGTGGCTCTGTGGTAGAGCCCCTGCCTAGAATCCCACAGTGAGGGGCTGGGGTGTGGCTCAGTGGTAGAGCCCCTGCCTAGAATCCCCCAGGGAGGGGCTGGGTTATGGCTCTGTGGTAGAGCCCCTGCCTAGAATCCCCCAGTGAGGGGCTGGGGTGTGGCTCAGTGGTAGAGCCCCTGCCTAGAATCCCCCAGGGAGGGGCTGGGGGCGTGGCTCAGTGGTAGAGCCCCTGCCTAGAATCCCCCAGGGAGGGGCCGGGGTGTGGCTCTGTGGTAGAGCCCCTGCCTAGAACACCCCCAGGGAGGGGCTGGGGGCGTGGCTCAGTGGTAGAGTGCTTACTTAGCTTGTGTAAGGCCCTGGGTTCCCTCTTCAGGTAGCATAAACAAGCAAAACAATTTTGTTTTCAAAATCAATATCTAGTCATTTGGTTTAAAAGCAGCATAGAACCTGTCTCTTCCTCCTTAGTAGCTTAGCTTACTCCCTGGTAATGTTCTGCTCTGGTCTACCAGGAAGTTTTCTTTTCTCTTGGTCTGTGAGAATCTACTAGCACCTTGTGCCCTTATTTGACAGTGGTTGTGTTGGGCGTGAGCCTAGTACAGGGTGGGGTGGTGTTTCCAAGCTGCAGGCAGCACCTGTCTTGGTTAGAATCTTGACCTTGGTCAAATTGGGCCTCATATAGTGACCTGGAGGTATCTGAAGGACATGGGACTCCCTTGTGGAGAGCTTAAGGGACCCAGTCCCTGTAAGGTAGCTTCAGAGTTTAGAAAAATGAGCACAGGGTACAGTACCATGGCATGAGCTGAGGGTACGAAGAGCAAGAGGACCTGCCTGCCACAGACTAGGGAAGCCTCCCTGTCAGGGTTGGACTCTCAGAACTGGCTTTATGATTTCACCGTTATAGATTGGGTGCTAGGGGCTGCACAGGGACCTACAGGTCTGAGTGCATAGTCAGCTCTGGGTAACATGCTCTGGCTTGCTTGGGCATGGTGTGAGCTTTATTCTTCTTATCATAGCCCCCCACCCCCACCCCAGCCTCCTTCAGCCCTGAGGCTGGGGTTGGAGTGGAGACTACTTATCTCCCCACCCTGGGCAGGGCTTTGGGCACACCCTCCCTAGTGCCTGGTGAGCCCCGCTTCTGTCTGTACAGTAATACTTGCTTTTGTTTCCACCAGCAACATGAACCCTTGTTTATGGCCTTTTCCACTTACTGACAACCCTTGCCAAATTAATTTTATTTAATTATCTCCCAGGGCTAAGCTTGAATACATTTTGTGTTAAATTCACAGTTTTTTCCTTTTCTAACCGAAATGGACTTAATATCCTTGTTAAAATCTGATTAAAACTAAAATTGAGTTTTTTGAAGTCTGATTATCCCATGAAATGGAATTTTTAAACCTAATTACGAGTGGATTTGCATACACTTTTCAGCACCATTGAAAAGAAAGTCGAAGGAAATTTATTAATGACAGCCTTTCTTGCATTTCCTTGGGGCATGACGTTGCTGTAGGAGCGAGGGGGAGGCCTCCGAGGAAAGTCGTGTTTCTCCCCGCCCCTCTTTGGAAAAGAAAAATTCATTCCTCAGAGACCCCGTTTCCCAGAAGGCTGCGCTTCATCTTGTTTTCTTTCCCTGGCATCAGTGTGTGGACTGTCTTCTGTTTCCCTTGCAGAGTCCTTTATGGAGGGCAGGGGTACCAGCTGCAGCCCTTTCTAGGCTACGGACCCACCCACAGTTCAGACGTGCCATCTGCAAGCGTGCCAGCAGCAAGCCTGATTATGTTTGTGGCATGTGTGCCTTCCTTCTGCCCACTGTGTGCAGTGGGTGAGGGTTTCCTCAGCTGGTCTCCACAGAGGTCCCTTTCTGTGCTGTGTTGGGAGCCATGCTTCCTGCTCCCATTTCTTTGTGGAGGGTGAGGGCCCGGCGAGCGCTCAGCCGCTGAGCTCCACAAGCCACCTTCCCAGGAATGGACCTGTTAGTAATGTTCCTTTCTAGTAAAATTACCTTCTTGTTGTCACAACTAGGCTGGATCAAGCTTGGCTGAGTGGAATCACTTACATCATAGGTTCCCAGGAAATCGGGGAACGGGAGAGAAAAAAAGAAAGGAAGGAAGGAAGGAAGGAAGGAAGGAAGAAAGAAAGAAAGAAAGAAAGAAAGAAAGAAAGAAAGAAAGAAAGAAAGAAAGAAAGAAAGAAAGAAAGAAAGTGAATGAATGAATGAGAGAAATCTAGCTGGTTTGCTTCTCCCCTTTGCTTGGGCCCACAGCCAAAGAGGCAGTGATACCCACATTTAGAGTGGGTCTCCCCCTAGTTGATCTTCACAGACATGACTAAGTTTGACACTCTTCAAGTTGACAATCAGAGTTAACGGTCCAGGGCCCAGCGTGATGGCACAGTGGGTGTAGGTGCTTGCCACACAAGCCTGTCCACCCCAGTTTGATCCCTGAGACTCATGTAAATGTAGAAGGAGAGAACTGACTCCACAGGTGGTCCTTGGACCTCCACACTTGTGCTCTGGCTTGTATACCCCTTTCCCCACAGTAGACAGACACAGACACACATATAATGTTAATATTAACTGTCAAACTTATTTTAGGGATTTTGTATTGTATAGATTTTAGAATCAGCTTTTCATTTTCTGTGTATGTGCGTGTGCGTGGGGGAACATGACTAAGTGTATGAGTCTAGGACATTTGCATTGTCCTGCAGCCCTCACACAGAGCGTGTCTTGCTCACTTACTAGACACTGACCCTGGTAGCCCCCATTGTACTGTCTGTGTGGTTTTGGATCACAAGTCAGCATATCTCATGGGAGCAGTGTCCCGTGGTGTCTGATCCTTTGGGACCTGCCGCAGTTCATTGAGTTCAAGGCTGACTTGTGCTTTAGCAGGCGACAGGATTTCTTTAAGTTTTATTTTTATTTGTGTATATGCCTGGCTCAGTGTGTGGCTATGTATATGTGTGAGTGGGTGTGCCTGCAGAGGCTGGAAGAGGGTGTCCGATTGACTGGCGCTGCTGTTACCAGCAGTTGTGGCACCCTGGGTCCGCTGATAGAGCAGCAAGGATTCTTCATTGCAGAGCCTTCTCTCCAGCACCCTTCCTGCCCCATTTTGGAGACAAGGTTTTCTGTTGTTCAGCTTCCAACTCGCTGTGTAGCCAAGGATGACGTGTGATCCTCCTGCCTCTACCCTCCCAAGGGATTACCATCAGGTGTCACTATGCTTGCTCTGGGGCAGTGCTGGAGAAAGAACCCAGGCCTTCGTATGTACTAGGGCAGGCCTTCCTGTGCACTGGGGAAGTTCCTGCTGACTGCCGCATCCCATCCCAGCCTCTGTCCTGACAAACCTCAAGGCCGAAGTTTCCCTTTGAAAATCATTATTCTGGCTGCTCTTCTAGAGGTCCTGAGTTCAATTCCCAGCACCTACATGACAGCACACAGCTGTCTGTAACTCCAGTTCTAGGGGATCTTACACCCTCACACCATAGAATACTAAATAAAAGTTACAAAATGAAAAAGAAAGAAGAAAAGACCTTTTTCTTTTCTTCCTTTTTTTGGGGGGGTTGAGAGGGGCAGTACTGGATATTGAACATACTTCTTCATGCATGCAAGACAAGTGTCTACCACTGACTTATAGCCCCACTATTCTTCCTCTTTAAGCTCTCTTATTCACTGTGTGGACATGAGCTTCTTCTCTTCTGTCATGGCAGTGATACTGTTTTGGTTTGGAGTCCTGGCTCTTGTGAATAACACTGCACATGCATGTGTAGACACTTGAAGATCTCACTCAGGCCATAAGCTCTTTCTAGTTTACATTATTTCAGGAATCACAGAGTGGGATCTGGGGTCCAGGAATGCTTTATGTGGAACCAAGGGTTCCCCCCAGCATGTAGGACAGGAAGCTTGCCAGCAGCATCAGATTCAGTGCTGAGGTGACAGTGGGGTCCCCCGAGTGTGGTGTGGAGCACCTGTGCTTGCTTTATCACAGTGGGGCGCACATCTTCGGCTGCCAGTGCCTGGGGTTAAAGAAACCTGCTTTAGAATTCTAGAAATAAGTGGCCCACTTCAGAAAGACTCCATCACCAAAGCTAGCTCCCTTGCTTTGACATGTTGTTCTGTATAAATTTCAAAGGGACACACAGAAAGACTCTCTTTGGATTCCTCTTCAATAAAGAGCAAGTAGTGTGCAGGTGTGTGTGTGTGTGTATGTGTGTGTGTGCAGGTGTGTGTGAGTGTATGTGTGTGTGTGTGTGTGTGTGAGTGAGTGTGTGTATGTGTGTGTGTGTATGTGTGTGCAGGTGTGTGTGTTTGTGTATGTGTGTGCAGGTGTGTGTGTGTGTATGTGTGTGTGTGCAGGTGTGTGTGTATGTGTATGTGTGTGCAGGTGTGTGTGTGTATGTGTGTGTGTGTGTATGTGTGTGCAGGTGTGTGTGTGCATGTGTGTATGTGTGTGTGCAGGTGTGTGTGTGTGTGTGTGTGTGTGTGTGTGTGTGTGTGTGGGAGCGTCCGTGCCACAGACATGTAGAGAGCTCAGAAGACAGCCTGGGATGCTGATCGTCACCTTTTACTGCTTGGCTGCGAGCTCCAGATTTTCTGATCCATGACTCTCCCGTCTCCACCTCTCACCTTACGAGCGGAGCGAGTGCTGAGACGACAGACACTTGCCTCTGTGTCCAGTGTCTTCTGCGTCCTGCGGATCTGAAGTCAAAGTGCTTGACTAGCACTTTGCCCCTGAGTCATCTTTCAGTCTTTAGTTATTATTCCTCCTTCAAAAATACCATGTCCTTTCCATCCACCCACCCATCCATCCATCCATCCATCCATCCACCCACCCACCCACCCATCCATCCATCCATCCATCCACCCACCCATCTACCCACCTACCCACCCACCCATCCATCCATCCATCCATCCATCCATCCATCCATCCACCCACCCACCCACCCACCCACCCATCCACCCATCCACCCACCCACCCATCCATCCATCCATCCATCCACCCATCCACCCACCCACCCATCCATCCATGTGTATGTACCATGCAATGGACATGTGGAGATTAAAGAACAACTTGTAGGCTCTTTCCTTCAAATGCATGGGTCCTAGGGATTGACCTCAGGCTGTGAGGTCTGGCAGCAAACCATCTTTGCCCACTGAACCATTTCTCCCAATTCTCCTGGATTCTTCTTTAAATGTACATCTCTCTCTCTCTCTCTCTCTCTCTCTCTCTCTCTCTCTCTCTCTCTCTCTCTCTCTCTGTATATGTTTAGGCATAACTTTGTCATTCATCTGTTTGACTGTTTGAGATAGGGTCTCCAGTAGCTGAGAGAACAGGTTGCAGCTCCCTTTGAGTTTTGAATGAGATGGTAATGACATGCAGTGTGATGGTCGGCTCCTTGGTACATGATTGAAGGGTGTTGAAGACACGTCACCTGTGCTCCTCTCCTCAGGCAGGCAGGTCACAGCATGTTCTCTTACTTTCCCTGGCATTGCTCTCTGTTCCTGCCAGGCTGTTCCTGCCCCCGGGAGACAGCACTGTTCTCAGTTCTGTTTCCACCGATCAGTTTCCTCTGTTCCAGAATTGTAAATCAGGGAAATGCGCTGTTCCTGCCTTTGATGGCTTCTTCTTTTTCCTGGGGCTGAGACAGAGGCTGGTCTCTGTTCCTTATAACTGTAGGATGCGGCCTGGAGATATCATCTCTGCCTGTGCTGGTGATCATCTAGCTTCATTGTCCTCCTGGCCCTGGCTTTGCTCAACATGATCCTCTTCCGATGAAGCAAATTTTGGGGGCACATCAGGGGTCACCCCTTCTTGTGTTGGGTGGTGCTCTATTGCAGGGACTTAAGGGCTGCATCTATTTCCTGTTGGGAATGTGACAGGGATACCTTCATCTTGTTGTGTACAGATTTACTGCCTTCACCTAAGCTGGAACCCTAGAGTGAAATTGCAGGGCCAGTTAGTCAGTGTGTGTTTGTCTTGTGCGAATGGCCACGTGGGTTTCCAGCGAGGTCGCTGGCTTGGTGTTCCTCTTGTAGCCTCGAGATTCCATCTGCTTTGAATCAGTTCATCAAGGCTGTGTATTTTGTTTTATTTTATTTTTTAAGGCAATTGTGTAATTATTCCAGTGGGGACGAAGTGCTGTCTGCCTGGGATTTTAGTCCAATCTGCTCAGTGACTGATGCCCCAGTGTCTGTCAGGCTCCTTGTCATGTTCTGAGTGGTTTGTGCTCCTTTGCAAGTGTCTGTTCTGTGTGTTTTACACATTTTATTGATTTATTTTATTTTACTGTCCTTTGTGTGGGATGGTCATATTCTCATGTCTGTGTGGGTGTACACTTTAGACCACACATGTGGAGGTCAGAGGACAGCCTCAGGTGTCCTTGCCTGCCACCTTGTTTGAAGCAGGGTCATGACTTCTGGGAACTTCAGATTGACTGCCTGTAAGATCCTGAGCATTCTTGGGTATTCTGCCTCCACTCCCATCTCCCCAGAGGTGTGCTTGTATTAGAGACTTCTGCATTATCCCTTCCACACCATTCACCCCTACCCCCAAAGAGCCATCTCCCAGAGCAGGGGGAGTTTTTAAAAAAAGTTTTATTTATTTTTACATTCATTGGTGTTTTACCTGCTTGTATGTCTGTTTGAGGGTCCCAGATCCCCTGGAAGTGGGGTTATAGACAGTTGTGAGCTGTCATGTGGATGCTGGGAATTGAACCCAGATTCTCTGGAAGACCAGCTAGTGCTGTTAACCTCTGAGTCATCTCTCCAGCCTGCAGGAGGAATCTAATCCAGATGCTGATAGCTATCAGCTATCCTGCCTTGTAAAGGGAGATCAGGGAGGTTTCTGAATTTGAGGACCTCAGAGAGGAACAGACACTAGACTGTTGTAGGTTAAAAAGTATAAGGAATTACGTCTTTCCGTGTTTAGAACATAGACTATGAAAACATTGCCCACAGATGGTCTCAGTAAGTCTTCCCTTTTTAGTTAGCTCAGTTCTGTATAATTAGTTCTTACTGGGTCTCATCTGGGTTGATGGTCTTGTGGAACCATGTAGTTCTTCACTAAAGAGCAGTCTAGAAGTCTGGATGCTATTCACAGTTCCTGCCCAGGGTCTCTAGTTCAAGCAGTGGTGTGTCCTTCCCATGAATACGAGTGAGCTTGTTCCTCCATGGGTAGATGGTGACTCTGCCCATGCTTGCCCTAAACCTCCCATCCAGCTTGAGAGTACAGTATGATGGTCTGGAGGTGGCAGACTTACTCTACGGTGACTTACTACTGATGGTGTTCAAATGGAGGTGTCTGAGGCAGACTTACAGCAATGGTGTGAGTGAGGAGGAAACTGGCTTTCCTCTAGCATCAAAAGCAGAGACATAAGAAGGCAATTAGAAAATTAGACAGCATTGTATGTATAGCAATTAATCCTGTTTGAAAGCAGTGGAGGTCAGCACCTAATTCATCAGAAGGGATGAACATCATTTTTCTACAGAAAGTTTTGGTGTACAACAGTCGGGCGAGGTAGAACGTTCCAGGAATATACCAAGGATTGTCAAATGAAGAGATTCGGTGAACCTGGCCAGGGTCCCGCCATTTTTATTTTTACAGAACATTGTGGGCAGGTCTGAAGCGCATCCACCCAGTCCTTGTGTGCGTATTAGAAATAGCCTGTATGTGTAGTGACTTGGTATTTGTTGCTCTACTCATTTATCTTTTACTGTGCTAGCATCTGTTTTAGATCCTGGGAACATGTGCAGGTACATTTCTGTGTATTCACACAAATGCATGTGCTTATGGAGGCCATGGCACAGTCTTAATTGTTGTTGCCTACTAATGCTTTCTGTCCTTTTGAGACGTAGTGTCACTGGCCTGGAATTTGGTGACTATCCTGGCCTGCCAGTGAGCCTCAGGGATCTTTCTGTCCCTGCTCCCCAGGCCTGGAATCACAAGCATGTGCTACTATGCCTAGTTGGTCTTTTCCCTCCCAGAATTTATTTTTATTCAATTTTGTATTGTTATTTTACGTGTATGGATGTTTTGCTTGCATGTATGTATATGCAGCATGTGTGTATTCTATGTCCAAGGAGGACAGAAGAGGGATCATATCTCCTGGATTTGGAGTTACAGATGGTTGTGAGCTGCCATATGGGTGCTGGGCCTCTAGAAAGGTAACCAGTGCTCCTAACTGTGGAGTCCTCTCACCAGCCCCCATGCCTAGCTCTGTGTGTGTGTGTGTGTGTGTGTGTGGCTGTCTGTCTGTCTGTCTGTCTATTGTGTGTGTCTTTTTATTTTCCTGACACTCAGTTTCCAAACTGAAGAAAGTTTGTCTTGTAAGGGAAAGCTCATGTGGCACGGGACAAAGGGAGGCTGGTTTATAGGAGAGTTGGGGATGGAAGTTGCTGACTTGAGAGAACTGAATGCTAATTTGGGAGAAGGGAAAGCCAAGAGCCAGGTCAGTGCATGACGTGTGGCTTTCAGCTGTGCTCAGGGGCTGCAGTCACACACCTCCAGGTGGGCAGATAGGGTGATTTGTGATAGACACTGTGAGTTTATAAAGGTAGCAGAGCCTGGAGCCGCCAGTGTAATAGTAGGGCTGCCATATGCTCAGCCTGGCAGAGAAGGTGCCGGGCAGAGAGGGAAGCCTCCAGTGCCTGTGGTTGGTGCCATGGTGCATGTTGAGGTGAGCTTGTACATGGCTGATGCTGAGGTTACTAGTCTCTATCTCGCTTGGCATTAAATCTGGCCAGCAAGCGTCATCCCCCAAGGAGATGAAAGCATTTCTTGTGGAGACTCTGGCTGTATGACGGAAGTCATCATGATGCACTAACCTGGGCCCTCTCATCTCCCTCTACTGTTGGCGAGGCGGCAGGCTCACTCTATCCAAGGTGCTTGTTAGTGTTAACTGTCAGCTTCATGTGACCCACAATTACCTGGAGTCTTAGGATCAGGTGTGACTGTGAACATATCTCTGACAATCTTCATTGTTAATTGGTGTAGGAAGTCCCAGCCCATTGTGAGCGGCACCATTCTGTAGGCCGGGGATCCAGAAGAGTTTAGAGAGGAAAATCCGAGCTGAGAACAAGCAAGCAGGCGGGCATAGATCCAGATCTAGGTGTTTATACTCTGCTCTTGATGGTGCATGTGAGACTTTATGTTTCTGCCTTGACTTCCTTTCAATGATGGATCTTGGCCTGGAATTGTAAGATAAATCCTTCCTTCCTAAATTGCTTTTGTCAGTGTTTTATCACAGTACAGAAATGAAACTAGAACACCAAGGAGGCTGCGTGTTAGTGAGTCATTGACCAAACAGATAGAGGAACTTGGTGGACATGGGAGCTATACGAGGGAGACTTCAGAAGCAGCACCCTCCACTGAGTGTTTCCAGAGGAAAGATACAGGAAGAGAGTTCTATGAAAGAAGAGCGCCCAGGGAACCAGAGGAGCTCAGGGAAATAATGAATGCTGAGCAGATAGGAGGTTCCCATAGCTGCAGAGATGGGATGCCCCTTTCAGTTACTCCTCCACACTTTGTGGACTCTACCTCCCAAGACCCAGAGACCACAAGCATCGTGTGTAGCTGGGGCAGAGTCCACACAGCTGGGAGGGGGTGCAGGAGGAAATGGCTGGGATCTCAGTGGGAGTTACTTGTAGGTAGTCACAGCTATTCTCACGAAGGTGGCAATGGCTGGTACCCATGGTAATGCCCAGAGGACAGTGTTCCACAACAGGAACAGTGCATTCTGGAGCTCAGACTCTCCATCCTCCTAAGGGCTCAGCCTGAGTGGCTAGGACTGTAGGAGCAGGTGCCATAGTACACAGCGCTAAGCCTATGTTTCTGTCTAGTCTGCCTTGTCTGTCTGTCTGTCTGTCTGTCTCGTTGTGTGTGGTATATGCTTGTACAGTTATATGTGCATACTTGTGAGTGCATGCATATGTGTGGGGGCAGAGGAGGATGTTGGGGGACTTGCTCTATCATTCACTCCTTTGTTCTTTAATAATAGGGTCTGTTCAGTTTGCTTTTAGTTGTGATAAATACCATGACCCAAATCAGCTTTGGAGAGGACATGGTCCTTTGGTTTGCAGGTAATAGTCTGTCATTGAGGGAAGTAAGGGCTGGACCTTGGAAGCAGGAACTGGAGCGGAGACCGTGGAGGAATGCTGCTTACTGGTTCACTTTCATGACATGATCAGCTTGCTTCTGCTTTCTTATCTTAGGACCACCCCCCTAGGGATGGCACCACCTACAGTGGACTGGAGCCTCCCACATCAGCCATCAAGCAAGACAATGTCCCAAGATATGCCCACAGGCCAATCCTGATAGCCAGTTCCTCAGTTGAGGTCTGTGTCCTTCCTGGTTTCTCTAGTTTGTGCCATGTTGATTGAACTAGCACTGGGTCTCTCCCTGAATCTGGAGTAGGATGGGGTCACCCAGCAAAGTTCTGTTATCTTCCCGTCTTTGCTCAGTGCTGGGTTAAAGGCATGCATGGCTACACTTGGCATTTTGCTTGGGTACCAAGGGTTCACACTCAGGCTTTTGTGCTTTTATAGTAAGTTCTCGCAGACTTCTCACTCAGGCTGTGTCAGGAACCCATCCAGGCTTGAGCTGAGTCCTGCTGACTCCACTAGATGGCCCAGTGCAGTCTGCGGGGAAGGCTGAGGGGTGAGTCGCTGCCGCAGGCTGCGACCTAAACATGGAGTTCTCCTTCCTGTGAAGGTGGCAACATCCTCAGATCTCTGGTGCCTTTTTTTAAAAAACAGTTTTGCTCTGCAATTTAAGCGTGTATGGCACCTGTAACATAGTTTAAGTTGGCTTCAAATTACCCTCCTGCTTCAGCTTATTGAATACTGGGGTTATAGTGCTGGGCTCACAAACCAAACTTTCCTCCGTGTTTGGGACTGGGCCTGGTGTGGGCACGTGGTTGGTAAGCACTCTGCCAATGCAGCTACGTCTCCAGCCTGTGGTGGTGGTGGAAGCTTTCCACAAGGAGGCCTGAGAGTCCTCTGGAGATCAAGGGACTTTAGCGCCAGGGTGAAACTTCCTACTGAGAGTCCCAGGGTGCCTTACAGCTTGTCTCAAGGCACACCGCCTTCAGCCACCACAATGTTGTCACACCAAGTATATAAGCAGTCTTTGTTATATATTGTCCCTAGCGTTCTGCCTCCATGCGTGTGCCTTCCAGCTCTGTACTCCATCTTTCAGAGCATCTTGGGGGAATCAGTGATATAATTCCACTCAAAGCCGTGTCCTTCTGGTCCTTGCTCATCTTCCCCCAGCCCTTTTCTCTTTTCTGTGGTACCAAAGGTGGAACCCAGGTGGTGCACTAAACCCACACAGCGCGCGCACACACACACACACACACACACACACACACACACACACACACAGCGCACGCGCACACACACACACACAGCGCACGCGCGTGCGCGCGCACACACACCCACACACACACATACACACAGCGCATGCGCGTGCACACACGCGCGTGCACACACACCCACACACAGCGCACACGCGCGCGCACACACACACACACACACACACACACAGCGCGCACGCACACACACACACAGCGCACGCGCGCGCGCGCACACACACACACACACACACACTCTTTCTCTCTAAATAAATTCATAAATAAATGGAGAGATAATGGTTTGTTTTGTTTTTGAGACAGGGTTTTTCTGTGTAGCTCTGGCTCTCTTCTGTGTGGCTCTGGAACTCACTGTGTAGACCAGCCTGACCTTGAACTTGTCTGCCTTTGCCTCCAAGTGATGGGATTAAAGGCGTGAGCCACTACTGCTTGGCTGTAAATAAAGATTGTAAGTCTTAGGGGCTAAAGAGATGGCTTGGTGGTTAAGGGCAGCTGGTACTCTTGCGGAGAACTAGAGTTCCAGTCCCAGCTCCCACATGCAGCAGCTCAGAACAGCCTGTAAGTCTGGCTTGAAGCTCCAAGGAATCCAGTGCCCTCTTTTGGCTTCTATGTGCACCTTGGCACCTGTGCTCGTACATATACTTACACATGCATGCACAAACATGCTCATGTGTGCTTTCTCGCAAACACATTTTAGGGGTAGCTTGATGGTTTATCAGTAACAGTGCTTGCTTTTAAGCCTACCAACCTGAATATGATCCCGGGGATTCACCTAGAGGAGTGGTTCTCACCCTTCCTAATGCTGTGACCCTTTAATACAGTGCCTCATGTTGTGATGACCCCCAACCATAACGTTATTTTCATTGCTATTTCATTACTGTAATTTTGCTACTGTTATAAATTATAAATATTGGATATGTAGGATATCTGATATGCCACCCCCAATGGTGTCACGACCCACATGTTGAGAACCACTGTCTTAGCACATGTGACCACATCCCAGCCTAAGCTGTCAGCCATTTGTTCTCTAATATGTCACCTGGCACAAGCCTTGTGCCAAGCTTCCTATTCCTGTCGGCCTAGACTTCCTTTGAGCACTTCTGCTGTGGAGATGGTGTCCTGCTTTCTTGTTTGCCTGTGTTCTTGCTTCTGAGCTCCACACAGTTTTTGTTTTCTCTTCACTCTCATGGCCAGAGGGATGAAAATCCGAGGTGTGTTTTTGTTTCTGGAGAGAGAATCATAAATCAGGATGTGGCTGTCTAGCTTATTCCTCTTACTTACACTGAGCTAGATTCAACCAGAGTTCAGAAAGGCCAAATATCTAGCCTAGGGCCCCACAGCAAGCTAGAGAGCAGCCTGTGCTCACAGCCCGGGTCTGTATGGATGTAGCGGTTGCTTCCCCAAAGTCCTGAGACCTTCTCTTCGTTTGCTGTTCAGTGAGTTCAAAGTGAATGCCTCACTAATGATGGCACCTCTCTGAGCCTCGGTGTCAACCAAGTCCTTTGTTCAGCCGGTGTGGTGCGTTTGATTGTGTCCCTGGAAGCCAGGTGCACTTGATTTTTAATTCACTCTTCCCTCACTGAGAGAAGTTATGGTAGGTAGGTGAGTGGGTCGGGAGTTGTAAATTTATTATAGGAGGTTCCCTCCCTTTCTGTTTAATATTGAAAGTCCTGTCAAGAGTGGAACAGGTTGATAACCCAACATCCCTGAAGTCTGATCAGTTTCCAAATAAGTCCACTTCTGACCACACATCTGCTGCCCACAGAGAAACAGCTGTAGGGGACATATCTTGTCTCACCTACTTTTTTATCCTTAGACACCACTATCTAGTGTAGGTAAGTTTTCCATGCTCAGGTCATTTTAGGTCCTTCGTGGGGAGGCAGGCAAGCCCAGCTCAGTCCTAGTCTGATGGAGATCTGTCAGTCCCTCCCACTCTTGTCTCCATCCCTGCTATGTAGACATTGGGAGGAGTGCACTCTTCAGTTATGTGTGGATGTGCTTCCTGGCTCTCCCTCCCTGAAGTTTGTTTGGGGCACATTTTTGGATGTTTACAGCATCAGACACCAGCTCTTCCAGAGCATCTGATGCGGGAGAGGAATTGAGGCATTTGTTTGAGAGCTTCTGAGAGCTGTTTTCAGTGTGAACAGTTCAAAGAACTCCTCTTGTTAATCAGAGGAATATTCCAGCATCCCTGGGGTGGTCACACTGGCTTAATTGGAACCCGGGCTGCTTTGAAGTCCTTTTAATCCTTCCTGAGCTGGGAGAAAGAATTTGGAGGCAGCAACTGTAAATTTGAAATTTCTTCATTTTATTTACATGTGTCTGGGGACCCATGGAGCCCTTTTCTCTGAGGCAGTTAAGCTGTGTTTCCAACTGTGGACAGTTGAATGAGATGTGGACATTAGGTGACTGGTGTGGGAGTGTTGCGGGGCAGTGAGTTACTTAAAAGTGGCAGCAGTGGGCCCCGGTGTCCATGCAGTCCAGCAGTCTCGGGCCTTCTTAGGAAGCATGCTGTCTTGCTGCTGGTCTCCAGCTACCATGGCCGCGACATGAAGAGGGGACATTAGCCACCCAGCAGAGCTGTTCTCCCACACCTTCTTAGTTGCTTAGAGGTGGATCCAGGCTACTGGGCCAGCTAGACACAGCAGGACAAGTACTCTTGTTTAGCTCTTCTGAGGGTTAATTGTCATTAAAAAAATAGAATCTTATATCTTATTCTAGACTGACCTTGAACTCTGTGTATAGTTACTAATGACTTCATGCCACTAGGCCAGGTTTATGCAGTGCTGGGAGTAGAACTTAAGGCTCCATGCATGCTAGGCAAGCAGTTGACCAACTAAGTCATGTCCTTGCTTTGTGTTTGCTTTTGAGCCAGGGTCTCACTGTGAAGCCCAGGTTGACCTGGAACTCATGACTCTCCTGAAGCAAGCAAGCTTCTAGGTGCTGTGGTAGGAGTTCGTTTTTGAAATTTCATTCTTAGGTGTGCTCACATGCGTTTGGGCATTCTCTGTCTCTGCCTGTTGTATTTCGGTAGGGGTGCTGGGATGACAGTTGTGGTGGCACTGTGTCTGGTTATTTTGTGGTCCTGGGGAGTCCAGCTCCAGTCATTCAGCCTTAGTGGCAATCCCTTTACCCATTAGCCATTGTCTTAGATTCAGTGTCACCCTCCTGAAGACTGTTCCTGAATGACTTGTCAAGTGACCACCTCACTTTAGTCCCTTTTCCTGGCTGGACTATCACTGTGCTCATAATGGAAACATATTACACATTGGTTTTATCCCAGTCATCATTAGGCCCAGCAGATAGTGAGTGTCTGTGACTCTGAATGCCACACGTTCTGTCAGCGAGCGGAGTACCCATGGTCTCAGGATGAGCCACCCAGCACTCCTAGATGTGTTGGGGACAGCCTTACTTACTTTGTGTATGTCAGGCTGCCATGGAACTTGGTTGGAATCCTCTTGTTCACAGGCTAAGCTACCATCCAGGCTGGGAGGTTGCCCCTCCCCCAAGAGCCTGTCAGTCCTCACGGACTCTGCTGAGTCCGAGTTGACCTTTGGTTTGGTGGCAGCCTTTCCTTCCTCTCTGTTATCTGTCCACCGGCCTGACTCCTGGTGATTTTCAACCTGGTTCTGTCTCTGGGCAGCTTTACTCCCCTTCTGCACGTTCCAGAATGGCAGGCCTGTGTCCTTCAGGGCCAACATGGTGGCTGGAGGTGGTTGTGTGTGGGATTATAGTGCTGTGCATTGTCCTGGGCAACCCAGAGCAGCAGGGACCACAAAGGCAGTGATGGCCCAGTGCCCCTGTTGCTGGGCCGTCGGTCAGGTAAGGTGGTGCCATTCTTGTTTCCCAGATCAGGAAGCTAAGACTTAGCTGGACCTGAGCTCGATCCTGGTCAGCTACAAGGCGCAGTCTTCTCACCATGCCCTATCTTCTCACCTCTCTGCTCATTTTTTTCTCATCAGCACTTTGGGGACAGTACATAAAGATGTTTGGAACCACACCTGTCTGCCCCTGAAATGAGGCCGGGGGACAGAAGTGTGTATTCACATTTCATTTATGTACTTGTGTGAAGTACATCTGATATGACACACATGTGGAAGCCAGAGGACAACAGGAAGGCTTGATTCTTTGTTTTACCACATGGGATCTCTCACTCAGGTCACTAGGCTTGGTGGCAATCACCTCTGCTTTTTGAGCCATCTCGCTGGCCTGAAAGTGTGCTGCTGTCAGTTTGTGTGTGATTCTTGTCAGCACACATGCCAGGGAGCAGCCACCTCTCCTTGTGTTCCAGCTGAACATGTCCTAAAGTGCTGACTGACTTGCAGTCCCTAGAGCTGTCACAGTGACACCCTCTACCAAGCGCTTCGTTCTCGTGACTTCATTTGGAGCGGGCAGCTAAGTCTGCAGGGGTTGACTGTTGGGTATGGGCCTGAGGCCTGTGTGAGCGCAGCTCAGGCTGCCTGTGTTCCCAGCCTCCCAGTGAAGCTCAGTTCATTGCCTCAGCCTCCTGATGACTGTGGAGTAGTCTATTTGGAAATGGCAGTGAGACCCATGAACACATTTCTGTTTTCTGTATTTTTTGCTGTCTGGACTTGTTCTGTGCTTGGGGTTGGATTTCTGAGGACAGTAGGGCACAGGCTCTGGAAGGACCATGGGCCCAAATGACCTCCTGGGTTGACTAGTGCTGCCTATGATAACCTAGGCTAGCTCTGACAAACTCTGGCAGCTCCAAGTTGCTTCCTGCAGGCCATTTGTGATTATTTTCTTGTTTCTTTTCTTATTTGTACATCTGTGTGTGTGTGTATGAGTGTGCGTGCATGTTTGTGTATGTGCATATATGTCTGTGTGTGTGCATTTGAGGCCAACAGAGTCTTTGTCAGTTAGTCATTCTCACCTTAGTTTTTGAGACAGAATGTTTCCCTGATCCTGGTGCTCGCTGATTTTGTTAGAGCAGCTGGTCACTGGGCTCTAGGATCTTCCTGTGTCTTTTCAGAGCTCTGGGTTATAGGCAGAAACAGCCACCCCCAGCTTTTTATATTGAGAATCAGAGTCAGGCTGGTGAGATGGCTCAGTGGGTAGAGGTGACCTGAGTTGGCTCCTGGGACCCACATGGGGGCAGGAGAGCACTGACTTTCAAAAGTTCACTTGTTGCCCTCTGACCTTGTAAACAAGTGTAAGCAAACAGATCAGATCTTGGTTTTCTGACAGGCGTTTCATCAGCTTCGGCTCCATAGGCTCTACCCTTGTTGTTTTTCTTTGTCTTTTCTTCTTTTTCTTTTGTTTTAGTTACTGTCTTAGTCAGGGTTTCTATTCCTGCACAAACACCATGACCAAGAAGCAAGCTGGAGAGAAAAGGGTTTATTCAGCTTACAGTTCCACATTGCTGTTCATCACCAACGGAAGTGAGGACTGGAACTCAAGCAGGTCAGGAAGCAGGAGCTGATGCAGAGACCATGGAGGGATGTTTCTTACTGGCTTGCTTCCCCTGGCTTGCTCAGCCTGCTCTTATAGAACCCAAGACCACCAGCCCAGGGATGGCACCACCCACAATGGGCCTCCCCACCTTGATCACTAATTGAGAAAATGCCCCACAGTTGGATCTCATGGAGGCACTTCCCCAACTGAAGCTCCTTCTCTGTGATAACTCCAGCCTGTGTCAAGTTGGCACACAAAACCAGCCAGTACAGCTACTATTTTTTTTTAATTAAAAAAAAAATCATGTCATTTCTGTAGCCATTTCAATTAATCAAAACAGCAGCGCCTTTGAAGACAGAGCCTCCTCCATTTCACCCTGGCTCTACCTGACGCTCACCCCAGGTGAGCTCCCTTGGTGTGCATAGTTCTGAGCACTGGGCCAGCAGTGGCCTTGCTCTTACAGTCTACTCCAGGAGGTGCTTGTGGGTGCCGGGTACACATGCTTTGTGACTGAGGAAAGACTGGAAGCTCTCAACAAAGCAGTGTGCAGAGAAGACACTCTTGTGTGGCGTGAGTGCTGTGGAGGGGCTCACAGGAAAATTGTGGGGAAGTTGTTGGTGGGTAGGAACACCTTAAACGATTGAGACCACAAGTCATACAATCAAACCAGATGGCAGGGCCTGCCTCTGACACAAAGCTTGAAGTCATGAATGTGTCTTCTGGGTATGGTTTGTGAAGAATGTAAGATAGAACTCCTACGTGGGGATTTGGAGATGATTGTGTGTGTGTGTGTGTGTGTGTGTGTGTGTGTGTGTGTGTGTATAATGCACGCTTCTGCATACTTGCCCAGGTGAGGCGGTGTGGAGGCCACAGATTGACAGTAGGTGTTTCGCTCAGTTGCTGTCCATCTTAGTGTTTTGGGGATAGGATCTGTTCCTGAGTGTGGAGCTTCCTGTTTTGTCTGCACTGGCTGCCAAGTGAGTACCAGGGATTTTTCCGTCTCAGCTTCCTGTCCTGGAGTTCCTTATAGGTCTGCTAGGCTGTGTCCAGCTGGTGCATGTTGGGGAATCTGAACTCAGATCCTCAAACTTGCACCTTGAGCTCCTTGCCCAAGGACCCATCTCCTCAGCCTCCATTGCATTTTTTCTTTTTAAGTTAGAATGTGTTGGATACAAGTCAGGTGTGGTGGCACTCACCTTTAATCCCAGTCAATCTCGGTGAGTTCAAGACTAGCCTGGTGTACATAGTAAGTTCCAGGTTAGCCAGGACTAGTTAGTAAGACTCTGTTCTCCCACGTCCTCCACTAAATAACTTAGGTACATAGATTTTTGATTTCTCTCTTAAGCAACTTTAGGGATTGAATCACAAGCCTTGAATATTTAGATAGAAAGCACTACTCTCTCTCTCTCTCTCTGTCTCTCTCTGTCTCTCTCCCCCTTCTCCCCCCTCTCCAGATTTTACCAACATGCCTGTAATGGCCTCATTTATAATGCAGGTGATTTGTTATATGTAGCTGAACCTCATTTTAGAATGGTCTTATTGCTTGGTTATAAATGGTTATAGTTGGATTTCCATGTGTTAATTTGTCATGGGAATAGCATGTTTGCTTTTTTTTTTTTAAAGAGATTTTATATAGCACCTGCTTCATAAGGTTTCTGAGCTAAACTTTGAAATGAGTTGCCATTGGTTACCTATTATTGAATTTATTTTCATGGTACAAAATATTTAAGAAGGGATGGGTGAATTGGCTTGGCATGTGAAAGTACCTGGCACTAAGCCTGGTGACCTGTGTTTGATCTCTAAGACCTACATGGTGGAAGGAGAGAACCAACTCCTGCAATTATCCTCTGACCTGCACATGTGTGCTATGCCACACAACCCCCTAATAAACAAATAACTGTGGCCTTCTCCTTTGGCCCTACACCCTTGGCATGTATGTAGGCCAACACAACTATGCTTAATGTTTGGTTTATTCAAAGACAGTATATTCACATTCTGCTTCTCTTTTATGAAGACCATTTTTGTAGGTCTTTCATTCATATATCTATGTGTGTATATGTGTATATATGTATATATAATATATACTATAAATATAAATGTGTGTGTATATACACATATACATATACATATATATTTAATTGAGTGGGGTTTTTTTTCTTGAATTTTATCCAGATTTCATCATCTGGGTAGATTGTAATTTGGCTGGTAACACTGAACCTGCTTTTGTTTCCTGTGTTTGGGCGTAGAGCCCCAGGCCTGGTCCATGTGAGCAGGCCCTCGGCCCCACCTTCAGCTCAGCGCTGAACTTTTCAATCCAGTGTCTTGACTTCAGATTCAGGCAGAACTTGGCTGGATGTATTTTTCTAGAAGGCTCTCATGGGTTTTCATTCATTGTCTGGAGTCTCTGCAGTGAAGAGCCAGAACAGAATCTAAGGTGAACCCCCATTGTGACGCTGCTGTCTGACGGAGAAAGATGACTGGGGGCCAGGGTGGAAGCCTTGGAGTGTGAGCCTGTGCTTTGGGCTGGGGCAGGGTAGGCAGGACTCTGCGGAGCAGGGTGAGGTGGCGAGGCCCCTGCAGATATGTAGGCTGGAGCAAGCTCAGCTAAAGACCTTTAGGTGACAGGACACCTAAAGTGACAGGGAAGCTGTGTGTGCACACCACAGGAGAAGCACCCTGGAGAAGGGACATGCAGGGGCCTGAGGAGGGAATGCGGTAATGGCTGTAAACTGGATCAGCATCTGTCTTCCTGTCCCCCTCCTGGCCAGGCCATCTGTGTGACCTCATTTCCAAAAAGGAGGAGGGATGTCATGTGACAAGAGCCTGCTGGTCCTTTGCTGCTGTGAGACAGCAGCCGGCCCTGCTTAGCCTTCCTTAGGGAGAGGGACTGTCCCTTACGCGCTTTGAACTGGTAGCTTTGGAAGGCAGATGAGTGGTAATTGCCCACTTGATGGCCAGGCTGTCACAGGTTCTGAGCTCCAACAAGAAGACAGACTTGTGCCTCTTGACTGTCTCTGGAAGCTGTGACCTCAGTACCTGATATTCCAACTCTGCTGGGTGGCGGCCTTAGAGCTGTGGGCAGCAGGCATGTCCACTGTGGGTAGATCTGTAGTGCTTGGCACAGCCCATAGCTGGTATGCAGTTCTGACTTAGAGTGACGTGTGCTTGTCCCCCTGTCCTGGACCCTCCGTACAGTGGCTCATCAGTCCCAGGCCTGCAGCCCTACATCAGCCTGAGAAAGGTGATTCCGTCTCCGTAGCTGTGAGTGCCTGCCATCCTTTCAGCTTTTAGCAGAAGTTTTTGCTGTCTGATGTGTTCTGTTCTGGACTTGGCATACTTTTTGCAAGAACAATAAACCCATCTTGGTAGGGGTGGGGGAAGGCTGTGTTCCCTCCTTCCCCTTCCTTTTCGATTGGGCCCTGGCTGAAGCCCAGTCCCTGCAGTTTTGGACCACAGTCTCAGCCCTGTGGCTTCCTATTCTCTGGGAAGAATGGCACCTTGGAAGAGAGCTCATGGCCTGGCGTTTGCTAATTGGGTCTGTGGCTGCTGCCACTTCATTCATTCTCGACACTGGTGTCCTCAGGATTGGGTTTCTTTCAGACACTGTGAAACCAGCACTTATGGCTTCAGTGAGAGCAATGGCACCTGCTATTAGAACTCAAAATAGCCGTGGTTGGGGCTGGAGCTGTCTTCGCCTCAGAAATAAACTAGCGGGCTCAGGCCCACAGCATTCTATGCCTGCAGCTGAGTTTGTGTCGCAATTCAGCTGTTCATGGAACAAAGAGACCTCTCCCCGAGAGCCCCCCGTCAGACCGTGAAAGGCCTTGCAGCTGAAGCCACGGTTGTTCGGCAGCAGATGCCACAGCTTGGGATGGCAGAACTGCCACTCCCCTGTCATCCCATGTGTTGGAGGCCCCAGAGACCCTGAGTGCCTTCCACTTTGTAGTTGCGAAGTGCGAGTGTCACGCTCGCTGGACCGGACTGGCAGTGGTATTTTTAGGCCACAGTGGCACTCTGTGGGACGCCTTGTAGTTGAAAGCATTTTGCTAATCCCTCGAGTGCCTGGAAGCATCTCTGAGCAGCTTTACCACACGGGTCAGGAGGCTTCTGAAGCACAGACACGCGGCCGGCACCTGGCAGTCCATGGGCTGTGGACAAGGTGAAGACTGTGTCTGTGGACGAGTCCCCTGTGATCCCACAGGTCTCAGAAGCCCTCCCGCATGCCTACGAGGCTCAGCATAGGTAACAGTTGCCGCCCTCACTTCCTGTGGGATCATTCCGAAGTCTGCTGGTCTCTGTCTCCCCCACCACCCAGTGCAGCAATTAAAGATGTGTGCCACCACTACCTCAGCTTCCCAGGGCTTCTTACGGATTCTCCCCATCCCCGCTCTCTCCTGTGCCCTTCATCCTGTGTTCTTCATCCTGGTACCAGGGCTCATGCCAAGCTGACAGCACACAGCTAGTCAGCTCTTCTCTGAGCTTCTGGGGCCTTTCTCCCTTGCTGCCTTTTGTTGTCTTCTTAAGGTTTGTTCTTTTTTTGGGGGTGGTGGTGGTGGTATTATTTATACTTATATACACATTATTTTAGTCAGGGTTTCTATTCCTGCACAAACATCATGACCAAGAAGCAAGTTGGGGAGGAAAGGGTTTATTCAGCTTACACTTCCACGTTGCTGTTCATCACCAAAGGAAGTCAGGACTGGAACCCAAGCAGGTCAGGAAGCAGGAGCTGATGCAGAGGCCATGGAGGGATGTTTCTTACTGGCTTGCTTCCCCTGGCTTGCTCAGCCTGCTCTCTTATAGAACCCAAGGCTACCAGCCCAGGGATGGCACCACCCACAATGGGCCCTCCCCACCTTGATCACTAATTGAGAAAATGCCCCACAGCTGGATCTCATGGAGGCACTTCCCAACTGAAGCTCCTTTCTCTGTGATAACTCCAGCCTGTGTCAAGTTGACACACAAAACCAGCTAGTACACATATATACTTTGAATTCTCTTCAAAATTCACAGTGCATAGAAGAGACCCTTGATTGTCCCCACCAGTTTGTGCAAGCACAAGTTCATTGAGTCACATGTCCCACCAGGGCGCAGTCTGTGAATAAAGAATAAAGGGCATGTATGTTACTTACTCTTCTGTATGTAGCTCAGCCACAGAGAGTCAGTTTGTGCCTGGCTCTTTCTTGAACATCCTTTGCCTGGCACACTTGCTTGACCTTTTGACAAGAACAACTTTTTGACTTACTTGGATTGCCAGATGCTCACAGGTGAGGATGAGGCTTTGGGGACTGGAACTGTTTGTTCATGGGTCTACAAGTGGATGGCCCAGTGCTGGGGAGTGCTCATTCTCTGCCTCTCAAATGGTTGTTTTTCATGACCTCATGTTGCAGAGAGGGGGAAGAAGAGAGGTTCTCAATGTGTTTGTTTTTGGTGTTGGTGTTAGAGCGTATGCCTACTAGGCAAGTACTCTACCACTGAGCTGTCTTTCCAGCCCTTTACACAGGACTGTAGTGAGGTTCATTGCACAGCAGACAGTTGGCTGGGTAGCTCATTTGCACCCAGGACTAACCAGTGTCTTGCTCATGAGGATTGTAGGTCTGTGAGTTAGTGGCCTTTTCCTGGCTCAGTGTCCTTTTCCTGTAGACTCTCCCAATCTGACCTAAAGTCTGAGAGTACAGTGTGAGTATATGGGTATGTGGGGTGTCTCCGGATGCTTTCTGTGAAGCCCGGCTCAAACCTTTCATCAGCACAGCACACAGTTAGAGCCTTCCTTTTTGGGTGAAGCTGTAGGAGTTCCCAAATGAGTGGATAGTGACTTCAGCATGCCTTGTGCTCACTGTGGCCATAGTTGATGAGGAAAGCAGACCTGGCGTCACCACCTGCCCTCATGAGTATCTGGGCATGTTCACATTGTTCTTAATAACACGATGATATTCAGAGTGTGCATCCTGCTGTGCGCCAGTCAGATGACCAGGCCCACCTCATGTCTGCTTGCACTCATGGGGGCACCCAGGCAGTATCTGGCTGTCAGTTTTCTCACTGAAAGCTGACACAATAAAGACCAGGTCTGTTACCGTAGACTGAGATGGTGCGCAGAGGATAGCTGGGGAGCGTTCCCGTGCGTAGCAACTCGCTGCTGCTCTTTCCTTTTGCCGCCCGATCAGTTTTGCAGAAGCAGCTGACCATGTGAGGTCCCTGAGCCCTGCCTCTGTGCCAGGCCGTGGGTGGTGCTCTGTGCGTCTTATTCCTAGGCACAGTGGTACTGTTATGTGGTCTTCCTAGCTTTGTAGCTAGAATAAAGTTAAGGCTTATGTGTGTATGCCTGGGTGTATACACATTTAGATACCAGAGGTCAAGCTTGGGTGTTATTCCTTGATGCCATCCAACATGTTTTTTAGGTAAGAGTCTCTCAATGGTCAAAGACTCACCAAGTAGGCCAGGCTGGCCAGCGAGCCCTAGGCATACACCTGTGTCAGTCTCAGCACGGAGCAGGCGCCATCACAGCTGACTTTGTATGTTCTTAATATTTTTAATTACATTTTGTTTAATTAATTAGTTGTATGTGTGCCTGTGTGTGCGTATGTGAGGCTCAGAGGACAACTTGGGAATTGGTTCTGTCCTTTCATGTGAGCCTAGGGATTGAACTCTGGTCCTCAGGCTTGGTGCCAAGTGTCTTTCACCCACTGAGCCATTTTGCTAGCCCAGCACACACCCACCTTCCCCCCCCCCCCTTTCTTCTAAATGTGACTTCTGGGAACTGAATTTAGATCTTCAACTGAGTAACCTCCATTCAGGAGTCAGTAAGGTATATTTTGAAAGTAGCCTACCCACCAAAGTGTTTGGACCTGGATGCTGTGAGTACTTGCTACTCTGTACACTGGATGCAGAATGAACTTCAGTGAGACTGGAGTGCAGACCTCTGGATTGACAGTGGATGGTGTGGCTTTTGGTTTTCTGTTTTGTGTGCACAATGTGGTCCATTTCTGGGGAGAGAAGGAACTAACTGTGTCTTCTGTATCCCCCAGGACTCCAGAGGACCTTTCTAGGTTTGTGATTGAGCTGCAGCAGCGAGAGCTCGCCCTGAAGGAGAAGAATAACAGCATCACCAGCAGGTAGATGGCCTGGGGGTATCTGACAGTGTGATTGCTCCAGGCAGTTTGAGTCTTGCCTGCCTTCCTCCCTGTTTATTTGGAGTGTTTGGTCTATTAGGGTTACACAGTACCTGGGGCTGGATGCTTTTCAAGAACTTTTTTCCATGGTATAATGGTGGTTTTATTAGGGATAGTTCTGCTAAAGGCAGCAGCAGGTGATAGGTCTGTGGGTAGTGCAGGCTTGCTTGCATATAGGAGAAGGCTAGAGGGAAAGGGTTGGGTTTTTGTCTTAACAGCTCTTTTGAGCACTAGCTAAGGGTTTCTGAGAGCTGTCTCAGTCCCTTTGAAAGTCAGTGCTCTTGGTGACCTGAAGGCCTCTCACTCCACCCACATCTATATATGAGTGCTTCTGGCAGACTCACTTATAAACTGCTTGCATGCAAGTCACAGTGTCGGGCGTAGCTGTGCTTCACTGCTCCATGGTCTGAGATGTGGGAGTAGTTGTTACCTCATAAGCCACATAGCAGTGAGACTCTGGAGCCACTCTGCAAATTCTAATTAAGTACTTTTCACCACTGGGTCCCTGCCTAGATCAGGAGCCTTGCAACTTCCAGGCAGTGGGAGGACTCCGGGTGGCCCCTGGGCAGGTGTGATGTCTGCAGCCTTGTGTGCTCACAGATGTGACATTCTACTGGCCTGTGCTCTTGATCACAGTGATAAAATCTCACCCTGAGATAAGCAGTAGATGTATTTGTTCCACAGTCCAGTAGGAAGCCCAGGGGCAGCTCTTAGAGCCCGCCAGCCTGCCATGCCCTTGTCCTTTCCACACCACACACCTGCATTCTCTAGAACTGCTTTCCCAAGCCCTACCTTTATGCTTCTGCTCTGACACTAGCGTCTGCTCAGTCACAAGTGTCAGATTCCCAGGTCACCCACACTCCCATCCCTCCACTCCTCAGGGATTTTCAGAAATCAGGAGAGGGTCTCCCTTGAGGCTCCTGGTTTCGTCTAAAGAATTGAGTCCAGGAGCAGCCGGGTGGTGGTATTCAGAGCGAGCCATACTTCAGGCAGGGACGTGGCTCTCTTCAGTCACCCCCACCCCATCCCTTGATTCATTCACCAGTCTCAGTGTCTTCAAATCCTATTGTGAAGGGTTTCACAGCCCTGCTCCCAAGTCAGTGGATGGGTGGAGCTTCTCCCCTCTGCTTTCTAGTCCTTTTGTGACCAGCTCCAACCTGAGCACTGTGGGACTTTTACTAGCTTATCTCACTTGCTTGTGGCGCATATCAGCAGACAAGCCTGTCACCCAGTAAAGCCCAAGAGTTTTAGGGCTCTGCCCGGGGCCAGAGACTGAAGCCAACCATGCTTGGTTTTCTCTTACATTGGCCTGGGCTCTTGTCCATTTGCCCTGTGGCTGGCCGCTTAGCCGATTTTATGCTTTTGAAGTGCCTTCCCAAGTCTAGACTT
The DNA here is from genome assembly GCA_036184795.1 of Tokudaia tokunoshimensis. Classification (NCBI taxonomy): domain Eukaryota; kingdom Metazoa; phylum Chordata; class Mammalia; order Rodentia; family Muridae; genus Tokudaia; species Tokudaia tokunoshimensis. The sequence continues at coordinate 30,286,262 of BTHU01000006.1, read as the reverse complement.
GTGTTTGGAGACAAAAAGGCTTCTTTGAGTGTTAATGGAATAAGGAAGGCTTTTCTGTGACCACCATCCATTCTGATCCCTTTCACTGACCAAAACCGGGCTATGTGCCCATCCAGATCCTGTACTGACAGAAGATGGAGTTACCATGGTGAGCCCAAGGTCATCCATGTGTGTGGGAGCTACCTCAGGCAAGTGGGGTGGGCTTCTGCAGAGCCAGAGGGAGGGGTGTGCAGCCATCAGGGCAAGAACACATAGTGCCCCAAGTGGACTGACCTTTGCATGGATGGGTCTAGGAGGAGCATGGAGCCAGCCTGTGGTCGTGCATGATCCAGCCGTAGCCTTGTTGTCTTATGGAGACAGCGTTTTGATCATTCCTTACTAGCCAGAAGGAAGGGTTCTCATTGGAGTGTTGATGTCACTCTGAAAATTGGCTTCTAGAAGCATCTGGTTATGTTGGACATAATCACATCCATTTACTTGAGAAAGCTCACATGATAAAGATTGCCTTTTGTTTTCAAAGCCACTGTCAGATGAAATGGACATGCAGAGTGATTTGGAATTAAAGATTGAAGTTTGCCTGGCGATCCTCTTCATTTTCCTCTGACTATGAAATGGAATGAACTATTAAAGGCAAGGAAACCTGTCTGCATTTCCCTCACACCCAGAAGTTAGCTGCTGTGACCAGGCATGCTAAGACCCATATCTGCCCAAGAGCCATGAAATGGGCCACTGGCACACGTCCCAATGTTCCTGGCTTGTGTTTGCCAGTTTGGGTTGAGTCAGTCTGTGGTTTATGTAGGTTTGAGACTAGAGTCTTGGAGTAGCCTGTGCCAGGGGCAGGCAGTGCTAGGGGTGGGGTGGGGGTCCCCTGAGTCAGTACAGCTGTAATCTCAGGACATCCCATGGATGTGCTCGTGTTTTGCTTTCTTCTGTAGAATGCTGTGGTCCCTAGTTAGCAGATCTCAGACAGGAGAGGCCCGGTCCACAGTACTGGCTCTGCTCCCTGGGAATGTTTTTGAGACAGGGTTTCTCTGTGTAGCCCTGGTTGTCCTGGAACTCATTTTGTAGACCAGGCTGGCCTCGAACTCAGAAATCCACCTGCCTCTGCCTCCCAAGTGCTGGGATTAAAGGCGTGCGCCACCACCGCTCGGCCCCTGGGAATGTTTTTACAAGATGGGTTGTCGTTGGGTTTCTGTGTGCTGGCCTTCTGTGCCCGGGTTCATGTGGGACCTGTGACCCCTATCAAGGGGGTCTATGTGGCTTCTGTAGCCTGGAAACAGGCTTCTCATGGAGCTGGCTAAGCACTGCCTGCCTTAGGAGTCTTGCAGAGCTCGACTGTTGAGCTGAGGAGTGGAGAGGCAACAGCTGTGGGGATCTGGACTGGGTTCCCAGGGTTCCTTGCTGGTGGGCTGGGAGCAGAGGCTCTCTTAGTAAAGTGGGAACTGGTGGTTACTGTGAAGTCCACAAAGCCCATGCCTTGAAACTGAGATGACCTAGATTAAGGTAGTTGCTACTTTGCTAGAGTGGAGAGTCACTCAGGAGATGAGCTGAGACCCTGTGTTTCCAGCCTGTTGTGTGCTAGGTCATGGGATGCGGGGGGGGGGTCATCACTGCAGGTCATGGTGTCGCTGTGGTGGTTCTGTTCATATTTCACAGCTATGCAGGCCAGCGGCCTGCACTCCTACCCTGCTGTGTCCTGTCCACTGTTCCAGCCCAGCTATTGATCATGTCTGAGTCTTGAAAACAAATGTTTGCTGCTTTTGTGGCTTTAAAACATGTTCTTTATTATACCCCTACACTGCCCACTGGCTGTTAGAAGAGAGATTTTGTGCCCCTGCCCCTCCTGCCCCATGTTTCTGCTGTGAAGGGCATGGCAGTTCCACCACTCACGAGCACACTCACTCAAGTGTGCAGCACCTCCCCACCCTGTGCGTGAGTCAACTGTGTCTTCTGGCACTAGCTGTGTTAGTAAGTCAGTGTCAGGGACCCATGCCTGGAAATCAGAGTTTCCGAAGGCCCGCCTCCTTGGAGCACTGAGGAGCTTCTAGAGTTGGGCCTTTGCCTGTTGCTGTAGTTCCCTCAGTAGGCCCTGGCGTATGTGGGGCAGAACCATGCCTCTGGGAAGACTGCTAGGCAGGGCTCTGACCGGAGCCCTGTGTGAGTGAGGTGCGGGGCTATAGTGTGCCTCATTGAAGGAGGTTGAGTCACAGACATCATCTGGGCCTAGGAAGGTCAGATGATGTCACACTCTAGAGTTTCCAACCAGCCAGGAGCAGGGAAAGCACTTAATACCATGGGATGACCTTAATCTCTAGCTGGTCAGGCACCGTTCTGAACTCATTAGACTGAAACATTCTTTTGTTTTTTTTGAGATATTGTCTCTTTATATTTCCTAGGCTGATCTGGACTGTTCCCTGTGTATCCTATGCTGGCCTTGGAGTGTGTGTATGTGTGTGTGTGTGTGTGTGTGTGTGTTATCCCATACAGCTGACTTTGTTCCTTCATTTGTTTGTTGTCATCTTTTCTCTGAGTGTTTAGGCGAAAGCTCAGAGATGGGACTGGCACTTCCATCTGATAGGGGGCTGGTGTTTTTGAGTAGCAGGAGGTGGGATGAGGGATGGTAGTAGAGAGTAGAGGTTGGGGAGAATGTCACAGGGGATATATGGATGGAGGAGGGATGGATGGACAGATGATGTGTCCTCTTCAGTAGGTAGCCTTCGCTCAGTGAATGTTATCTGTTGAAGTAGAGAGCATGTCTCTGCAGGGCTGTGTTGGGGACTGCGTCCCTGGTGTTGGGTAGCTCTCTGATTGGTGAGGGCTGGAGGGGAAAGGTTCCTTTGCAACATGTGTGTAGCTGGAGTTGGACAGATTCCTGCTTGGTGGGTGGCTTGCTAGTGGGCGCGAGTAGGGAATCCTCAAAGAAGGTGCTGGTCTGTATATTCCCACAGCCAGCTGCTGTGAGCCATCGGGCTGTGCCTGCTGTCCTCCTCACCCATCCCGCACAGCTCACAGGCACCATCCATCATGGGTATGGATGGGGCTGTCAGGGCCTGCCTTGCATCCTCGGTACCTTCCTTCAGACAGGATCTGATTACAGTGTCGGGAACCTTGCCCTCTTCGGTGTGCCAGCCTTGCTTTTTGTCCTGTCACGCTGATAGTGCCTCTCTTGGTTTTGTGGCTAAGGGGCTGGCAGGTTGCCTGGGGTGTGTCCTCTGTTCAGTGTCCATTGCACTGGGCTGCCCAGCACTGCCCGAAAGCCCCCTCTGCTCTTGATGGGGCTCTTTAGGGTCAGGAGTTCAAGGGCCCAGATCCCCACTGTGTCACCATCTAACTTTCCAGCTTTCTGTAGGTTGTGCTGAAGTGCTGTGGCTGAGTGTCAGGCAGGAGGCTCACTGACTCTACAGTTAGGTTATCATGTAGACAGACACTTGCAGGGATGCTCCACGGTGCCCTGGTGAGTGTTGACAGAACTGAGAAGCTTATGCAGGGATTTGAGGGGATTTCTGAGTTTTGATGGATGGGGAGAGGGGTGATGTAGATAGCAGGGCCTCTTCATCATCTGTGGCTACAGAAACCAGTGTCCATGAGTGTTTCCTTGCTTGGAATACTCCTCCTAGCACACCCCAGGCAGTGCCTGACCTGTCCTTGGGTAGGTGTAGTTTCCATTTCCTCATTCATTTGCAGAAGGTGAGTTTGAACCCTGGTGGATCTGCAGGGAGTCAGTAGAAACAGACCTTGAGCCCAGCCTGTCAGTCTCCCAAGCGTCCATGCTGCGGTTTTGGAGCCCCAAAGGTTGCCAAGGAGGTCCTAACACTGCTGTCCGGGTCACTTCGAGTCTTCTAGGCTGGCACCTTCTGAGATGTTTATGTAAGGCAGGGCCACTGGAAACAAACTGTGTAGTGGCGTGGAATGTGGATATGGATGTTCCCCTCCACCCTTCCCTGCCCACTCCGTCCGTCCGTCCATCCATCCATCCATCCATCCATCCATCCATCCATCCATCCATCCATCCAGGCCAGACTGAACTCTTGGGGCTGAGACACTCTTTTTCTAGCCAGCTTTCATGAGCCATGTGCTTAGCCCTAGGATTCCATTCACCATGGCCTCACCTTGTGCCTGTAGTCCAGAAGGTCTCGGGCTGCTGGGCAGAGCAGCCCATGCCTGCAGTCATGGGGCAGGATTCGGGGGTGGAGGGCCAGGCGTGTTGAGTCTTTAAGTACCTGTGGTCTAGGTCTTTGCTGAACCAGGCTGGGCCTCTTTGTTGGAAGCAACTTTCCTCATGGGTGGACAGACACGTACCACAATGATGATGCCACAACACTGTACCTACTTGTCTAGTGGAGGGACCTTAAGAAGAAACAGTACATGGAGGGTAAAATCCATCTGGGTCACAAAGGCTGTGCCCTGGCTTTCTCCATTGCCTCCCAAGTGCGGTTAAGCTCAGAGTCCGAGTCATAATTCTTGCCTGTTTGTCTACAGCAGTTGGGCCATCCTCTCACAGCATCTTGTAGTATAATGAGGCCTTGTCACCTGTGTGAGCCAATGTCCACATGAGTTATAGCGCTCTCGAGCTGTCTAGAAGCCAGCAAAGCCAGTGACAGGTGCTCGAGATTAATGATGCGGGGACATGTTTTGTGCCTCCAAAGGGGTGTCGTGCTGTATCCTGGAGCTGTGATGGGGAAGCAGTTACTGCCGGCTCCAAACTCAGGCTGCCTGTGTTTGAATCTCAGCTCCACCACTGAGGAACACTTGATCCTTGGACAGTTTAATTAGCCTGTCCACAGTGAAGACCTTTTCAGGTGGGGTGTGTATAGGAGGGTAAAGTATATTCAAGGATGTGGTCATAAAGGATACAGGCTAGTGTCTGCAATGGTAAACAAGGGGCTTGCCAGCATCATAGTCTTCTTTATTGCCATCTTCTGTGTTTGAGGAACCACAGTGATCAGCTGCTAAGACATGATGGTCCTGGCATCGGGGTGTTCGCAGTGGGTGTTACCACTGGAAGATGAGTTTTGGTAGATGACTGCTGGTGATGGTTAGAGGGCTAGGGGATGGGCACACCTTCAGTGGAGAAGATGCTGGAATTTGTTATGGTTGATTGGGTGGGCAGGAGGAGAAGAGCAGTGAGTAGCCAGTCCCTGGCCTGGCCTATCTCCCATGGCTGTGTTCCCTGCCAGGTCTTAAGCTCATTCCAGCTATTTACTGTTTGGGCATAAGCCAGCTCCTGGGCCTGTCAGGAACACAGACCAAGGCCTCAAATGTCTGCCTGGATCTTTCCACCCATTGTGAATGGTCTTTGGCAGAGCAGTTGAGCCAGCTTGCATCTGGTGAGCTCTCTCCATGTGTCCTCTATGGCAGCCCCCACTATGTATTTTAGGGATGCTGTGGGACCTGCTCACTCTGACCACATGCCTGTCCTCAGTAGCTCTAGGTCAGGCTTTCGGGGTTCCTGGTCACAATTCATATGCCCCTAGACACTTGGCTGGGGCCTCTGGAAGAACACTCCGAGAACCTGTACTTTCATTCTTGGGACACAGGGAGGAAACATCCCCTGTAGCCCGGAGCTTCTTTTTATTAGTAGATTGGCTATGTCAGTACTTGTTTCTGAGCCGACTGTTGTCTAGGCGCCTTCTGGAGCTGTGGGAGGCTTAGTTTGCTGGCTGAGCTTCCCTGCTTACAGTTTAGTGCTGAGGCTGAGAGTGTGGTTGCAAACACTTCTGTTTCCAAAACTCAGCCAGGATGGGCCCTGCACAGCTGGCCGGACAGACTGACCTCCCATCTGCCCTCTGTGCTATGGTCTATCTGTAAGGCCCAGGGCCTGTGTCCTAGCCCAGGTCTTGCTGAGGTGTGTGTTTCTTTCTCCATGCTAGAATCCATGCCACTCTGTGTCATTGCCTTTGCTAAAGTGACAAACTGTATCATTCTTTTCTACAGCTGTCTCCAGACATCTGCTTTCCACGCAGCTGTCTGAGGGACACTTTATGACTCAGGTCACGCCATATTGTTCCCACACCTGAGCCTTCCCCTGGTGCTGTGTCCTCAGGGTGCATGCAGCGTCCTTGCCAGATTTTCACCACACCAGCATCCTCTGCTTCTACGCTGGCTTCGTCAGGGTCTGTGCACCTCTTCTAGGCTACCTTTCCACCCCTTCCCGATGCATTAGCATTGTGTTCTTGGCCTTATCTCCCCTGCTGGCTTGGCAGACCCACCAAAGCTAGGATTTTTGTTAAAATGGATATATGTTTGCCTCTGTCTAACTCCGTCTGTGCCCCTCTGCTTGTCTTCCTCAGTGCAGGGCTTATGCCAGCTTTTCTTACAGCGAGCCAGCCAGCATCCCAGCCACAGCACATGCTCTCTGCGGCTGAGGTGGAGGAGCCAGCACCACTGGCAGGTCCACAGGCCTGGGGATCTTAGCCAGGCCACGAGGTTATTGGCTGTCCTCGGAACCAGCAGGAGCCTTTCCCCACTAGCCGGGACTAGTCTTCCTGTCTCCCTCCTTGTCTGCTCTTCACTCAGTATCATCTGAGGTGTCCCCTCTGCATTTGTCCCCTCTGGTCCCACAGTTGTGTGACCTCAGTGGCCGTGCAGCTCTAGGACACGCTATGCCTGTCCCCCCAGCTTGATGGCTCCTCCCCGTCTCACCACTGCAGCTTGGCCTCTGGGACCATCATGGCCTCCCAAGTGCCTTTCTGGTGTCTGGCTTCAGCTTCCATCTGTACCCTTGGGTAGGACATTTCTGCACATTGGTTGGGTAAGGTATCTACCTTAAGGAGACATGAATAGACATCTATTTCCTCCCAAAGGGAGCATCAGTGACTGACCAAAGTAACACTTCCACCTGCCTTGCTTGTAGAACCACTGAGTTTATTGGGCTTCCTTGTGTAGGAGCATGGTGGAGGGGTTACTTATAGAAGCATAGGTGACCCCCACACAGCCACGTCAACTGAACATTCTCATGCCAGCGTGGAGGAAGACAGCTGCATAGACAGAGTTGCTCCATCACTTGACAAAGCAGACACTTGCGCATGCTGTCTACTCCAGCACCTCTGAGACCACGAGCAGCAGGGACAGAATTACAGGCAGGTGGGAAAGGGGGAAAGAGGACAAGAGGGAGGGGCTGGGATCTCAGGATTTAACGACCCTTTCCCTTTTATGAGAGAGTGTCAGCAGGCCTGTCCTTTTGGGGGGTGGGGGTTCAAGACAGGGTTTCTCTATGTAGCCCTTGATGTCCTGGAACTCACTTTGTAGACCAGGTTGGTCTTGAACTCAGAGATCCACCTGCCTCTGCCTCTCAAGTGCTGAGATTAAAGGTGTGCACCACCACTACATGGCTAGCAGGCCTGTTCTTCAGGGCTGTTTGTGAGTAGTCACAGTTGCTGTGGTATGAATGGTAATGGCTGTTATGGTCACTGTGTGCCTGGTATCTTGTTCATTCCCAAGAGGTATATACTGAGTAAATAAATGTCCCATCAGCTCAAGAATGGGGTGTTGTGATGGCTCTGGCTTCTTGTGGACTTGTGTTGTTGTCTGTGGCTTGTAAACTCATCTTTGTCTCCCTTTCCTGTTGTCCTCTATTCTGTCACTTGGGCCCCTGTTTTGCCAAGTGTGGCAGCAGCAGAGCTGGGGACTTGGTGCCTTGCATTGCCTTTGGCTGGTCTGCCATTTGGCACTAGTAGCGCACATAGCATATGTCAGCTCTCAGCCACCCCCAGCGTACCTGCTTCAGCTTGGGGTAGCTGAATGGCTTAGAATTATGAGTATAGCATTTGACTGGAGGCCTCATTCCTGTTCAGTACCTAAGCAATAAGCCCAGTTTCCTCTTACATGGTACCTGGGAGGCATTCTGTGCCAGATCTGAGGCTGTGCCAAGCGGGAAGAGGCAGAGTTCAATTCTGGTAAGGTTTGTGTGCACTAGGCACAGGTTTGTGTACACGGGTCTGCTGGCAGTGGCAGTGCTGGGCAGCAATGGTGTCACCCTGGGCTGTCTGCAGGGACGCAGGGTGCAATGGAGAGAGGTGGGGGGGGCAACATATAAGTGTGCGTGTGTGTGTGTGCGTGCACGCACACGCACGCTCGTGTGCATGCACACATGTGGGGGATACTTGTACTTGTGTGGGTAGGTTCAGTTGTGGTGGTACAGAAGTGTGGAACTTGTGTAAGGTATATGCATTTTACTGACTATAAAAGTAGGTGAGGGAACATTTCTTAACAGATGCTAAGATGTTTTGTTTAGATCCTGTAATGCCAGAACTGGTATTAAGCAGCTTGAAATTTGCATTGAAATGTGGAAAGTGGCCACCTGAGTCTGAGCCCTGTTTTTATGCCTCCCGCAGCACTAGTGACATAAAGCTAAGCCATGGCTGTCCTGGAAGGAGTATGCTGCCTTTAGCCTTCTGTAGACCCAGGAGTGCCTGGCCAGGCCCATGGTCACATGAGGATGTCTGTCTCTATGTAGATTTACTTCCCACCCACACATCTACCCTTCCCTTCCGCATGACAGTGGGCTTCGTGGCCCTTCTTTGGAAGCTGGAGTGCCTCAGCAGGGAACCTGCCACAATCCCTCTATCCTGATTCTCTTCTTTAACTTTAATGTCAGCTCTGGGTCAACATTGAGCCTGCCTCCCCAGAACCACTCACATAGTAACCTGGGCATGGCTCTGCAGGCTGCCTACACCAAATTGACCTAGTCTGGTTGTATCCTGAACTGTAGAATGCACTAGGCAGTGTCATATTTGACTGATGGGCTAGCCCAAGCTCAAGACAGCTTACCTACTAAGTAATGGCATCTTCCATTACCATCTCTTACCATCTCTTCCTCTGACATTCTTATCAGACAAGAGCTTTGCGCATGTGTAGCAGCGTGCTTGAGGTCTTGTTAGTCCCTGTGCGCAGGATAGTCACCTTCCATCTGGTAAGTTCAGGTACCACAGAACAGACCCAGTGTGCTGCTGTTGAGGTTTAGGGACCCAGTGGGCTGATATCTGACTCTATCCTGCTTATACAGTCCCCTTAGCACACTGTATTCTGAAGGGAACATGAGGGCAGGCAAGTTTACCTGGAGGCTCCCACAGTGCCCACCATAGTTGGGGATTCCTGACCTTTCTGTCCCAGCCTTCCCCCACCACCTCCTTTTAAGATATTCTTGCCCGTGTGTGTGTCTTTTCTTTCCTTTTCCTTTCCTTTCCTTTTTCCTTTTCCCTTCCCTTCCCTTCCCTTTTCCCTTTCCTTTTCCCTTCCCTTTTCCCTTCCCTTTTCCCTTCCCTTTTCCCTTCCCTTTTCCCTTCCCTTCCCTTCCCTTTTTTCCGTCCAGGAACAGAACCCAGTAGCAGTGTCCAGAACTTGAGCTGGGCCAGGCTTATGCTCTGAGCACAGGGCAGCTTCAGAAGGCCTTGGCAACTGGCTGCAGTGCCCAGCTTTGGACATGAGATGGTGCCTGCAGCATTGGGAGCCCTATCTGCTCACTCCTCAAAGCTTCCTTCCATAGCTTCCCCAGTGGAGGCATCCAAACCAAGTCTATAAATTTTGTGACCAATTAGTAGGAGAGAGGGAGGGGAGATAAAGAGAGGCTGGAAAGACCTTGAGATGAGTGGGGGAGAAAGGCCCCCATCCCCCAGGGATGAGCCCTGTGTGTGGTGGGTAGATGTGCATACTCCTTCTTCAAGGGCCAGGTTGCTGTTCTCCAGGCCTGTCCGGCCTCCGCCCCCACAAATGTGGAGTTGGGGGGCAGTGTTCCAGCCCTCTTAGTCTGCTTGTGTTGGCTCTTGAGCTGGGGGAGCTGCTGTTAACGTCTCTCAGCCACATGGACTGTAGCTCTGTGTGTCTTGCATATCCATATTTAAAATGGTATTTACATATTCATGGCTTTTTAAATAAGCTCTTATTGTTAAGGGATGTAGAAGTGGATAAAATGTGAAACTCCCTCTTTTATTCAAGCACCAGAGAAAACATCACCCCACCTACCCCAATGCAATCACTTTCTGAGCGCTTAGCTCTGTTGCCATGGGAGATTATTCCGGAAGGCAACTGCCCTGTCCCATGGTCCTCTCTCAACTCTGCCCTGCCCTGCCCAGCCCATGTCCAGCATATAGCACACAATACACAGCACAGCTCACCAGTCCTCTACCCACAGCCATGTCCTTGTCTTGTCACACTCTGGATCCCTTGATGTGACCCTTACCTCCTGAAGACACCATCCCCGTTTCTCCCCTCATTCATGTGTGTGTGCGTGTGTGTGTGTGTGTGTGTATGTGTGTACGTGAAGGCCAAGGGTATCTTCTTCCATTACTCTCTGTTTTTGAGATGGTGTTTCTTGGTGAGCCTAGAGCTCACTGATTTAGCTAGATGAGCTTCCCCAGGGTCCTGTCTCTACCTTCCCGGCGCTGATTACACATCCGCTATTGCCCCTTGCTTTTTGGAGGATATTGGTGATTCGAACTCAGATGATGTTTGTATCATAACCACTTTACCCACATCTCCACCCCCTTTTTTTTGAAGAAAAATTAAGACAGATAAGGCTTGTCATTTTAGAAGTGGCGGAGTCAGAGATGCTGCTGTCATTAAATGTGTCCCTGCCCTGGCCTCAGGTGCTCCTTGGTCTGCAGCTGGTGAGCCGGGATCCGTGTCTCTGCACTTTCCTTTTCTATGGAGGCAAGAAGCAACCGCTCCCTTCTCCCTACATGGTCCTCTAAGGGTCACAGCTCAGACAGACCTGGGATTGCCAGCTTTCCATCTGGAAACTGTCTGAACCTTTGCTTCTGGAATGTCTGTAGGAAGCCCATTGGAGAACACTGTAGACAGAGAGTGGAGGATCCAAGGAAGGAAATTCAGTGGGCTAGCCTCAGCCACCAAGTCTGGGTAGGCATTGGGTAGGCTCCAGAGACCATGGCTTTAGGATCCATAGAAGTGTGGCTGTGCTCTTCTGGTCAGTGGCTGGCTGGCATGAGGCAGCGGATCGGTGCGGGGCTCTAGGGTCTGAACAGTAAATACTTAGCTGGAAGAGCCTTTAGGAACTCTTATTTGATATCACTTTGACAGAGTCAGACTTAGTGGGCATAATTTCTTATCTCTGCCCTTCACACCCCTTTCCTAAGCATGTTATCATGTTTTATCATCTCAGTGAGACCTTGTAGACCATGGTGTCTGGGAAGCCCAAGGAGACAGCAATAGATATGACTGTATCAGTAGTAGAAAGCAGATGTGCAGAAAATAGTGTGAAGGAAAGAGCAGCTGAGCAGTGCCATTCCAAATAGCTGTATGAGTCTCTGCTGAGACTGCAGCCACTGGGAACCGCTGAGCATATGACACTCTTCTTCTGCCAGCAGCCGCAGGCCTCATCTGCACCTCTCAGCAGCCCAGTTATGACTGGAATGCAGGTACACTTCTGCCTTTCTTTGGGACTTCTTAGGAGTGGCATCACTTTGCCTGTCACCAGAGGGCAGTGAGAGATGCTGCCTTTGTCAATAAATGGGAAGTGGCATTGGCCAGGTTACTGGTACCTGAGCTGCTACTAGGTCCTTCCTCTGTGTAGAGACCCTAACTCTGGCCTGGCCTGGCCTGGCTGGCTGGCTTGATGTGAGTTCTCTATGGCTTGGATGGTTCTCAGGACCAAAACCAAGGGAGGCAGCCATTCTGGCTAAGGGCAGAAGTGCCTTGCTGGGTTTAGGGCTGGGCAGCTCTCTTGCTTTACAGCCTTGGTTGCAAACCCATGAGTCTGGAAGAGGGTTGTCCTGTGGCTCAGGGCCTCAGTTCTAAGCACTCCCAGCTCAAGGTCAGTCTTTGCTTGGCTGTGGGTGCCCTTGGTTTGAGGCTGGAATTAGTATGCTCCAGTCAGGGCTCCTGTTGGTGTCCTATACCTCTGAGTGGTCTCTAGGGCCAGCCGTGTAGCTGGGGAGAATGGGAGCTGTGACTCATAAAGGTCCTGTGGAGATTCATGACCCCTAGGTCCTTAAACCAGCCCTGTCTGCTAGGTGGCACACTCCTTGTCTTCTAGCCAGTCCCTGTGGCCATCTGGGTCTGAACATAGGCCTGTTTGTCATCTCTGTCTCATAGTGTCCCATTGGGCAGTACTTTTTAAAGTCAGGTCAGTCAAGGATTTCTCTGGATTATGAAACCTCCATTCCTGACAGAGCTTAAAAACCCAAGCCAATAGACACAGTTTTGCATCATGTTGATGTTCCTGACACTGGGGAATACGGCACTGGCCCTTGTGCTATCAAGATTCATGAGACAGCATGAGATGGAGGTGGCAGTGCAGTGGAGACTGTGACCCCTGTCACAAAGGAGTTCCCTGTGACGGGGATGGGGAGACAGGATCAGTGGGAGGTCTGGGGAGGGTGGGCTTGGGGGTCCCCTCCCCAACAATGCTTCCTTCACACTTGCTGGTCCCACAGGTTCCCACCTAACTGCCTAAGGAGACTGTGCGGGAGACAACCCAAGACAGACTAGTAGTGCCTCTCCCCCTTTATCAGTGTGCTTGAGCTGCAGCAGAGAGGTGGTGGGCACGTTCAACTCGCCGCCTGTGGTCCCGTATCAGTGCTGCTTGGCATCTGGTTTCAGGAGCCCAGCACAGCAGTCACTGAAGACAAAGTACTTATAGTTGAGAGTTGCATCAGTGTTTATCTCATTTTAAAATTGATTATATGTGTATATATTATATTATATTCAATTCATGCCAGGCGTGGTGGTATACACCCCTAATCCCAGCACTCAGGAGGCAAAAGCAGACAGATCTTAGTGAGATCCAGGCCAGCCTGGTCTACATAGTGACTTCCCAGCCAGCCAGCAGGGCCACAAAGAGAGAGACCTAGCCTCAAAAATCCCCAAAAAGTGGAAGAACAAAGCAAAACAACAACAAAAATCAAAAACAAAAGCAACAGTCCCCCACAACAACAACAGAACAACTTTAATGTGCCAAGTGCGTGCACACGCACGCGCGCGCACACACACATATACACACACATTTATATCTATGTTAAATTATTTCATTCAAAGTCACTTATTGCCTATGAAAGTATAAAATACTTAGGTATCACCCTGCCCCTATCACTCTTGCTTATCTTCCTCCACCTCCTGCTGAACTCCATGTTCTTTGTAGTTAGTACCTGTGATAGTCTAATGTCTTTACTCCTTTTTTGTGACCTACTGAGTTTGGTGAGTAAGGCTTATTTAGTGGAGAAAGACAACTTAGCAGTGTATAGCACCGAAGGATATCCCCACTCCTGGTGTAGCAGTTACTTTTCTGTTGCTGTGGTGAAACACCACAACCAAAAGCAGTTTCTGGAAGAATATTTATTTTGGTTTACAGTTCCAGAGAGGGTCTGTACTGGCAGGAGAGGCAGTGCACAGTCTCAGTGGCCACAGCAGGAAGGTGAGAGATCTACCTCATCTTCAGTTGTGAACTTGAAGTGGCATGAGACTGTAGGCTCTCTCAGCCTGTCCCCAGTTACTTTCTCCAGAAAGCTGTCTCCTAAAGTCTCCACAAGTTCTCTCCCCAGCATCACCTCTGGGGACCAAGTGTTCAAATACAGGTGCCTGTGGGGATCCTTTCTCATTTGAACCACCACACCCAGCAGCTATGAATGACCAGTTTCTCCTTAGGGAGGGTTGAGACCTCCTAAGTCCCTCCTCCGCCCACAATGGATTGTTGGCTGGTCCAATCTGGGCCCAATCTCTGTGCATGATCGCAGCTGCTGTGTACTTATGACTGCAGCAGACATGTCATTTCTAGAGGTCTGTGTTCCCTGGCACTCCACCCCTTCCTTCAGCCTTTACATTCTTTTCCCCCCTAGGAAGGTGTTTCCAACTCTTTGCCAGGTTTAGTGAGAACGGTGATGTGTCACCCCCTTTATTTTTAGTTAAAAGTGAAGCAGTGGATTCCCATGTCTGCCCCTGCGGTCAGGTTGCTGTAGTAGTCTGTTGGAATCTGGTGACTTCCCAGTGCAGGGGCTGGGCAGCTTGTTGTAGTATGAATATGGTTGTGATGGACTGCTGTTCTCTTCCCCTGCCTCTCTCTCCTCCTCTCTCTCTGTGTATGGGCGTGTGTGAGTGTGTGTGTGTGTGTGTGTGTGTGTGTGTGTGTGTGTGTGTGTGTGTATGCGCATGCTCGCGTGTGCGCATGTTCATGTGTGGGTGAGTGCACTTGTGTCTCAGGTTGTAGGATCACATGTCTGTACATGTATGTGGAGGCCATCCACCTTCTTTCTTGAAATAGGGTCTCTTACTGGTTTGAACACCAAGTGAGCTAGGCTGGTTCCTCTGGGAGCCCAAGAAGCTGCCTGTCTCTGCTTCCCCTGCTTCTGATTACAAGTGCATTCTGCCACGCTTCCTATTCCTCTGTGTGAATTCTTGGGATTCAGTTTGAAACGGTGTTCTTCAGGGAGCACTTTACCCACAGAGCTTTCAGCCCTGTTTTGAGGATGTTGTCACAACACATAGTTTCTTAAGCCTGTATGGGAAAGCAAGAGACCCAGAATGGCCAGGATACCTTTGAGGACGATTGATGGGGTGTGGCTGACATCTGACAGCAGGGCTGAGTGGGGATCTGCACTGATGGAGACAGCATGACCTCATGGAAGGGTGGAAGCGCTCAGGACCCTCACCAGCACAGTCAGCTAACTCTGTAACAGAAGTACAGAGGTGGCTCAGAGGGAGGGGGGACTTTGCCACAGGTGTCAAAGGAGAACCCAGTATCCACAGGAAAGAAACCCAGGCCCAGGCCTATGCCTCTTACCAGCACCAACTCCAGGAGGATTCTAAACCTGAGTGTAAAACACAAAACTTGAAAATTTCTATGAGGTGACAGGAGAAAAATCTAGCTGACCTTCAATTTCATGTTGACTTTTAACATCCAACATGAAAGGCACAATTCCTGGAAGCAATAATTGATAGGCTGGGCTTCATTAAAATTAAAAATATCTTTTTTTGTTGACTATATTGCCAATAGAATAAGAAGAGAAATTGTAGCTGGACGTAGTGGTGTACAGACCTGTCATCCCAGCTAGTAGGAAGGCTCAGGCAAGAGTATTACAAGTTCAAGGGCTACCTGGACTACAAAGTGTGTTTAAGTTTAGTTTGAGCAACTTAATAAGATCCTGTCTAAAATTAAAACCCAAGGGGCTGGAGAGATGGCTCAGTGGTTAAGAGCACTGACTACTCTTCCAAAGGTCCTGAGTTCAATTCCTGGCAACCACATGGTGGCTTACAACCATCTGTAATGGGATCTGATGCCCTCTTCTGGTGTGTCTGAAGACAGCTACAGTGTACTCAGATACATAAAATAAACAAATCTTTTAAAAAAGAATTAAAACCCAAAAAGGGCTAGGAATTAATTTAGTGGGAGAGCATTGACAGAACTGCCCTGTGAAAGATTATGGATATAGCTCAGTGGTAAAACCCCTACCTAAAATCCCCTAGTGAGGGGTTGGGGTGTGGCTCAGTGGTAGAGCCCCTGCCTAGAATCCCCCAGTGAGGGGCTGGGGTGTGGCTTTGTGGTAGAGCCCCTGCCTAGAATCCCCCAGGGAGGGGCTGGGGCGTGGCTCAGTGGTAGAGCCCCTGCCTAGAATCCCCCAGGGAGGGGCTGGGGTGTGACTCAGTGGTAGAGCCCCTGCCTAGAATCCCCCAGGGAGGGGCTGGGGTCGTGGCTCAGTGGTAATGTGTGACACATGAAGAAGCCAAGGTCCAATCCTTAGTCTTGGGGTTTGGGTCAGAGAGTAGTAGCCATAAACCATGAGAAACAATTTGAAAAATACATGTTGAAGAAAAGACTTTTACCAGAATACCAAATATGCAATGAATTGTTAAAACCCAATAGTAAGAATCAAATTAACAAAATGGGTAAAAGATCTGAGAGTAGACTTCTCATTGGAGAGGAAAACAGATGGCAAATAAGCTTTTGAAAAGATGTTCGCCATCATGTCACTAGGGAATTGTAAATTAAAACGAGACACCTCCATACACCTATTGAAATGTCTCAAATCCAGAACACTGGCCGTTACCAAATGCCTGCAGAGGAATAGACAGAGCTCTCATTCTTTGCTGGTGGGAATGTGAGATGGCACAGCTATTTTGGAAGACAGTTTTGTAGTTTCTCACAAAAGTAAACATGCTTTCACCATAGGGCTCAGCCGTTGTACCCTCGAGCATACCTGGGTGAATCAAACCCGCACCCGCGCGGCAGTTTGTGTGGAAGCAGCAGCAGGCTTTACTCTATGTTTAGCGCCTTCTTCCCCCTTTCTTTCCCCCTCCGTGTGTGTTCGTTCATGTGTCATTGCGGGCACACATGTGCTATACACATGTGAAGATTGGAGGACAGCCTCAGGTGCCAGTACTTGCTTCCTACCATGTTAGAGACAGGACCTTTCTGTCGGTTTCCCCTGCGTACACCAGACTAGCCAACTCACAGGCGTCTGTGGATTCTCCTGTCTCTGCCTCCCATTTCCCTGCAGGAGCGCTGGGATTAGAGCTATTCACTACCTGGTCTGCCTTTACCTGGGTTCCAGGGTTCTGAACTCCAGTCCCCCTGTTTATTTGGCCAGTGCTTTAACCCACTGAGCCTCTTCCTAGCCCTAACTTTAGTCTTAATTGCCAAAGCCTTAGAAGCAGCGAGAATGAATTGAAGAGGTGACTGGATACATAAACTGTGGTGTACTCAGAAAGTGGGGTACATAAACTGTGGTGTACTCAGAAAGTGGGGTACATAAACTGTGGTGTACTCAGAAAGTGGGATACATAAACTGTGGTGTACTCAAAAAGTAGGGTACATAAACTGTGGTGTACTCAAAAAGTGGGGTGCATAAACTGTGGTGTACTCAAAAAGTGGGGTACATAAACTGGTATACTCAGAAAGTGGGATACATAAACTGTGGTGTACTCAAAAAGTGGGGTACATAAACTGGTGTACTCAGAAAGTGGGATACATAAACTGTGGTGTACTCAAAAAGTGGGGTACATAAACTGGTGTACTCAGAAAGTGGGATACATAAACTGTGGTGTACTCAAAAAGTGGGGTACATAAACTGTGGTGTACTCAGAAAGTGGGATACATAAACTGTGGTGTACTCAAAAAGTGGGGTACTGTTAAGTGCTAAAAAATAGACTCTGACGCTGTGGGAAGACAAATGGACTCTTCATATTCTCTAAGTGGGAGTCTGAGGTTTCTATCGCAGGACATTTTCTAAAAGTATCCCAATAGCAGTGGCTGGCTAATTGTGAGGGGAAGAGGGATGAATGGATAGAGAATGTGTGCATGTGTGTGTGTGTGTAGGTGGTGCAGGCTACAACTTGACGTCCGGTGTGTCTAGCTAGCCACGTTGCTCTCTGCGGGATGGCTCCGCCTCTCGGTTTCTGGAGTTTCGTGCAGGCTGCTGGCATTCCTTTGGTGTTGGGGAGCTGTACTGTGCTCCTCCAGCCGGTGCTGCTAGTGCTTTAAGGAATCATGGAGGGCGCATATTATTCCAGGGCAGCATGGCTGGCTTCAAGGGTCTGTGAGATTCCTAGGGTGTCTGTTCATTTTTGTTAACGTTTCTAACTTTCTATAATAATAATGTCCATGAGTACAGAAGCAGATTACTGTGTGAGTTCTTTTCCTAGTTGCTATGACAAAATTCTCGACAAGTGGCTTAAGGACTAAAGGGTTTGTCTTAGCTCACAGTTCTAGGGTACTGTTGACCATGTCATCATGGCAGGGCAGGCATGGCTGCTGTCTGCACAGTGTCCATAGCTACTCACCTGAGAGTCAAATGCTGGCACTTGACTCCCTTCCTCCACATTTAGCCAGGACCCAACCCAGGGAACCGTGCTGCCCATATTTAGGTTACCTTCCTCAGACAATCTAGAAATATCTTCACAGACACACCCCAAGTGTGTTTCCATGGTGATTCTGAATCCACCAATAGTCTACATGAAAGTTTATCCATCATAATTACTCAGTAAGATGGGGCTAGAGAATTGTCTCATTGTGGAGATTCTTTAGAACTTGACTGTCAGCATGGAGAATCAAGGATGCCAATCTGAATGTGCTGACCTGTCCTTCTTTAGCTTTGGCCCAGTGGCCTCTTAACTATATGGGTTGGTCCCTGTCATCCTTCAGCCTGTTGTTGTACAAAACAGGCTTTGGTGGCTCTCATTGAGCTTTGGAGAGAACAGAGAGACTAAAGAGAGGATCTAAGTTGCTTTGCCTCCAGACTCACTTGTGGGTATATAGCTGGCATTATAGTTGGAGGGTTTAAGCCTGGGGTTGTGCAAAAGTCAAGTGGGAGATCAAGTGTGGATCTGGTGGGTTCCCCTGAGCTATCTGTCATCCAGGCCTAGACTGGGTCTAGCCTGGGCCTATTGACTCAGGCAGGAAGACGCTTGCCTATTGTGAGCATGTTGGTGAGAATGAATAGGCTTTGGACTCAGGCATCTGCTGCCAGTACCTGGAACTACCAGACAAGGGTCAGTGGCTCTGTGGATTCCTTGAATTTAGCAGTCTCTTGTCTTTCTGTTACAGAGACTTTCAGCACCCTCTCATTTCCACGCCCTGCTAATTTTATGGTTATTCCATATTTTCTTGTCATAAATGTAACAGATTTTATTGTGTTTAAACCATTTTTTTAATATAGATTCCCATAAAAAGCTGGAGAAGTGAGAGACTTGTGCCTCATCAGACCTTGGAATGCTCACCCACCTATTTCCCAGTGTTTGGGCCCCATCCATGGAGCATTCTGGAAGTGCTCCTTATGTGCTTGCTTGGCTATGCTGTCTCCACGGGGCTGTGCCCTTCCCTTTCCTCACAGAAGTTCCCAGTGCACAAGGTCCTATCAGATATATAGGCTCATTTGTAAATAATAGACTCACAGAGAGGGTCTGGCCAAGGGCCTGGTGCACAGGTCTCCTGTCATGCAGTCATGGCATAGAGAATTTATCTCTGGCCACTTGGGGTTGCTTCTTAGCCCCAGATTGTCTAGTCTGCTCATTCAGCTGACCCCAGGAGTATTTACTGGGGAACCTGTCAGGGTGCCACAGCTTTCTGACTTGCAGAGCCAGAGCTCTGTTATCTTATTGCACCTGCAGTCTTGCTCTGCCTAGAAGGTAGTGACATGGTTCACAGTGCGTATTAGGTGTAGGTTCCATGTTGTATCCAGCCAGTCGCCTAAGAATTGGAGTACTAGCTTAGGCAAGCTGCTCCAAGAGGGATGCCTTGTGGTTTATTTTGGAGAGCCATGAGTGTCTTCTAAGTTGTTCTAACCATATCTCAGTGTCAGTTTAAAAACATTGGAAGATTTTTATTTATCTTTGTATGTGATTGTGTGCAGATGCCTGAGGCTCACAGGTGTAACTTGCAGGAGTTGATTCTCTCCATCCACTATGTGGATTCTGAGGATTAAATTCAAGTTGTTGAATGGGTGGGAAAGCCATTTGGATGCCTCCTCAGTGTTATTTTTTTAAAATATCTGCTAATGTTGGTTTCCAGTATATAATTCTGACCTTGTTAAGTTCTTTGGTATGCTGTCTCCTCTGATGATTCAAGTCTCCATGGCTTTATTCTAGAACAGACCTGGGCTTTACAGGTTATTGCAAAGATATTGCAGTTATATCTTACTGCACTTGCAGGAAGCCAGTATGTGAAACTGGGTGTTGATTGGAGCCTTCCAGCGTTGGCTGGGCCCTGGCGGTTCCAGGAGGCTGCACTGTGGGCGGCCCTGAGGGTTTACAGTCAGGCCTGCTTCACTCAGGTCTTCCTTCACTGGAAGGGGCAGAGCCACTGGAAGCAGGGAACTCGGGAAGGGAGTGGCATCCCCTCAGTAGTCTACAGCACATAGCTGGCTCTCATATGGGGACTGAGGTGATCCAGGAGGTCAGGCATTCAACAGGGTGACGTCTAGACCCCTAGGCTGTTGGTAGAGAGCTCAGCTCTCCTGGAGACCAGATCTCTGGCACTGGGATGGTGCTTCTGTGGCAGGTCGGTTTCAGTGGCCACGTGGTGCCTGCCATCTGTCAGACCCTCCTGCCACTCACCCTTCCCCTGGGGAAATGTTTTCTTCACAGTTCACTGGATCCCAACAGGACAGTTTTCCTGACTCATCAGGACCATGCTGGCAGCAGATCCCATGATACTATAAGTCCCTCTGTGCTACCCACCTGTCTGTTCCTCTGACAGGGGCTGCTGTGTTAAGCCTGGGCCCTGTGTTCAGACAGGACCTTGGGGATTTTTCTTTTTTCCCCTTTCTCTGAGCTGCCGCCACTCCAGCTTCTTGGACCAACTTGGAGGGTGGGCAGAAATAGCCACATTTGATTCTCTGGTTCATGGGATGAGGTAAAGAACCAGCAAGGCTACCATGTGTCACCTTCCAGCAGGAGATGAGTTTGCCTCCTGCCTGCCTTCTTTCATACAGTTTGAGACTGTATGAGGGTTTGTTGGCCACACGTTCTTTTCTCAGAAGAAATGCCCAGGCCTTTGAGGCTCATGGTTTTTAACCAGTGTCCCCGAGAATCCTCACATTTGGGATAGTGTTGGACATTGGCTGCACAGGGAGAGTCATGGTGGCAGAGGGAGCCCTGAAGAGCTTTTGGATGTGGCAGCCTGACCTGTCTGATGTAGTCTTATAGAGAGAAGCCTTTCTGTCCTGTGCCTGTTACTAGTCAGGCAGCACTTTGAGCCTTCACCTGACCCCCCCTGCCCCCACGTTGGCCCTAGCTAGTGTCTTAGGGCTCGGGGCTTCTCTGAGTACACCTTCAGGACCACAATGCTACTGCAGTTCTTAGGGCTCGGGGCTTCTCTGAGTACACCTTCAGGACCACAATGCTACTGCAGTTCTGACTCTTTCCAGGTACTGAACAGAGACCTCACTGGCTCTGGGACTAGAGAGTTGCAAGTTGCAAACTCAGGTCTCTTTCTGCAGAGATCCCTTGTGCCTGGCCCCTTCAACTACACATGCCTTGCAGCACAGTGGCATGGCTCTGTTCACTGCTGTCCTTCCCTCTTGGAGAGGAGGCCACTTGGATTTCCGATGATGGAGGCCTATGTCCTGGATTTTCTTCTTTATTCCTATCAGGCCCGTATGAAGAGCACAGGCAGGTACAACCTAGGTCAGCTCTTCATGGAGGAGGTCTTTTCTTCCTGGCCCTGGGAGCTCATGGGTCTTTAGGAAGTTCTGTTTGAACAGACTGAGGGAAGGCTTTAGCTGCTGTGTCACATGCTAGATGACAGACTGGCCTGCAGACGAGGACAAGCCTATCTCATAGCAGAGGGTACAGTGAGCATGCTGAGCGGCTATTAGCCATACTGTATCCATGTTTGTTTGTGCCAGGAACCTTTTCCTTGTCAGAGTGCCAGTTCAAACCTTCAGCCCTCTTGGATAGAAACTGGTTGTGTGTGTGTGTATGTGTGTGTGTAAGAGAAAGAGAGGGGGGGGGGAGAGGGGAGAGGGGAGAGAGGAGAGAGGAGAGAGAGAGAAGGGGGGAGAAGGAGAGGGAAAGGGAGACACAGACACAGACACTGACACAGACACAGATGCTTATAGCCATGCAGGTACATGCTGAGGCCAGAGGTCAACTTTGCACATCATTTCCAGGAGCTGTCCACCTAGTTTCCTGGGATCTTTATTGGCCTCAAGCTTGGTGATTTAGGTGGGCTGACTGGCTAGCCCACCCCAAGGTCTTTTTGTCTTGACTTCCTTAGATCTGGGTTTGCAAACATGGCATCATTACTGGTTTTTTATGTGGGTTCACAAGGACAAAGTTAGGTCCCTGTGCTTGTGTAGCAATCTGTCCATCCTCTATTTATTTTATAGACAGAATCTTGCTCTATAGCCTAGGATTGCCTTACACTCAGGATCTTCCTCCTTTAGCCTCTGGAGGGCTTGGAGCCCAGGCATCCACCATCACAACTGGCAACTGGTCATGTTCTTTGGTTCTTTGGTTCTGTCTCAGACTTGGCCTCAGGAGGCACAGTGCCTTCCAGGAAATTGGGGTTGCCTTTGCAGCATGGAAAACAGGCACATACACAGAATCAGCTGTGTAGGATTCTCGAGGAGGCTGTTTTCTTATAACATCTTATGTGTCTTGAGCTTCTGGTGACTTCTTTGTCAACAAGTGCTGTGTCATGTCCTGAGCCGCCTATTCTCTGCACTGCAAAGGCCACCCCCATGTCCTGGAAGTGACCGGCACTGTGCCTTGTGAATGGCCTGCCAGACTGAGGAGAGCCATCTGGTGTGATGAGAAGTGATTGAGTGTCTGGTGACAGCCACCACTCAGTGACAGAGATGTGGAATAATTAGTCTGGGACCAGAGAGCTATAAAGAATTTGTAGGCGACAGAATAATCACCTGGTTCATGAAAGCCAAATTGATTCGACTGCGATCTAGGGTGGAGCCTTCAGCAGGCACTGAAGTGCTCAATGGTGGAAGGACTGGAACCATTCATAATTCACTATTGCTTGGAGCGGTCTCTGTGTGTTCTGTCTTGTAGTGAGTGCACAGCTTAAACACTTGTAGTCTTTGACTGCTAGTCTTATGTGCTGTGCTTTGACCCTGTCTCCCCATCATGCTGACTCCCTCCCCGAAGCTTTTCTTTTCAGCCTGTCCTTTGCCTTTTCTTCCCTCCTATATGCTTTTATGTGTGTCCCACTGCATTTAATTAGGGTTGCTTACTGAACGTGGGTGGGATTATACACTTGGGCAAGGGCACCTTACCTGAGACTATACCACTTAGAAACTGACTCTCCTCAACCCTTCTGCAGACTTTCACTGCCCATTAGCTCCTCAGGGAGGGGTAGGGTCTCGGGAGCTCCTTCATCATTGATAGGATGTTGAACTATAGGTACTGTGAATTCTTGGGTTTGAAGAAGGATCTCTTTTAGGCCACTGCATGGGCAGTCTAGCTAGCTCATGGCTTCCAGGCAGGCTCTTCTCTTTGCTTCCCATCTCACTATAGGAGCCTGGGAGTACAGATGTGTTATCTGCCTGGTGATTCGAACTCATATGGCAAGCGTTTTCGCACTGCCGAGCCATCCTGTAGCAGTTTTTGGCTACTGGTCTGTGCCTTAAGGCCTTGTGGCAGCCTCTTTTTATGTCCACATATCTTGCCATCACCTTGCTTAGGTGTTTACTGAGTTCCGGGGGGCGGGGGGTTTTGCCTTGTCCACCCCTCAGGTGGCCCGTATCACTGAGACAGCTCCACATGTAGACATCAACCCTCACCCAACACTGGCTGTGCTGAGGCTTCTCAGTTCATGGCTGTAAATGTCAGAAGCCAAATGATGGTGGGCTGTGCACTAATTGGCCACGTACTTGGAAGCTGCAGGCGGGCTCACTTTTAAGTAGGTGCTTTGAGCTGGCCTTCCTGCTGTCTGCTCTGAAATTCTGATGCTGGACAAATGTCAGGAGGCTTTCTTTACACCGCTACTTTGGTCTTTTTGAAGAGACCCTGGAGGCCATTACTAGAGACAGAAGTGGCCCCTGTATGGTTTTAGGATAGTCATAGAGAGCTCACCCTACTCGGCCTCTGACCTTCTCAGACATGACTTTTTACCATCAGGCAGAGGCCCAGCAGCTGTTATGGCCACCCTGTCTTCCATATCAGGCACATTGGCCATTCTGAACTTTCTGGTCCATAGTTAGTGCTTCTGGAGTAAGCTAAACAGGTTCCCAGGCTCACCTGGACAGACAAGAACTCATAAATATTTATAAATATTAATATCAGAAATCGTGCCCTAGAAATACAGTTGAAGCTTTGATTCTTAGCCTGAGGAGGAGGATCTAACTGATTGGTAGTCTGAAATGTCACCAAGTGTCACACGTGTGGGTGGACAAAGGAACATCATGTGGTACCTTGGCTGAATGCCTCCTCCATCCTGCCCGTGTCTGTTCTATACTGGTACCTGCTGTGGTCATCCTTCCTCTACAGGGTTTGTTGGCAGCACTAGGGGCACACAAAGGACCAGAGAGGTGACTTGAAATACCTGGTGGACTTTTCTGAGCTTCATCAACCACCTGCTCAGCCTCAGTTTACTGTAGCTTCCCAGCATCTTGTGTTTTAAAGCTGTCTGGGCCATTAGACAGGTTTCTCCTTCTCCTCTTCTTCCTCCTCCTCCTTCTTCTTCATCTTCCCCCTCTTTCCCTCCCCCGTCTTCCCTTTTTTTTTTAAATGATAAGGTCTTATGTAGCCCATGCTGACTTGCTGAGTAGCTAAGAAGGGCCTTGAATTTGTGATACTGCCTCTGCTACCCAGATGAGTTTATAGGAATGAACAACCATATCCAATTTATGCTGTTCTGGGAATCAAACACAGAGCTAAGGCAAGGCAAGGCAAGGCAAGGAGTCACACCTTCAGGCTTTCACCAGTTGGGTTTCTGATGTCACTCTGTGTTGGCTTTGCCTATGAAGAGTAAGGACTGCTGCATGTTCCTCTTCTAGGTCGCAGGTCCTTGGTGGCTGTGAAGATTTTCTTCATGTGATGAGCCTGATGGCCAGGGAGCCTGGCTTAGAGGAATGCTGGCCTTTCTTAGTTGTCCTGGTCTTTCTCTTCCTGCCCTGACACCATAGCCATGGCCTCCTTGTCTTGCCTTGTATGTATGTTCTGTGGGGCAGGCGCTCACTTGCCTTCCCAGGGCTCTGGGCCACCTGTTTGAGCTGTGGTTCCTCTCTGCTTTTCTCCTAATGTTCTTGGGGTCTGTGTCTCTAGTCACCTCATCCTTCATCCCTGTAGTACACCTGCGCAGTGTCTCCTTGCCATACATTGGCACTGAAGTGTCCAACACACACCTGTGCCTGCTGGTCAGTAGGTGCCCCAAGTGAGTAGTGATGGATGGGGTGGCTACCACTTGACCTGAGGCAACCCCCACCCCACCCCACCCCTGGCCCAGCAGTCCCTGCCTTGGGAAGGCATAACTAAGGAGCTGTGAGCTCTTGAGGCCTCCTGCCCATCAGAATGAGTCCCTCACTTCTGTTCCTCCTGTCTCCCTAGGCCATTTGTTTCCAGCTAGTCGCAGGGACGTGCCTTCCTGTGTGCTCCTTGATGTTCTAAGCCTCCCCCTGGCTCTGCTTGCTGCCCATCCTTCCCTTAGGGTCTGCCACTGACAGCCCTGAGGGCATCTGACTAGATGGCAAGCTAGCCTCTTACCGAATCCAGTCCCCAGACTGACCTCCCAGTGTCAACGTCTGGCCCTCTTTACATTTTGTATATAAGTACTTTGGAGCCCAGTCCCTCAGAATTTGGAAGGATGAGAGGGGCTTTCTGGTGAGTGCATGTGGTTTCACTCTCAGAGTGTTTCTGAAGGGTCTGTGTCCTCATGCGTGTTGTCTGTCCTCTTCTGTTGTGTAGAAGGTAACAGGACCTGGGCATGGCCTCTAGCTACTTCAGAGTAGATGACATTGGGCACATGTCACCGTAAGCCTTACATGTGGTGTTGACTCATGTATCCGTTGCCCATCTACTAGCCCTCCCCTCCAGGTTGGGAGTTACCTTTTCTGTAGGGACGCCTGGTGGGGTGATGGACTATTTTTGCTGAGTGCTGATTCAGCACTCAGGGCTGACTCTCTGCCCTTGTGATGGCTTCCGGGGCAGGAATCTACCTAATTAGATGGATATGTGGCTCTTGGAAGGAAAGGCCTTCTTCCAGAACGGTCCATCCAGGAGGATGTGGGTGAACACATGAGACCTGTGTTCTCTGACAGTGCCTGCATTCCCCCTTGGCTCCTAGGGTTGGTGCCTGGGTAACCAACCCTTGCCCAGGTGAGCCTACAACTGGGGTTTCAGCCCTCAGCCTGCTCCTTCCTTCACCCCTTCCTTTGGAGCAGCATGCTTCCTAAAGGCCGCGTAGGAACATTGGCTTTCTGGAAGTAGCTGAAAGCTCTTGCCAGAGAGACAAAGGTGCTGACTAATTGACGGCTTTATTTATTTATTTCCAGGCTTAGATGGTAAACAGCTTTGATTCTCTGCTCAGCAGGAACAGGCGGGAGGCACTCGCCTGATTGATTCCTCACCTACAGGCATGCATGGGGGGAGCCTATCGATTGAGCACCGCCTGCCAAACCTACTTGAGAGTGGGCTTAATTGCCTCAAGACTGCCCTGCTCACACCAGGCCCAGCAAGCTTTGCTTGGAGGTGTCGCTCTGCTTGCTGAGGGTCTCCCTCCATCTGTGTATCCTTGGAGGCCCCACAATTCCTTCTGGGTGCTGTCCATTCAGTGGTCCCAGAGGTCCAGGCCATGGACATACTCCCTAGGTTGTTAGAGAAAGAAATGCAACGAGGACAGCCTTGTGGGGTCAGGGAAGCTGAGTGACCTTTGCAGAGACAGCCAGAGGCTGATCAGTATCCTCTGCCTCTGCACTCCGAGTCTTCTCATAGTGGCCATATGTCTGGCTTGTATGTCATTTCATTTCCACCCCTGGCTGGCTGGGCTCTGCTGTGTCTTGTGGAGTGTTTTTTAGCTGAAGTGGACAGACGTCATCCCTGTCTGTTGACTGAACAGATTCCTTACCCTTTTGTGGGCAATGTGGGCAGAGAAGACCGTGCTGTATTTGGGCAGGAGCTCTGACCTTGTGATGCTGGGTGTGGGGACAATGTGTCATGTCCCTCCCCCAACTTCTTGTCTTGTTATAGGAGACAGTAGTCTAGAACATTCATTTACAATGAAATGTTCATGTGTTTAATCTCTATTTTTGGTCCATATAAGAATTAGCCAATAGAGTTAGACCTTTGCCTTGACCTATGTGAAGGGTGGCTAAGCCAGGGTTCCCTGAGTCTGCCCCCCAGGGCAGTCACTTTCAGCAGTTAGTGATCCCTGGATTTTACCACTCTTTGCTTGTGTATCTGTGATTCTTCTAGTGTCCTCTCAGGTGTCCACCCTTGCATAGCTGTTTGTTGACTTTGGACCAGCATTTGCAAGGGACAGAGCAGAGGCCAGTTTGATGGTTCACTCTGTCTGACACAGTGGAGTCAGACTTTCTACTTTTACTAAGTGATATTCTGATGGCCCCTCACTTGGGGCTGGAGACTGTTGCCTGTTTACTACTGGGGGTCTGTGGCTGTGGCTGTGGCTGATGTCCTTGGGCTTGCTTAGCTCCGGGCCCTTTTACCAGCCACAGACTGCTCGCCTGAATCCACAGCCTAATCCTGCACCTCCTTTCTCCAAACGTGCTTAGAGCTGGTTACCTGGAAAAGCAAGATCAATGGCGCCACTAATGAGCCACTTGCTCGGAGCTGTGAGGTTGCACCAGCCACCCGTGGGGAAACTCCAGGCAGACCGATGTGCCTTGACTTTGTGGACTAAAGTGTGTGCGTGAGTGTGCTGTGCTTGTGTCCCTCCCCTCCTCTTGTCCCTTTCATCGGGGCTGAGTATATCAGGCTATGTGTTGTATTTAGAACATACTGTATACTTTATGTGGGTGATGTGACTTTGTCGTCTCTCAAATACCAGGTGCTATGCAACAAGGTGTACTGGCTGTTTTGTGTCAACCTGACACAAGCTGGGATCATTTGGGAAGAGGGAACCTCAGTATAGAAGATGCCCCATCAGATTGTTCTGTGGTGTATGTTCTTGACTAATGATTGATATGTGTGTGTGTGTGTGTGTGTATTGGGGCAGGGGCCTAACTTACTATGTGACTTGTTTCCTTGGTGGTAGTTCTGGGTTCTATAAGAAAGCAGGCCAAGTGAGTCATGAGGAGCACCCTAGTAAGCAGCATTGTCCATGGTTTCTGCTTGAGTTCCTGTTCTGTATTCCTCAGCAGTGGAGTGTGATCTAAAATGTGCTCTTTCTTCTTCAAGTTTCTTTTGGTCATAGTGTTTTTTTGTTGTTGTTGTTTTGTTTTTCCATGGCACTAGAAACCAAACTAAGACACAGGGCCATCGTGTCTTCTTGGCTGAGCTCTTTCCAGCTGACTGTGTCACCTTTCCTAGGTGGCACCAGCACCTACAAATGGAGTTCTCTGCTCTGCCCATAGAACTCCTGGACTCAGCAGGATCAGTCACCCTCATACTGTAGTCTCGATGGCATTGAGAGGGAGGCGCACCTTACTGTCACTAAGTCGCCCTCTCCTCTCCTGCAAATGTGGCTTAGGCTACTGTTCCACCTCTGTTGTCCCAGCCCGGCCTTTCCCCACAGGCTCATTGATCCATCTCGAAGCTAGGCTGCTTGCGTTTTTAGAGAATGTTGGTGTTGTTGGAAAATGAATCACAAAGTCAGCTCCTGGGTTGGGAAGCTGTTGTAGGCACTTGCTTGAGGGCTGCACTCAGCTCATCCCATACCCAGGCCTCCACTGTGACATCCTGTGGCAGTGCTTCTATGCTGGCACTGTGGCCCTCTGTGTTAGATTGTCCTGGAGGATGTTATCCATGTTGGTGAGGGCAACAGAGAGCATGTGGAACACTGCCTTTCTCCTGCACATGGGAGGAAGTGAAGGATTGTTAGAGAGAGGAGAGGGAGGTCTACTGAACTGGTGGTTTTGTTTGTTGGTTGGGGAAGTCAAGAGAGTACAATGGGTTGGGGCCAGGCAGAGACTACATGGTGGCCGACTACACAGAGGAGCTGGGGAGAGCAGGGGCCCTAGGAGGAGAGCAAGTACCTGAGAATGTAAGGCATCTCTAGATCCCTAGAAGCAGAAGTCTTGGGAAGTGGGCAGGACAGGGTTGAGGTTCAGGAAGAAGAGACTGATCCAGGACTCCTTTGCACAGTGCTTCTTGGGAAGGAGGAGGATGGCAGACAGACCTTGGGGATCAATGGCTCTTGGCTAGAGAGTTTGGAAGGATGGTGAGACCCAAGGTCACAGTCTTGGATGCTAGCACGGAGGAGGGGCTCTGGAGATTGTAGGGTCATTGTGACTGTGGAAAGTGAGGGTCCAGTGGAGGTTAGGCAGGGTGAATGTCTGGAAAGAACTTTGAACTTTGGGCTGTATCACTCCTTAGTACAGATTGCCTCCAAAGTCAGTCTGTCAGTCTGTCTATCTGTC
Source organism: Tokudaia tokunoshimensis (assembly GCA_036184795.1). NCBI lineage: Eukaryota > Metazoa > Chordata > Mammalia > Rodentia > Muridae > Tokudaia > Tokudaia tokunoshimensis. The sequence goes on along the minus strand of BTHU01000006.1, from coordinate 30,257,334 downwards.
GCCTCTGTTGTCTCTGTCGCTGAACAAGTAAATACATATGGATGCATATGCAGGCAAGTGCTCATGTATGGAGCTCAGAGACTGATGCTGGGTGTCTTCCTCATCTGTTCCCCATTGAATCTGGAACTTACAGCTGTATTAGGTTGACTGGGCAATGAACTCCAGTGTTCCTGTTGTGTGTTTTCTCCCTTGGTTAAGCCAGACTTAAGGACCTGCTACTATGTCTGGCTTTTTACGTGGATGCTGGGGATTCAAACTCAGGTTTTCAGGCTTGTGAGGCAAGTACTTGACCAAATGAGTCATCTCTCCAGTCCCTGCCTCTGTCCAGAGAGAAGCACATCCACTTCTGGAGCATACTCCCACCTTGCTCTACTGAAGTAAGTGAGCTCTAGGGAGCCCTACCTATATTGTTCAGGGGCAGGTGGAAGGCTCCCCCTTCCTCCCCTGTGAGGAGAGCTGTGGGGTGGAGACCTACTGTGTGAGATGTGAAGGTGCTACAGCCTATGAGCTGCCTTCTGTGTCCCTGAGACACACTTAGAGCCAGGGATGAAGGCAGTGCATGGAGAGGATGACGAGGGCAGAAGGATCCTACACAGACTCGCCGCCATAGGAACAAGGAAACACAGCCAGCTGTAGGCCCAGGCCACCCTCTGTGGATAACTGTGCTCTGATAATTGCATGTAGTCAAGAGGGTAGGGCAGCTGGGAATGCAGGACTGCCCGTTACCAGCAAGGCAACCAGGGACAGAATTTGTTTTCTGGGTGGTGGTTCAAGTGAATGCCTGTTCTGTTGCTGGCCATGAGCTGTCCTTGTTTGAGCAACCCAAGACTTCACCCAGGTCTCTCAGAAAGGTGAATCTGCAACCAGAACATAAAGCGTTGCTTTGACTGTGACATCTGGTCTACCTGCTGTGTTGTGGGCAGCTTGCTCCCCCTCCACGCTTCCCAGAGTTTCGTTACTCATGAGGTGCAGGATATGGCTTCTTCTGGACCATTTGTCATTTTATGTGGTTCTTTTAAAAATTAACATGAATGAGAGCCAGAGAGATGACTCAGCATGCCCTGTGGTTGAGTGTGTGTATTGCTCTTGTAGAGGACCCAAATGCTTCCCAGCACCTATGTCAGGTGACTCATAGACACCTGTAATTACAGTAAAATAAAAATATGTATACACACAATTTTTTAAAAATTGCATAAAGAAACCTTTGTTGTTTTTTTTTTTTTATCATGTGTACTTGTATGGATTTTCACCTCTCCTTTGTTATGTCCAAGTCATGGTATAACAATTTCTTCTGCCAACCTGTCTCACTTCAAGGAGAGGTCTGTCTCTAGCACCTTGACATATGCCATCTTGCCATAGGGATTTTGGCTATTTCCAATTTGTCAAAAAGCAGCTGAAGGTCCTTCATATGGTTGCACGTGGTGGATGATGCCACTCTGCTTGCTGCATGGTATCCCCATAAGGTTGTACCACAGTTTAGACTATTTTCTATGCAAGGACATCTAGGCTGCGAGTGTTTCACCATGAGGGCAAACCACAATTTATCCACTCATTCTCATTTGAGCTATTTCTGGGCTTTGGTAAAGGGAATGAAACTGCTACATGTGCTGCCCCCTCCCGCCCGTGTGTGTGTGTGTGTGTGTGTGTGTGTGTGTGTGTGTGTGTGTGTATGTGTGTGTGTGTGTGTGTGTGTGTGTGTTACACCTTTCTGATCATGTTGCACTTTTAGCTTCATAAGAAATGGCAGAAAGTTCTGGCATGGACATCCTCAGAGTGTTCTTCCTTGGGCTGATGCTGGTCTCTTTGGTCTCCCCATTCCCGCAGAGGTGTGGGCTACAGGTGTATGTCCAGGTGTGCAGCTCCCAGCCCTCACTGTCTCTGGAATTTTCCATGTCCTTGGCAATGTTCCAGTCATAGCTTGTTTTCCGTGTTCAACTCTGTGCGCCAAGATCAAGCCCCAGCTGCAAGATTCAGGTTTTGTTCCATCTCGCTACGCTCCGGCAGCCCTGCAGCCATTTATCTTTCTTCCTCTCCTCAGCCTCTTTTTCATTTAGCTCAGGACTCGCTCCTGACTTCAGGGGAGCTGCATCTGCAGTTCATCAGGGTCCCTGCTCCTGTCTATGGTGCAGCACGATGACTGAGCAGACATGATCTTGAATGAAAGTGGTACGCAAAGGTGTAATGTCCAAGGAGGAGGCTGGGATATGGTCCACGGAGGAAGGAGGCCAGGCTGTCCTGAACTTGCCTATTCTGGAGCCTGTCACATTGCCTGATAGTGTGGAGTGAGATGCACAGCACAACAACAGTCACATGGCAGGATGTGTGCAATGTGATGTAAGGCACACATTGTGACTCAAGTGTGTATACATCATTGTGTGACTGTGGAATGAAATATGTGTGTGATTCAAGATGTCAGTTATCTGTCTTTCTTGCTGGTGTTCTCTAGCTCTTTTCTGTGTCTTTGTGTGTTTCTATGTGTGAGTATATGCATGTGTGTCTATGTGCATGTGCGTGTATGTGTGTGTATTCATGTGCGTGAGTTCCTTTTTATGTGTACGTGTAGATGTGTATATGTGTATGTGCTTGTTCACATGCATGTGGTTTTATGTGTGTGTGTGTGTGTGCACATATGTGTAGTCCAGAGGTGAACACTGGGTGTCTTTCTCAACCAGTCTTCACTATATTTATCATTTTAAAGATGTATTTTATTATTTTCTTAGTGATGTACATGTGTTTGTGTGCATGTCTGATCCCCGGAGCTAGAGTTACAGGTGGTTATGAGTTACCCAATATGGAACTATGCTGGGAACTGAGTTTGTGTCCTCTGGAAGGGCAGCATTCACCGTGCAAGCATGAAGACCAGAGTTCAGATCCCCAGGACTCACATAAAAAGTCACAATGGTGACTCACAATCATAACCCCAGTGCTTGAGAGGCAGAGACAGAAGACTCAAGGGAACTCACTGGCCAGCTAGTCTAGCTAGCTGAGTTCCAGGGTTAGTGAGAAACCCTGGCTTTAAAGTGGATGGGCTAGAGAGAGGGCTCAGCATGTAGTGATATAGAAGCAGGATTTATTGATGGGAAGGCCTTCGTAGTCTTAAAGAGATGGGACAAGAGTGAGACACTTGGGGTCTAAAGTTGCTGCCTTTGTTGAGGATGCAAAGAGGTACTTCCTCAGCTTCATGCTTGTACAACCCTTAAGAATGACACAAAAAAGTTTACTTCAGCCCCTTTGTGCTAAGTGCAGAAGAGAGTGTCACCAGGCCTCTGCTGTGATCTGATATACCCTGGGGCAGTGTTTCTTCATGAATGGGAGGCCAGGCACAGGAGGGGCAGGAACAGCCCCTGTCCTTGATCTGAGCTGTGTCAAGGCAGTATGAAGTGTTGTGTAGGCCTTCTACAGCCAGCACCGTCATAGTCTGGCACTAATGAGGCACTGGGACGCTGAGCCCTGTGTGAGCACAGTGTGGAGCTTCAGTCTCCTGTCCTCTCACTCGACTGCAAGATCAAACAGTAGAGGACACCTTAGGAACATAAACTGTGTCTTAAAAAAAATAATTTAAGCTAGACATTGGCGGCATACACATTTAGTCTCAGTGGCAGAGGCAGGTAGATCTCTGTAAGTTCAAGGCCAGTTTGGTCTACAGGGTAATCTAGGATAGCCAGGGTTATACAAAAAAAAAAAAACCCTGTCTAAAGAAAAATAATTTAAAACTTCATAGTTTCATTTGTATGTGTGTACATATATATGTAGTGCATTTAATTAGGGATGTCTGCCTGAGCATGGTTGGAGATGAGTTACTTGAGCAAAAGGCAACTTATTAGTGTCCTCTCTGAGGAATGACTCCTATTCCTCCTACAGCCGTGAACTGCCATTCAGTGACCACACCTCCCCTCCTGTGATGGACTCCCATTCCGTGTGGTTCTCATGTAGGTCACTGCTACTGCTGTGAGTTTGTAGGTTCACTAGACACGTCCTGTCCAGAAGACAGGTTTCACACACTCTTCTCCATCCACTGCTGTGAGTTTGTAGGTTCACTAGACACGTCCTGTCCAGAAGACAGGTTTCACACACTCTTCTCCATCCACTGCTATGAGTTTGTAGGTTCACTAGACACGTCCTGTCTAGAAGACAGGTTTCACACACTCTTCTCCATCCACTGCTGTGAGTTTGTAGGTTCACTAGACACGTCCTGTCCAGAAGACAGGTTTCACACACTCTTCTCCAGCCTCTGGCTCTTACCTGCTTTCTGCTTCTGTGGTGACTTTCCCTGAGCCTTAGAGTGGTTGATGTTGATGTCTTACTAAAAGCTAGACTCTCAACAGCCACTTACTCTCCAAGCTTTGACCAGTTATGAGTCTCTATAGTAACTGCTGTCCACTGCACACAGCCTCTAGACCCAGGCAGAGAGCAGCACTGATGGGCTGAGTCCTAACACACACCTGTTGCAGTTGGACCCCGATGACTCCATCTCTTGGCTTGGCAAGGCGTGTGACCTCTTGACAGCCCTTCCTGTGGCTGGGCCGTGCCTATAGACAGTTTGACCTCTACTCGTGTGACTGCAGTGAACATCCCTGGCAACTGTTGGGACTTCCAGCATGTGTTCCAAAAGTCCCCACATGGATCCAGGGAATAATTAGTATCCTGTAAAATATGAATCTTAATTCCTAAATTACATATTTAGCAGATGGTCCAAAATAGCACTCGTAATGGCAACATTCAATTAGTGAGTTTAAAAATGTATATTATTGCAACATTCTCCATGGGTTTTATTCAGAGATTTCTAAATATAGTGGATAAAAACACAGAAGTGTTGCAGACGATTTAGACTCACACTGCCGCAGTGGGCTGTATGTTAAACTTCCCTGTTAACCAGAATTGACTGCACAGAGGTCTTCTGGTTTATTACTCAGTCTCCAAAGCAAACCATCAGCAAGACATTCATGGGCATCCCTGGTTCCCCTGGGTCCTGCACCTCTCTGCCTGTGAATTCTGATGGCCTTAGAGCTCTTGGACTTGTGTGTTTGATTGATGTGGGCCTCCAAGGGCAGCCTTGCTCCCTCCGTGGTTTGGGCACTGCGTCCTGGCTGTGTCCCATGCCCTCACAATCCTTGATGGTGGTTCTGGGTGGGCCTGAGGTGGTTCTGTAGGTGGGTTAGTATGGGAATTTCTGTGTGGACAGGAAGCAGCTGAGAGTCTGCCCACCGTGATAGAGGGCCTTTTCCATTGTAGAAGGAGCAGCGCTGAGGGAGGTCACCCAGAATTCAGGTGATGAGGCCTGTCTTCTCCTGGGGACCAGAGTCTTCCCAGCTACTAGGGAGGCTGAAGGGAAATGACGGTTAAGATATGCCTGGGTTACAGAATGAGTTAGTTCAAGTCAGCCTGAGTAGACCCTAACTCAAGAAAAAAAATAAAAGGAGGAGGGCTGAGGCCATAACTGGAGGTTAGAATGCTCTACGAGGTACTGGGTTCAAACCCTGGGCATTTGTTACTTTTCTTGTGATGAAATATTGGACAGAGCAACTCCAGGGAGGGTGGGGAGGGGAGAGGAGGAGAGAGAGGAAGGGAGGGAGGATTTCTTTTGACTCACAGTCTGAGGGTGTGGTCCATTATCCATGTGAAGTCATGGTGGCAGGGACATGAGGCAGGTGGTCTCCTTGCATCTGCAGCTAGAAAATAGAGACAGATGCTAGTGCTCAGCCCACTCTCTCTCTCCATTTTATTTAGCCCAGGACCCCAGCCTATGGGATGGTGCCCTCACATTTATGAGGGTCTTTCTTCCTTAATCACCCTAATCCCTAACAAACACACCCAGAAGTATGTTACCATTTCAGTTCTGTATTCCATCAAGCTGACAAGATAACTATCACACTCTAGTTCTCAATTATGATGGGAGAAGAGAGGCAGGGGACCATGGGGTTCAGTGCTCTGAGCTACAGAGAGAGTATAGTGGACCCAGGACTGTGACAAGAGCCTCAGGCTTCCTCCCTGTTGGTGGCGGTATGTCTCCCAGGAACTGCTCATGAGACAAGTGCCATCACATGGAGGCATGGAACTTGGTTGGGACAGAGTTCTAGAAACTGTGAGATCCCCTTTTAGCAGCCATTCTTGCTGCTGTCTGCTTGGCTGGGCAGTGAGCCCCACTAGGCCTTGGTTGTCCTGGCCTTCAGAGAGATAAAGCTCTCCTGGTGTCAGACAAAGCTGAGGCACAAGGTCATTTGCTCTGAGCAGCAGAGGCAGCCTGTGTGAACTGGAATCGCTGTTAAGCTGAGGCACGGGCTCTGCCCTGGGGAGTTTAGGGCCCTGGAGGCCTTCATACCAAGCCTGGGCACAGGCTTCATTCTGCAGAGCCTAGATCCCAGTGTATGAAAGCAGCCCTTAATGTTAAGCTTAATGTTAAGCAGATCACAGGATCTGCCCTGGAGAGCCTGGATCCCAGTTCCCTGAAGCAGGCCTTAATGGTGAGCCAAGTCATAGGCGCCCACACTTGGATTCTGGTCCCAGAGCAGGCCTTTCTGGTAAGCAAGTGTTTACAGCAGAGTCTTTGTTCAGAGCCCCCCAACCTTCTCTCTGTATATTTAAACAAAGAGCTTTTTAGACCTAAACACAGATGTTCATTTGAAAATGAGAAATCAAATTAAGCGGAACCAGCCTTTGAAAGTGAATGCCCTGTAGCAAGGCAAACAAAGGGAGAAAAACACTGTGTGTAAATTTCACTTAAATCACTTTTTCATCTTAAATAAAGTTTTAAAGGAACAAAGTGCCGCGTCAAAGCGCTCATCACCTCCTGTCCTCCAATGGAACATCTGCGCTCATTCTGATGTGAGGAAGGAGGAATTAAGCCAAGCCGGGGAGCGCTCCCCCCATAATTGCACCTCGTCCCTTTCTCAGACACAATGCGGATGAAATGCCGATTGAGCTGCTGACGAGGGAGGCTGAATAGCCAAGTGGGGCGACGTGAATCCCACTGAGCCTATCCAGCGGATCTGCACTGGGGCCCCCGAGTTTCTTCCTTTTGACAGAGATGCCATCTCCTACATAATGAAAAGACAGCTCACACTCAGCTCTCAGAAGCCCCTATGGTGGAGTACCTGCTCAGCAAGTTTTAAAGTAGGTGTTTCCGCACACCTGGACGGGTGCATTGCTGGCTTCTGGCTCTGGAGGGCTGTTACACTGCCAGTGGCTCAGCAAGGGCCAGTCACTGAACCCACTGGGACTTGCTTTAGATTGGAAGTAGTGGCTGTAGGTTGGTGTTTTACTTTATTATTATTACTACTATTTTAAAAATATTTTCATGTATTCCTAGCTGGTCTCAGTCACTATTTAGCTGAAAATGGTCTTGAATTTCTGATCCTCCTACCTCCACTTCAACTGCTAGGATTGTAGGCTTGCACTACCATGCTCAGCTTATGCAGTGCTGGGGAACTCAGGACCACCACAATCAACCAGAGACTGTTACCATCTGTTCCTCTCCCTCCCCCAACCCCAAAATGCCCTCCAATGAGAGAATAAAGAAAAGTACATCCCAGCATACAGGGAGTTGAGGTAGGGGAAACTCCACACGTTCTAGGCCAACTTGATTTATATAAATGAGACACACAGACACATAGCAGTTTCCAGTTATAGAAAGAGCTTGAGGTGAGGTCAGCGGTAGAACACTTGCTTCAGGCACGTGAGGTCTTGGGTTCCATTTTCAGCACTGGGGAAAAATTATAGGGTCTGGTGAGATGGCTCAGTCAGCAAAGTCACTCTTATCATATAAGCATGAGGATCTAAGTCTAAGCTCCAGAGTCCATGTAAAAACTAGCCAGGCATGGTGTATGGCTTTCATCCCAATGGTGGCATAGGGGAGACAAGAGAATGCTTGGAGCTCCTGACTATCCAGTCTAGATCAATCAGCCCCAGGTTCAGTGAGAGACTCTGTACCCCACAAATAAGGTAGAGAGTGATTAAGGAAGATATTTGATGTTGACCTCTGACTCCCATATGCCTGCATGCATATGCACTCAGGCCAAACACGTGTGTAAACCTACAAATAAGTACATGCATGCAGATTGTGGACAGTAATCTTAGATGAGACCCAAAGGAGTAAGGAATGACTGTAGTTGAAAGAATGGGCAGGGCTGTGTGTGCTGTGGCCACACCATGCCATATGAAGTATGGAGTGGTGTATTTAGTTGGCTCATTTAGAGAAGTGGCCTGTGTTGTTTTGGGGAGGAGGAAGCTCTGTGGTGTATGTGGACCTGGAGTCACAGTAGCAAGCTGTTGGCAGCTCATGAGCATCTGTCCATTCCGCCCTTGGGCTGTTGCCTACTGTACTGGCTGGTTTTATGTCAACTTGACACAGGCTGGAGTTATCACAGAGAAAGGAGCTTCAGTTGGAGAAGTGCCTCCATGAGATCCAGCTGTGGGGCATTTTCTCAATTAGTGATCAAGCGGGGAGGGCCCCTTGTGGGTGGTGCCATCCCTGGGCTGATAGTCTTGGGTTCTATAAGAGAGCAGGCTGAGCAAGCCAGGGGAAGCAAGCCAGTAAGAAACATCCCTCCATGGCCTCTGCATCAGCTTCTGCTTCCTGACCTGCTTGAGTTCCAGTCCTGACTTCCTTTGGTGATGAACAGCAACGTGGAAGTGTAAGCTGAATAAACCCTTTCTTCCCCAACTTGCTTCTTGGTCATGATCTTTGTGCGGGAATAGAAACCCTGACTAAGACACCTACTGTTAGGGTCTGCAATCCCCCACCTCAGCTGAGGCTCACTATCTCTTCCTTGCTCCTTTCCTCAAAGCCTCCCTACCTGCAGATAAGGAACATACTGCTTCCCTGCACAGCTAGGGAAGTGGTCCTGATTCATCTGCAGCTTTCTGTTTCCTTCCCACCCAGAAGAGTGTTGCTCCTAAGGAGTTTGTGTGCCCAGCCAGCTTGATGCGGGCATAATGGCCTGCACATGGGCACCTTTTCTTTTCCTTCAGTACAGGCTGTGGATCTGAGCCTCTCACCGGTTACTGCCTTTAAGAGTACACACAGCCAGCGTTCAACATCTGCTGCCTCTTCTCGAGGGATTGAGTGTCTTCAGAATTGAATTGGGCCAGCTTCATCTGTCCCCAGGGCCCTACCAGGACTTGTATTGCAAGAGGTCAGTCAGGACCCAGGGGAATCTCCATAGACAGCAGGGGCAATTGTCACATCTGTGGAAAGTGCTAGGCCCTGCCACTAAAGTGCTTCCCAACTATGGGAAGGTTAACCTCTGCACCTTAGCAACTGCCAAGGGGATGAGAGCCACCTTTCTCCTTTTGTTTTTGGCTGAGGCACTAATGACTGCAGGTTCCGGGCCAGCAGGGAGCCAGACTTCCAATGCAAGGATACTGAAGGTTTAGGGAGGACTGGCTGCCCATGTTGGCCAGGCTGGAATGGTAGCCAAGAAACTCCTCTGGAAAGATGCAAAGCTACACACTCCCTTTGTGATGGGACTGAGTCCAGAACTTCAGCCTTGGTTTCAAAACAAAACAAAACACCATTTTATTATTTTTCTGTATATGGGTGTCTCTGTACCACAGGTATGTCTGGAGCCCATGGAAGCCAGAAAAGGGACGCAGATCCCCTGGAACTGGAGTTACAGATGGTTGTTAGCCACTCTGTGAGTTCTGGGACTTGAACCTGGATCATCTGGAAGAGCAGCTGGCATTTCTGACCATTAAGCCAGGTCTTCAGCCCCCTCACAATTTTAGACTGACTGGCTGGGCAGAGCATTAGTTGGGAACGAAGCAGGTGTATGTCTATGTAGAAGACCTGGGAGGAGGGAAAGGTGGTGGAAGGTGGACATGTCGAAAACTCCCACCTTCTGAATGGCCTCAGAGCAGCACTACATGGAGAGAGCCTGCTTGTCTTGTCTTCCACCCACGGTTCCTGGAAAGGTAGAGGTGAGTTGCAGGAGTGCCAGGCCTGAGGCCCAACCCAAAGGACACGGCTGGGTAGGGATCGGATTCACCGATGGGCATGTCCCTAGGGGCATCTTTCCTTTCTTAGCTTTCTTCTTCTCCATTTGCTGTCCGTAAGACCTTTGCAGCCCATGTCCTCTATTGCTCACTGTTAGTTACTCTCCCTGCTGTCCCTCTTACCCATGTAAGCATTCTTACCCTGGTGTCTATCCCCAGTGAAGCTTTGGCACTATCTCACATGTGGTCTTCGAGAGAACTAGGGACCCTTCTAGGTTGCAAGGGCTTCTCACCCTAAGACCATTGGACCTTCCCAAAGGTCCCTCCCTTCGGCACCTGGAATGGAGACAAGGCCGACTGCGGCAGGTGTCTTCTGTGTGATGGGACTCTAGTGTCTAGTTTTTTCATGGTTTAGTATCACAGAAGTGACTGGTCACATTTCTGTGCCACAGGAAGAGTCACCAAGCCTAAATCTAATCTTACCGTTTGAACTGTGGATTGGAAGCAGAGGGGTGTCTGTGTGTATGTGGGAGAGTGATGATATAGAGGCCTAGAGCTTAGGTGATTTGGCCACAGCACTCATAGGAGATATTAGGAGAGTCTGGGTCCTCTCTGCACAAATAGTTATGTGGTCAGGCTCTCGATTTAAAGGAGTCAATTCATTTAAACCACAGCTGCCTTCAGGGAGCTTTCTGCCCTGAAAACCCATTGAGTGGCTCTCTTTGCAGTGACTGTCCTCTCTTCTCAGCAGGCTCCTCTCCACAGTGGTGTCTGTTTTTCCTGGGACCCATGGTGGTTTCTGCTCTGCTGATTACCAGTTGTCTGCTGGAGGCAATGTGTGACACATGGATGTGGCTGGAGGCAATGTGTGACACATCTATGTAGCTGAAGGCAATGTGTGACATGTATGTGGCTGGGACAATGTGTGACACATGTATGTGGCTATAGGCAATGTGTGACTCATGTATGTGGATGTAGGCAATGTATGACACATGTATGTGGCTGGAGGCAATGTGTGACACATGTATTTAATTGGGGCAATGTGTGACACATGTATAGGGTTGGGGGCAATGTGTGACATGTGGAAGTAATAGAGTCCTCCTCAAGCCAGGGAGCTAGGGTGAGTTTCCTTGGCCTGTCAGCGTGGCCTTGTGGTTGGAAGCTGTTGCCGTGTGTGCCTCTCATTGGGCTCATGTGCCTCCTTGAGACCGTGCACTGGCACTCTGGTGTCTCTGGGTGGCAGTTGACTGCTTTGCTGTCCTTCTTGACCCTCACAGTGGAATACCTGCGAGTTGCATAAGTAGTGTTAGTGGCAGGTGTGGCCTGTGGTGTGGCCAGCCTACCTGGAGAGCTCTACCCTAGACCTTGGGCCTAGAGACTACTCAAATCACCAAAACCTCTACTCTTCTCTTTTTGGCCCATGATTCCAGACTCTGACTGTAGGCTCGAGGCTGTTCCCTTTGGATTAATTTCTCATAATCCCTCTAGGATTGGAGTGTTTTAGATCATACAGTTATAATTGGGGATGTATGGAAGTCTCTTCTTCTCACTTCCCATTACATCTTTAGAGGCTTAGTGTTTTATATGAGACCCTTACTTGGCCTGGGGGTGTCCTCTTCTAGAGACTGAGATGGCTGCTGGTGCCACCTGCCAAGATGCCTACTAATGTGCACTTTGTTAATTGTTCTTCACAGCTGCTAAGAGCCCCTGCCTAGAATCCCCCAGGGAGGGGCTGGGGGCGTGGCTCGGTGGTAGAGCCCCTGCCTAGAATCCCCCAGTGAGGGGCTGGGGGCGTGGCTCAGTGGTAGAGCCCCTGCCTAGAATCCCCCAGGGAGGGGCTGGGGGCGTGGCTTAGCGGTAGAGCCCCTTCCTAGAATCCCCCAGGGAGGGGCTGGGGGCGTGGCTCAGTGGTAGAGCCCCTGCCTAGGATCCCCTAGTGAGGGGCTGGGGGCGTGGCTCGGTAGAGCCCCTGCCTAGAATCCCCCAGTGAGGGACTGGGATGTGGCTCAGTGGTAGAGCCCCTGCCTAGAATCCTTCAGTGAGAGGCTAAGATGTGGTTCAGATGTAGTTCTTGCCTATTGTGGATAAGGTTTGATGTAGTTCAAACCTATTGTGGGTTCAATCCTGCACACTAGACTACACTATAGTACACCATAACTAAACTAAAAATAAACAAAAACAAAAACTAAATGAGCAAAAACAGTGATTGCTAAGTCTGCCCATCAGTGTGCTGTGTTGCATCCCACTATTGCTGAGCCTGCTGCCCTCTAGCAGGAGACAGCACAGGAACTTCATGTGCATGCGGCCTCCCTTGACGGCAGACTCTATAGCAAAAGACAACACTGAAGTTGGCCCAGCTAGTGTAGCTAACACTCCAACAATTGGAAGGAGAGTTTTTTCAGGCTCTCATGACGAAGGATTGTAAATCTTTTCTATTAAAGGTGAGGCAGCCACTGAGGGTAGGAAGCAAGCAGTTGAAAGCACATTGGCAGCCCTCCCTGTTCTGCGTTGCTGATGGGGAAAGTGGTTAGTTAATTAGGTGATTTTTCTCTTCCTCTGACACGTGCAAATGAGCCTCCGTTAATAACTGAGTTGTTACATAAATGATAAAATTTTAACACCAATGTCAAGTTGTCAGGAGTTCCTGGACAAGGAAGGTGAGCCTGGGGAGGTTCCCCACTCCACCCCAGCTGGTTATATAGTTATTTAAAATGGTAAGTGAACCTCTGGGAAGTTACTGTGAGCAGCAGGGCCAGAGGCTCTTTTGCACCCACTGGCAGGAATCTGCACTAGAAGCTAAGCTGCCTGTTTTTTTCCCCCAAGTCCTTCTGGTTCCTGGATGGAATCCAGTACCCCGGACAGCATCCTTGTTGCTCTAGCTGATCAACAGGCCTCTCTCAGCTCTAGGCTCAGAGTTCGGAGACAGAAGGACCTGTAGGGCAGGTCTGGGGAAGGAGCAAGCAGCAGCCACTCTGTGTTCTTTTCTGGGGACCAGGCTAACTGTAACTCCAGAGCAGGACCCTGCCTGGGTGTCAGAATCTACAAAACAGAAAGCCAGCCCAGAACGTCTGAGAACTGAAGAGGCCAAAGGCGACCCGAATGTGCTCATTCTAACAGTAGATTTTCCTCATTTCGCCTCAGAACTGTTAGGCTTAGGTGATGGCCTTCATTGTGGAGGTTGGTGGCTCCTTCTGGGGAGGACTATTCTGGAACATCAGGGTTGGTTTCAGGCTGACCCTGAACTTCTGATCCTCCTGGCTCTACCCGCAAAGTGCTGGCATTTGAGGCCTACGCTGCTATGCCTGGTTTATATGGTGCTAGAGATGGAATCGAGGGCTTTGTGCATACTAGGCAGGGACTTGACCAGCTGAGCTACAAGCCCCAGCCCCATGTGATGCACTTTTAATTTCTATGGGAAGCTGCAGTCTGAAAGGCGATGTTCTCCTCTTGGACATGATTGAGAGTTCAGTGAGCTGGTCAGAGAGGACTTGTTCTCTGCTGAGAAAAGCTTTGTCCTCCTGCTGTCCTGACTGGAAGGCAGTAGGTTTACTTAATCTAGCCTAGTTGGCCAGTGCACATCACCTCTGCATCAAGAGGGGGCACCGCCTATCACTATGAGTGTCCAGCAGGCTCGCACAAAGCGCTTGTGTCTGTAATATGTTGTTAGGCTTTGTGCAGCTGAGAGTGAAGACCCTCTTGTCAGGGAGCTTGCAGTCAGCTGCTAGATGAGATATGTGAACAGTTGGAGAACTTCTATGACTGATCGGCCCCAGGTGACATTAGGGTATATGGGAACATGGCTTTCTGTGTTCTTTTAAACGCCCCTCCCCCAAGACAAAGTCTTACTTTATATCCCTTGCTGCCTGGAACTCACTGTGTGGACCAGGCTGGCCTGGGTCTTGCAGAGATCTGCTTGCCTCTGCTGGAATTCCTAGTGTGATTCACCAGACTATCTTACCTGTGTCTGATGTGTGGAGTGGTGACTCCATGGAGTGATCCTTCAGGGGGAGTGGTCGTGGTATCCTAGAGGCTGTTTATGGACCTGAGGCTTTGCTGCTCTCCTGTAGCTAGGCTGGTGGGTTTTGAAGTACGGAGAAAAGTGGGTCTGTAGGTCAGGCTTCTCCGAACCTGCCTGACCCTCTCACTTCTCTGAGCTCAGCTCCTACCTGTCCTCTGGGTGGCTTTTTTTTTTAGTACAGTAAAGATTGGTAGCTGTCTCTTCTGGAAATCTAAAATGAGATTTCATTTCTTTTTAAGTTAAAAAAAAGAAGCTCAAACATTTGCAGCTGGGCGATAGCAGAGATTTCAAATGTTACTTATCTCTGGGACAAAAGCAGGCAGGAGAGAGGACTCTGTCAGGGCTGAATACTAACGATGTGGAGGCGGTGGAAGGCATTGAGGGATGCTCTTGCAGAACTATGGGAGATGGTCAGAGTCTTGCACTGCAGCCAGGTGCAGTGAATGGTGTGTAGAGGGAGGGGTGTGAATGACCTTGGCCCCTTGGGAGCCGCCCTTGCCCTTGGGGCGATTGTTGGCAGAGCTGGTCCCATTGCGCCTCCACCACTTTTAGAAAGTCTATGTTCAATGGCCACGAGCCTACAGTTCCTATTCCTCTGCTGTAGGCTCTCAGCCCCTCTCCCCAGTTGTGTCATTCTCTGTCATGTTAAAAAAAATGCCCTGTCCTCTATGTATATCCTGTGGCCCTCCTGCCTGGAATTCTACATTCAGATCCTGGGTTTAGCCAATTCCAGCTTGGCTTTTAGGCCTGGTTCAGATAGTGGGGTGCTCCAGCCCCATTGTATGGCTTTTCTTTCATTATTCCATCTCACCTTGGCCGCCTCCTGGAGACAGTGGGTCCATGTGTGGGGTAGTAGGTGTGCAGCAGGTGTCTGTCTCTCTCAGCCCTGTTCCTCACAGCCTGGTGAGTTCCTTGCTGGTTAGGTGTTCATCTACTTCCCACAACTGGAGTGCTTCCCGAGGGTTGGTTGTGTCCCTTGTGACCAGACTTGTGCTGACAGAGTCCGTAGTCCTTCTCTCTGCCCTGAAGCACCTGGGTGGCACCTGAGCTTGGGGTGTTTCCTGTTCTTCCACTATCAGTCTCTGGGAGGGAGCACTCTCTGGGTGACAGTTGGTGACCTGCTGGCCTGACCCTTGTATCTGTTCCCTTTTCATAGCCTCTCTTAGCACTGTCATGCTGTGTGTGTGTCTGGGTCAGCCCTGTGAGCATCCCAGGCTGCAGGGCGGGAGAGGCAAAGCATCATTCTTGACTGTCCTTGCTCTTCCTCACGTTTGCTGTATCTGCCTTCCCCACTCCCTGCAGCTGTGCCCCCCCCTGGGGGTGGGGGAGAGGAAGGGAAGGATGTCAACAATGCATTTGAATAACCTGTTTTGGATCTGACTACAAAAAGAATAGTTTCATTTAGAACATTTGACAATGTAGAGGAAACAAACAGAAAAGATGAGAAGAAAGGTTTCCCATAATCCCTCTGCCTCGTGAAAGCCAGTCTAAATGTGTTGGCTTAGATTTGGCCTGTGTGTGTGTGTGTACATTCTGAGGTAATTTTTAGTAAAAACAATACCATGTGTACTATTTGGAGAGTCTACCTATTTTGCTTAATCTTTCCTGACACTTCCCAAATTAAATGTTCTCACAAAACAATTTTTGAGCCCAGACAACATGTTTGGCGTGGGACATACTTAGGTTCCCCTCCTAAGTATGTGTGGTGATGGGTCTTTCTCATTAAGAGTGCTTTATTCAGCCACTTTCCCACTTTTAGCTACTTAATCATCTTTAATTTCTCATCTCTATTATAAATAATACCCCAATTAATATGTGCTTCCAAATTCTTGCTTGCATAACTACTGATTATTTCTTCAAGAAAAACTCTTAAATTAGAATTATGTCTTTAAAAGTTTTTACACTTTTAAAAGCAAACCACTTGGGAACCTTTGCCTCGGCCAGGTGGCCTTACCTAAGTCATCTTCATTATGGTCAAGCAGACCCTTCCTCACCTTGCAGAAAAGGTAAGATCGCATCTGTGTGGCCTTGGGTTAGACCATAGGCTTTTAGCTCCTGCACCAGAAGCAAATCAGCATAAGAGAAAAAAACTGATAAGTTGGATCTCGTAGGGTCAGGCTATAGCTCAGTTAGTAGAGCATTATCTTAAATGTGTGAAGCCATGGCTTCCATCCCCAGTGTCACATGTGCCTAGTATGTTGGCTCACACCTGTAATCCAGCACAAGTGAGGTTCAGACAGGAGGACCAGACGTTTCAGGCCATTTGCAGTTACATAAGTTGAAATCAGTGTAGGTTACATGATATTCTATCTCAAAAATAAATAATTGAAGACAGAGAGTTGAAACAATACAAACAGCTCTGCCCCTATGAGTCTACCCCGAGAGAGTGGTTACTTCTAAACTTCTTGGCAAAGACAAGCCTTTCTGGTGTGAAGTCCCAGGTCATACATGTAGCCCTCTCCTCTTCAGAGGGGTCTCTTGAGCCTCCCCTGCTGGATGGGACTTGTTGACTCCTCCAGTGAGCAGAGGCAGAAAAGGAAGAGGGGGCTGGAGAGATGGCTCAGTGGTTAAGAGCACTGACTACTCTTCCTCAGAGGTCCTGAGTTCAATTCCCAGCAACCACATGGTGGCTCACAACCATCCATAATGAGATCTGACAGTGTACTTAGATATAATATTAAATAAATCTTTAAAAAGAAAAAGATTTACTTATAAAAAGAAAAGAACGAGGACCTTCTTCGATGAGGGATGGTGCTAATCTCATGCAAGCCTGTCCCTGTGGATGGTAGGTCTGTTGGCTCCTCTGTCAGCCCTGAAGGTGTCTGCCCAACTGATATCTCCAGTCCTGTCATGAGAGGAACAGTATTCATTGTCTAAAACAAACAAACAACAGCAAAAACCCAAATAGACCTCAAACAAACTCTAAACTAAACCAAATCAAAAGCACAGACGTGTTGGCACAGCTGTCCAGGGCCAGAGAAAGACTGGAGAGTCAGTCTGCTGTTGCTATTGCATGCTTCTGGTGGTTAGAAATGATCTCTGGGAAGCTGAGTCAGGGGCCCACAGACCCTGAATGTCTGAGTGTCAGAAGGTCAGTGGTGTGGCTCAGATGTAGTGAATGCAGGTGAGAAGTCTCAGTGACAACTGTGGTCAGGCTGAGACAGGGATGAAAGGTAGGAGATGGCTCATTCCAGAAAAGAGTCAAAGGGTGCAGAGGCATGGGCATACTCTGGGGTCCCTGATAACTGCTAGAAGCCGTTCCCTCCACCACAGTCTGATTG
Source organism: Tokudaia tokunoshimensis (assembly GCA_036184795.1). NCBI lineage: Eukaryota > Metazoa > Chordata > Mammalia > Rodentia > Muridae > Tokudaia > Tokudaia tokunoshimensis. Next base: position 30,240,105 of record BTHU01000006.1, on the reverse strand, counting down.
CCTGATGTCAGCCAGCACAGCATAGAGGTTTGGGTCTGTCTGTGTCCCCTACCTCTATTCTTCTGTGTGGAGTCAAAGGGGAGAATTAAATGCCTGTGATGATTGCAGTCTAATTCCCCACCTGCTTCACCTCTCTCTCCCTATGTCCCCACCCATCTCCACTTTCCACTTCAGAGTCTAGGCTGACCTCAGACTCAATATGTAGTCAGATATTACTTTGAACTTGTTATGATCCTCCTGCCTCTGCCTCTGAGTGCTGGAATTACAGATATGCACCAGCACACATGGTTCATCCAGTGCTGGGGATCAAAGTCAGGGCTTTGTGAATGCTCGGCAGTCACTCTGTCAGTGGAGCCACATCCCCAGCCCCTCTGACTGCACTCTCCAGGTCTCAGGAGCTCTCTCAACACATGCTTCTAACTTTATTTCTCTCGCCCGCTCTTTGCTGGCAGGCAGCATCCCCTTTACCATAAAGAGAAGCCTGGCCGTTCCCACTGTGATCCACACAGGCAGTGCTTCTTGAGAATTTGGCAATCCTATTGATTTTTATTTATGGGTAGTGAAACTCCGATGATGCATTGTTCTTCGGGTCTTGACAAATACTCCAAACGTTAGGGTCGAGTGTCTGCCATCGAGGATGGTGTTTACCACCCTCAGGCCAGGCCAGGCCAGGCCAGCCTCCATCCCCGTCAGCCCGAGGCAGAGTTGAGTAAAGCTCGAAGTCAGGCTTCTACTGAGTGTAGCCTCCTCCTCCCCTCAGCTCTCAGAGCCAAGATTTGTTCTCTTTTCCAGCCCAGGGAGCCTCTCCTCAGCAAGGTGTCGCTCCTAGGATTCCTGACCATATCTCAGTATCTTCTGGGCTTTGCAGTCCTCCCTTCCAGTCCAGACATTTAGTACAAGCAGATAAGAGCAATTACGGACCATCCAATCCATCACCCTGCAGCAGAATTTACAAGGACGCAGCGCAGCAATGAGGGGCTGGCAGTAGCGTGATGGGTCTCAGGCCAGCTTTGTCCTGCAGTTCGTCAGCAGTTACTGCAGCTCTTCTCCTTAATTAGCACGTTTTAAAGACTTTGTTAGGTCCCTGGCTATGACAAGAAGCTCTGTTGTGCCAATACTCTACTGATTCTTTGTAAAGTGCCTCGGTCTTTTCCTTCGCTTTGACTTTGATTGACTGTAGCTGTGAATGAGGCTGGTCAGCGGTAGCTGTGTTCCTATTGGCTGTCCTGTTCTCTGGGCAGAAGGGCACATCTGTACCCTGTGGGAGGTGGTCGATTATGACAGGTGCTCTTGTTGCGCCTCAGCAGGGTTGGCAACCATGAGAAGCCAGAGGTGTGTGTGTTCCTTCCTGGGACCAGTCGCAAGCATTGGCATCATTAACTTTGAGAACCTCCTTCTTATAGTTTCTTAGAACAACAGTGTGCCCTTACTCTCTGAAATCTATTAGGTGGGACTCTCTTAAATGAGAGTGGGTATCAGTATGACTTTTTAGAAAGTTATAATGCAGTACGTAGGGCTGGGAAGATAGCTCAGTTGGTAAAACATTTTTAAAGACAGACTTCAAGCTGGGTGCAGTGGTGTGCATTTGTGATTTCGGTAATGGTGAGTTGAAGACAGAGATGGTAGATCCCTAGGCTTGATGGCCAGCCAGCCTAACCTGGTGGGCAAGTTTCAGGACAGTGAGAAATCCTGTCTCAGAACATAAGTGGATGGCCTCAGTAGGATGCCACCCGGCAGTGACTGCTAGGTCCACATGCATGTTCACTTATTTTCATATGCAACTGTGCATGCACACGCCAAGAAAAACAACAACAGCAACCTAGTGTTTCATTGAAGTCTGGTTTCCATGAGGTAGAATTTGGGACTTGTTGGCATTCCCTGTAGGTCACAGTATTCCAAGTCACAGTAAAACATGGCCCATGCCCTAGAAGTGGGTTGCCTGTGTCCCCAGGTAGAGATGACTACTGCTGTGGCCTCTCTACCCTGGTGTGTTCTTAAAATTCATGCATCTTCATGTCTCATACCACAAAGGAACAATGGGTTTTGATAAGGCACCACAGCATGGCAGACCCCAGATGCCCCTGGCTGAGATTGCTTCTGCATTGAGGAGGGGTTGGCACATTGTCCATTGCTGTCAAGCAACACTCCTTGCACACTTGTCTCTTGCTCTTAGGTGTCTGGATCAGTGCTGGGTTTTGACCTTTATGCGTTACGGTATGGGTGCATTTGTGCAAAGCTATTTGAGGGCTCACATACCTGCATCTTGACATGGACCTGTGACTGCTGGGCATTAACTAAGAATTTGAGGTCTGTCCATGTGTACCATCGGACCTCCACATAGGCACAAGCATATTCCTGTGGTGAGGAGGAGAGACCTGGTGAAGCTGAATTGCTTTCACCTGATGTCAGCTGTGTAGCGTACGTGTGCCCACTGCCACCCAGCTGATCCATGCACTCTCAGTCCACGTGGTTGAGTGTCTACTTAGAATCTTTGGCTATTTTTCTGTCCTTAAATTGAATATTTTATCTCAGAATATAATCTGCTCCCCAATTTTTGAGACAGGGTTTTACTGTGTAGTACAGGCTGGTCTCAAACTCTCAATCCTCCTGACTCAGCCTCCTGAGTGCTGGGATGACAGGCCCACACCACCACACCCAGCTGCTTTCTCAGCTGACATTCCCTCTGTGTGAGTACTTGCTTCTCTTCCAGCCATCAGCTCTGAGGTCGTGCGCAGCCATAAACCGTTAGTGCTTTGGTTTCACATGGGTACAGAAGGCCCTCTTTTCTCTCGATCATTACGGCTTCCTTCTGCATTTTCCCCTTTCATGATTTTGACTTTCATGTCTAAAACCATCTGCCGTATCATTTGCTGCAAAACCCATGTTGTGGTCTTTCTGTCTGCATCAATCCAGGCAGCTTACACTCCACAGAAACCTGTCTGTTACCATCCTGGAGGCTGGAAGGGCAAGGGAGAGGCCTTGGCGAGCTCCGGCTCACCTTCTGCAGCTGTCTTCCCGTGGCAACTCTGTCTATCCCCAGAGCTGACTGAGGGAGTGGGATTGTGTTTGCTTCTTTTCTGTGGACTCCATGTTGTACGATGTTAGTTGCTTTTCTTATTGGTGTGGTGAAACTCTTGAAAAAACAGCAACTGGTAGGAGCTGGGGTTTAGTCAGGGTCGCTGTTTGAGATGGTGAGGTGTACCTTGTCAGGGAAGGCATGGCACAGTTGGCTGCTCACAGCTGAGGCAGCAGGATTGAGCGACCGCTTTTGTGTATCTTGGTGGATCAGGAAACAGTCCAGGCTGTAACGCGTAAGTCCAGCTCTCAAAACAGCACCGCTCAGCGGCTGGGAACCACGAGCTCAGACATGCAAGTCTGCTGGGGACATGTAGTGCATACCAAGGACTGCCCTCTCCTCTCAGCTAGTGTCCTCAGTGAAGGTCCCCAGCTCCCCTGTTTGGGGCCCCTCCTCCTGTCAGCCCTTTCTCTTTGGGGTAGAACATTTACTCAACATGGGACAGAATTAAGGGAGATGTTATATGGCCAGAAGTGAGGATGGTAAGGCGGCCTTCTTCTTCTGAAGTGCTGGTGATAGGCATGACTTTTCTCTCTCTGTAGGGTGCAGAAAATGACCTATGATAACCACATTTTCAGTTTTTTAAAAAACAATACTTGTTTATGTATATATGTATGTGCTTAAGTGTATGTATATGCATCACATATGTTCAGAAGCCCACGTATGTCAGAAGGGTACTGGATCCTCTGGAACAGGAGTTACAGATTGTTGTGTGCTGTGGGTACTGGGAATTGAACCCAGGTCCTCTGCAATAGCAGCCAAGTGCTCTTAGCCTATGAGCCATTTCTCTAGCCTACATTTTCAGTTTTGAATATGTGACTTTGTTAAGCACTTAGCAAGAAAAAGTAAAAGAAAACATAGCAAGTAGCAGACAGAGTACAAAAGATTAGCTTATCAAGCATTTAGAGCATCCCATAGAGGTGGCTGCAGTAGTCTGTTTGAGAGTACAGAGGAAGCATCAGCACGTTGGGCTATTACAGCATCCTGCAGAGATGACTGGGAAAGTTGAGGCAGTCAGCTAGGGTGTCGCCAGTTGGGCTTTCTTTCTATGAATAAGCTTCTTGTTCTCCCTGCAGGTGTTTTTATACCACAGGATACAGAAGAGTATGTCTGGTAGCATTGGCTCACCTACTGACTGTTCTCAAGAACATGGAGTTTTTACGCACGGGCCGTTATGCTGTTCTCTGTTTCCTCTTTATGAAGCTAGAGAGGACAGCCAGTGCCAGGGCACTGGGTCTTAGAGGACACTTTGAGACAATCCTGCTTGAGTCTGAAATGGGGGAGGTAATCCTACTTCCAAAGCCGGCCTCTCCGTGAGCTCATCCAGCACACAGCAGTTTACACATACTGTGCGTTACACTTCCCCTCTGCTCCGTGTTAGCAATGATCTCCAGCCTCCAGAGCTCCAGGTGCCAGGACGGGAAGTTTGAGGAGCAAATAGTCAAAGGTCTGAGGTCAATTCTGTGTGTCTTCTAAGAAAGTTATTAAACTCACTGTGCGTTGCCGATTGAGTGGCACCGCCAGCAGCGGTGGAGTCACACAATGGCTCAGGAAATGTGTTTTCTGGCTCCTGCTCTCTGAGCTGCATTTCCTGCCTCTAATCTGTGCTCAGCAGATGGGCCTGGCGGGGATCTGCTCAGCAGCAGCCGCAGCAACCCAGCTCTGGTCTGCTCTGCTCTGTCCGTGGGGGTGTGTGGGAGGCTGCAGAAGCTCCCTCAGCAGCCGTCCACACTGTGCAGCCCTGACCCCACCCCTCACCTCCTCACCTGCAGAGTTCCTCTGGTGCTCAGAGGTCACAGACCTCTTTGCCATGAAAGACATACTTTGCATAGTCGTGGGTGCCTGCAGGGTCACTCTGCCTGTATCTTGCAGCTGCCTGAGTGTGAATTGTATAGACCTTCAGAACATAAATGTTTCATACTCACAGTTACCCTGCCTGTTACCATCCAGCTCTGTCACCATAGAATGCACCATTAGGGGGCACAGATGGCCTACTGCTCATTTTCTTTGAGGACTGGGGTTGCTTCAGGGGACAGTGACTCTCCGATAGTGTAGGTCCATGTGGAGGATGACCTATTTCCAGTCTGATTCTTGTGACTGCTCTGGGGCTGAGGTCTCTCCTGTGGTCCTTGCCAGTGAGTGAGCCAGGGCTATTTAGCTTCACAGCCCCAGGTTAGGGCTCATGGCTACTCAGCCTCTTCTGGAGTCCTGTACATGGTCACTTTGTGCTGCGAGCCCTCATCATACTATCTCCACTATCTCCTTCCAGGGATGTTCACTGATGCCAGTGATTTATTTGGGTCTGACCGACCGACCGACCTACCTACCTTCCTCCCTCCCTCCCTCCTTCCTTCCTTCCTTCCTTCCTTCCTTCCTCCCTCCCTCCCTCCTTCCTTCCTTCCTTTCTCCCTCCCTCTCTCCCTCCCCCCCTCCCTCCTTCCTTCCTTCCTTCCTTCCTTTTCCCCGAGACAGAGTTTTTCTGTGTAGCCCTGACTGACCTGGAACTTTCTCTAGATCAGGCTGACCTGAACTCAAGAGCGTCTCCTGCCTCTGCCTCCTAGCTGCTGGAATTAAAGGCCTGCATCACCACCTCCTGGCCAATAGTTCAGAGAAAAATTAAATGAGAAATACGGCCACAAAAATCTAAGCAAAACATCCGGCACAAGGCCCCGTGAAAATCCTGGTAAAAATGCATGAAGAAAACCTGAACACAAAAATTTCAGGGCAAACGGTGGGCTTGCTTTCTTCATGATCTCCTGATGAGGCTTCTTCCAGGCAAGGAGCCTGCTTCTGTCCCCAGGGCCTTCTGCTTTTTCACTCTTGGCTCTGGGTCACAGCCTCCACTGTCACCAAGGGCATTGCAGAGTCCCAGGGGCAGAGCATAGTAAGTATCTGACCATAACAAGTAGGTCTCCTGGACACACTGGGAAAACCAACATATGGAATTAGTGGTAGGCTAGAACTCTTAGAGCCCTACAAGGTGCTGGGAACACCCTGGCTTCTCAGTGGGCTTCTGGGAGGAATGGAGAACTAGACACCCTTTTTTACATATGATTTGCAGGCCACCAGCCAGCGAGAGGGCCACGTTCTAGCCCTCAGTGTGCTGCTTTGCTTTTATCAACTGCACTTCTCCAGCCTTCACTCTAGAGCCCACATGTGTTTGGAGGCTCCCACCACAGGCCCTGTCACTCCATGCTGGCATCACCCAGCCCAGGCACATTGAACCTACTCTGTTCTCCCTACTCACGACATGTCGTGATGCCTTCCTTTCTCACCCAGGGTTACTGTGCTGGTGGAGCAGCGGAGCCTGCGGCCCCTCTCACATTGTATACGTAGAGGAGTACCATGCCAGACCCAACAAGCTTTAACCCTGCCTTTTAAAGGTCACTTCTGTCTCAGTCAGCTCTTAAAGTTCAAGAGGAAATAAACTGCTTAGAGCTGGCATTTCTCAAGCCAAGTGTCAACTCTCCAAGCCCAAACCTGCGGGGAGAGGAAGTGCGATTAATAAATGAGTGGCCATGTTGACATAGTCATCGGTCAGCAAGTGTCTTCCTGTTCCCAGCCCTCAACAGAGTGGTGGACAGACAGGACACTGGGGAGTCTCACACTCATTTTCTCCTCTTGGCTTTACTTCTCAGCCTGCGGAACACTTTGGAGATATTTATTAATCAAGTGACAGCATTTAAGCCTGACATCCCATGCATGTGTAGATGGCTCTGCCCCTCAGTGGTCCCTGTGCTGAGACAGGTGATTGACAGGGCAGATGATGCTTCTTGCTCAGGGGAGACCAGAGAGGACCAGAGAAGTTGCCTCACCCAACTGGTTATTGACTTTGGGCTTTGGGCCAAGGACAGGGAAATCAATGGGAGAATAAACACTAGAATGGGTTTTATTAATCAGGCGACACCGAGGCAGCTGCAGGGATTATAACGGAGCCCAGGTGTCGATCGGCAGCATGTTTGGTGTGGACGCTCAGGCTGCTGGCCAGCAGGCTGCTATCGACCGTGCTACACCAGGAACCTCTGCATCAGAACTGCTAATTGGGCTGCCCAGTGATTCCAAAGAGAGAGAGACATTGCTGAGATTATTCTGTTTTATCTCCTAAATGCTTGTCCGATTTGACTCACAATCTCAATTAAGCTCACATCCAGTTCCACTCCTCAGGGCTCTTCTCTCCCACAGTGAGACCTGTGTCCCTTCACTTGTCCTTAGACACAGGCATGGAGGTGTAGCCTTAGTTCTGTGCTTTGAATGACCTCCAGTGGCTAAAGTCACTTTAGTGTTGACAGGCACTCCAGTCAAGCTCTCCTAGGTGTTCTTACCTCCTGTGTTGCGTATACATACACTTATGTGCTCAGTAGGCACACATTCATTCATGCATATTCTTACACATATTGGCCTATGACCTATAACCTCCCTCCTCTATAAATCGACATTTACAGTTTTCTGTCAGTATACTAAAATACCCAAGTCAGGTAACTATATTACAAAGAAAAGTTTATTTGGTTCAGTTCTGGAGATTGCAGCACATAATTTGCAGCTCCATGGCTTTGAGTCTCTGGTGATGGCATGTGTCATTGGGTAAAGCAAGACCATTTATGCCACAAGCCAGAAAGTAGAGAGAGACAGAGCAGAGTGTTAAAATCCCCTGTGAGGGTGTGCTTCTTAGAGATCTACTGACACTTAACCAGGTTACCTCTTAAAGGTCTCGCCATACTGCTCATGACCCATGACAACCCACATGTCCTTGGATGACAGGCCATTTCTAGGCCATGGCAGGATTCAGTGCTTCCTCACCTTCCCATGTATGTCCTATGTTGACCGACTCAGTGAGTGTAATCTCCCAGGGCTTCGTTGGCCCCTAGTTATGTGATAACTGGAGGGGTGCACCAAGAAGGCCCGTGATGCTGCTCAGAGGGAGGGGAGCCCCAACAGTGCCGTCACAGGAACAGTCTAGCCAGCCTGGTGGGAAGAATCCCTTGCCATATATAGGAGTTTAGGAGTCTCCTCAGCTCCAGGCAGCCTCGTTTGTCCCCCTGCTTCTCCTTCAGTCTGTACAGGAGGACCTCTTTCTCCAATCCCCAAAACTTGTTGGCACATATGGTGGTTCAGGTAGAGTGGCTGGTGATGGGGTGGGGCTGAGCTTTGTGGACTTGTCAGAGCTTGAGATCTAGATGAGGAAGGGACAGAAGCCCAGTGCAGAGACCTGGCCTTGTAGTGGCCAGTGCCCTTGTCTGTCAGGAGCCACACATCTACCTCCCCTTCTGCTGCTGTTCTGTCTTTCATGGTGGCTCCAGTCATCTCTTAACTCCTGGTCTCTGTCTCTCTTCTTTCTTCTCAGACAGCTTTCTCCCATCCCTTCGCATCTAATCTCCAAGAGTCTAGGCCCAGGGAATAAGCTAGGTTGTATTTCAGAAGTATTAGGATGTGGGAGAGTGTGAGAGACAGCTGAACATTTACTTGGCCTGAGCAGTAGCTCAAGTTACAGCCACATCACCCGGGAGTGATGTCCCTCTGAGAGTACCATAACCCAGTGAGCATCTGTGTCTGGTTTTCTATTTTTTAAATTTTTTTATTGATATGGTGTTTCTCTGTGTATCCCTGGCTGTCCTAGAACTCCCTGTGTAGACCAGGCTGGCCTCACACTCATAGAGATCTGCCTGCTTCTGTCTTCCCAGTGCTGCATTAAAAATGTGCACCACCACCACCTGGCTTGTTGGTTTTCTTAGAAGGAGGTAGGTTCCAGGTGTGAGAGGAATTGGGGGTGATATATCACTGTTGTCTGTCTTATCTTTATTTCTATCATGCATCTATCTACCTGTGTACCTATCATTTATGTTTCTGTCATGTATCCATCTGTCTATATATGATCTACCTCTCTATGTATATTTTTGCAGTGCCAGGGATAGTCTCAGAGCTTTGTGTATGCCAGACTGCATTGAGGTGTGATGCATCCCCAGTCTGCAGTGGGTACTTTGCTTGGTTGGAATTCTTACATACAAAGGAACTGTGATTGGGACAGGTCAGTAGGAGCTGATGGTGTTAGTGCCTGCCTGCTAGCCAAGCAGGAATGAGTTAGGTTGTCAGTGGGCCTGTGTTTATGTATCTGTTTTATTTCTCTTACTTGAGTTTCAAAAGTGAACTGTTCGTGTAGGCCAATGGTCAGTAACCCTTCTCTGTGAAGGGCATGGAAGGCAAATGTGTTTGCTTGTCAGCCCACACATGTGCCATTAGAAAACAGCCACAGAGCAGTCAGTGCTGGGTGTCTCTGACCCACCAGACTGTATGCAAAGGGAGGGAAGGCTGTTTGCTGAGGTTTAGGCATATAGGGAAGAGCTGGGGTTTTGGCTGAGATCTGGCCTGACTCTGCCACAGTTGTGTGACTCTCCTAAGGGTCACTGTACCCAACTCTTTTTCTCCAGACATGTTAAGGCTAAAGTGACACGTGTGAGAGTGCCCCTTCTCATCTGACACACGGCTGTGTTAGCCATAGCTTCCTCACCCACTTTTAAAAATATTGTATTAATTCATTTTAATTACTTGTCTCTGTGGGTGTATAAGTGACTGAGTACAGGTGCCCATGGAGGCCAGAGGATGGCAGTGGAGAGCAGGGAAGGCCAGGGGAGACAGTGGATACACCTGCTGGAAAAGCTACCTGATACAGGTAGCTGTGAGCAGCCTACCGGGGAACTTCAGGTCCTCTGAAAGAGCACCCTCTGCGTAGCCATTTCTAGCTTCTGTTGTTTTATAGCCTGTTTCAGCGCCACAGAGAGTACCACTGGCCCAGGAGTAAATAGCCAAGAGCTGTGCTTTGTGGCCACATCTAATGTCTGAATAATCTGTTTACACCTTTAACTCAAAAGTTGGGTGGAGGGCACACAAGGGCTGCTTGGAGGGGTGATCTGCCCTCTGGCGTCTGCATCTTCCGCAGAGACTCAGTGAGCGGCCTGTAGTGAGTTGCTGGTTGGTAACCAATCAGTCAAACTGGATCATTCTTTATGGTTGGGGAGCAAATTGAAATTGTGAGAGGTGATTTTCCTTCTCACATTTCAAGGCCAGATGAGAGTATTTACTTGTGGCCTCTGTGTATCTGGGAATGCAAATTGAATTTGGTGATTGGAATTGATGAGATGTTAGGAACAGCACTCATCAGAGGCAGTATGCCCAGTGACCAGAGACCGGACGGCTTCGTCACTGGCTTCTTCCGCTGGGTCTTTGGTCAGTAACTATTTAAATCTCTGCTTTCCCTATTCTCTGGTTGTCTATACAGTTTGGCAGTTTTTTTTGATTTTGGGATGTGTGTGCATGTGTGAGTGGGTGTCAGAAAAATGTGCAATAATAATTGGAGGTTTTAAGAAATGGAATTGATGGTAGAAATACAGACAGCTATGTGCCATGCTTAGCCTCTCATCAAGGGTGCCGGGGAAACTGGCTCCTTTTGCGTTTGCATCAGGCTGCCCTACTGCAGGAGCTAGTGCATGGCTGCCACTTGTTTCCTCCAGTATTTGGGATCCTTACCTTTCCTACAAATTCCAAAGCCACCTTATGGCTCAGGCTAGACATGCTGACATAGCCTCCTGAGGCTTGCTCCACATCTAACTGCCCTTAGGGGCCATTGGAGACCTCCCAAGAGTGTGCCCTTTCACCAGCAGGGACTTGCCCTTTGGTAAAGACACGGGGACAGTGCGGGACATCCTCGCTCTGTCTGCAGGCTCAGTAATACAGGTATGGACTCCTTGCCCTGCTGCTGGTGGCGTCTGTGAGTGCTTGGCGCTGGCACCTTTGCAGTCTGTGGTGGAAGTTTTAGAAATGAAACGCCTTTCTAGGAGGTAGTTGGGAAGACAGTAGTGGCCACCTAGGACGTGACATCCAAAGGGACGCATAGCTTGTGTCTTACTGCATCTCTGACTGGGGTGTGTGTGGGGAGTGGGGATGGATCTGTCTAACCTGGACTTCTTCCACCTTCTGTTGAATATGTAGCTCTCCGTTGGCTTTTTTTCCCTGAAGGCCACACCTACCAGAAATAAGCTTGAATCGCCTAGAGTCTGGTCGCCAGCCATGCTGACTGCCTAGAGGGTCCTCCTGAGTGGAGACTTAGCCAATTGTGAGATTCCTGCCAAGCAGCCTTCCTACCTAGGGTGGCCCTGAGCACAAGGTTTCTAGTCACTTCCCTTCTGTTTCTTTGTCTTTTGTAAAGTTCCACCTCCTCTTCTGTGTCTGCTCACAGGGGGTGTCTTATCAGAACGGGTTCCCCATCACCCTCTGTTCTCCCTTCTGTGTGTCTGTATCTTGGTCTAAGCAATCCTTGTTACTTTCAAAGCTCTATTGGCAGACCCTCCCCCTACTCCCTGTCTTATTGTCTGAGAGCATCTGACATCATGATGTTCACTGGAGAGTGCTTGCTGACTGCTACAATCTGTCTCCCTATGGCTGTTAGGCCTTGCCCTAATAACATGGGTGAGTAGTTCCTGGGTTTAGGAATAGGGCTCGGTGCAGACTATAGGGCTAATTTATTGGCTGACCAGCTGGCCCGCTCCCTATCATTCATTTCTGGGGCCATAACTCTGCCTCTGGGAGCTCTCTGTTAATTCGTCACTCACCAGACAAGCAGATTTCTGTAATTTTCTTTCAGTTTCTAGAGACTTCCCAGTGGGCTGGGAGGAAGCAGGGACATGCTGACCCCTTCCTGCTCAGTGCACATGACGTAGGGATTGAGGGTGACAGTACCGCAGCAGGCCCTGCTCAGAGGCCTCCGGTATGGGGACCCATGCTCTGCACATTTCCTCTTGACATAGGGGTGGCGGTTAGAGACCTATAGGCACCTGGTGGCTTAGCTCTTGACCTGGGAGGTCTTAGGTCAGTGCTGCAGGCTATGCCAGGCCTTGTGCCCAGTGGTCAGGAGGGGCAAGCATCTAGTTTTTCCTGGTGCACACACAGTGGCTTCGCAAAGGTGACTCAGCGGCTTCAGACTGCATTGACTCATCCGCAAAGCTCAAGGTTAGAAATCATTTGTGTTAGCAGGTTTTGGTCTGTGCTCCTCAGCCCTCCAAGAATAAAGAGGTACTGTAGTGTTTGAATAAAATTTTACTAGTGTTTTTTAGCCTCATGAAAGAGATGAATTACAAAAAAAATTCACCATGTACACTGAAATTCTATTATCATAACCCGTAGGAGACCACTGCTCTTGGTGCATGTCAGACTGCTTTGGGCTGTCACCACAAGGCTCTAAGGTAGCTGTCTGTGTGACACCTCTCCTCAAGTGTTACTGAATGGAGGGTATATTGGTGTGTTTGGGCTCCTGTCACAATTATACTATAGTTAGGGCTCCTAATTTACAAGCTTGCCTTTCTCAGGGGCCTGTGGCCAGATTGCTGAGGTTGCAGTGCTGGCTGATGTGCGAGTGAGGAGGGCCATCTTTTTGCTTGGCATCTGCTCTTGAGGGTCTCCTCTAAGGCCCATCACAAGTGCTCTCCCCTCCCTGGCCAGGTTCCTCCCAACTCTGGCTCTCAGTTCTCAGCAGAGATGGCACCTACCTCAGAGATGCCCTTGTCCATGGAGCCCTAGCTCTAGTCCAGGCTGGCCTCAAACTCACAGAGATCTGCCTGCATCTGCCTTTGGGGGGTTAACAACATGCACCTTCATGCCCAGCTTCATATTTTATTTTTTAGACAAGGTGTCATGTAGCCTTGAAGTCTGACCTTCTGTGTGCTAGGATCACGGGTGTGTACCACCACACCTGATTGTACAGGCTAGGTCAGCATTCTGCCAACTGAGCTGCAGCACCAGCTGTCAGAGGGGGTTGTTGTTTGTTTCTTTTTTAAACACAGAACCCGGGCTTGGCCATGACCATGAAGCCACATGAACACACTGCGTTTCTGCAACGCCTGGTGCTCCAGCACTGGTTTCTATGTGGTGTGGTGAATGCCCTGCAGTACTCAGACTTGCGGGGGTTTTGTTTTTTGTTTTTCCCTTACAGACAGAGTTTCTCTGTGTAACATCCCCCATCCCTGGCTATCCTAGAACCAGCCAGCCTGGTCTACTCACAGAGATCTATCCGCCTGCCCCTGCCTCCCTAGCACTAGGATTAAAGGCATGTGTCACCACTGCCCAGCTGCACTCGTGCTTTTGAATGAGTGACTTTATTAAATATATAGCAAGCCAGCATCCAAAAAAAATGAGTAAGTAATAGATACAAGACACATACATAGAAAACAACTTGCAATTGGGTATGCACAACATCCAGCAGACACCAAATTGGGGAGGTTGAGGCAGCTGGAGTTCTCCATTGAGCTTTCTCTTCCTGGCTGAGCTTCCGTGGCTGAACTTCTGGTTTCTCTTTCCCACTGTGGGTATTTTTATATCTCAGGATAGACACCGGTAACCTCTGTTGGCAATGGTTCCAGCCATTTCAGGAGTGTGACAATTTTACCCTTGGACTGTTTAGCTTTCACAGAGTTATGAGGCCAGCCTGGACAAGAGGCCTTAGAGGATACTCATAGACATGCTTGGTCTGACATGGGGGAAGGAGGGCTCAGTCCTGTTATTAGAACTAGCTTCCCAATGAGCTCTACAGCATGTGACAACTCACTATATACATAGACACACTGTGACTTGATACATGGCTTCTCTCTTGGATGGGCGAGAGCTCTTTCTTAGAGCGGCTGTGTGTGGTGCCTTGGTGTTCGGGGGCCCCCACAGCATCTGTTGATACAGGTGTGCTTTTCTTACTGCATGAGTGTGGGCGCTGGATCCCTGCTGGGGAGGGCAGGCCCTAGGCTGTGACATGCTGGGTCAGGCAAGAAAGAACCGGAAGGGACACTGGCTTAGAGAAGTTTGTTAAAATGGCTCCTGCCGCTCTGCACTATCTCTTGGCCTGGCCTGGTTCCTTGGAAGTAGATATTCTTAGTCCTGGGTTTCTGACGAAATTCACATGAAAGTGAGCGGCAGTGTCCCGCCACATCCAAAGATGGCTCTCAAAGGCATGAACTCATTCTCTCAGCAGATGCTGCCTCAGAAAGGCAGCGATCGATAAACACGCTCAGCTTCTCCTTGAAGCACCAAGAGCTTTGCTCTGAAGCCCCAGAGGTTCGTGGAAATGCCGCTGCCCTCAGAGTTCAGCACGCTGTGGAGTGAGAACTTTAATTTTTTATGAGTTTCTCTTTTTCTCCCCTTGGAAGAAAGGCTGAAGTTGAATGGAGAGAACTTCCCTGGGGAAGGGAGGAGGGGAAGGGAGGGCGAGAGAGAGAGTCAACAACCCCAGGAGATGATGGGGATCTGAGTTAGGATGAAGTTGCTCAAATTCTTCCAGCTGTTGGGGCTCTCACAGGGCCCATGGAGCCGGTGGGATAGGTCCCCATTTCAGATCGAGATCCATGCCACCTTGAGGGCTCCTGCATCTCTGCGTGGGTGTCTAGGCCCATCTGGTTGGTGTGACTTGAGGAGCTCGACTGTGAGTGTTCAGAGCCTCTTTGGACATTGTACTACGGCCCTCTTGTATGTGGTGCTTTGTCTTGGAGCTTGCTGCAAGCCTGTTTCCTCCATGGAACTCCTGGAAAGAGAATACCCACCTGTTTCCACACAGCTTCCCATTTCTGCGCAGGACCTACGATTTCTGGACATTTCCCCTTCAATACTGTCTGCCTTCTGCTCACATCTGTAGTCCAAGGCACATCTGGATAGCTTTTGTGTCCCTCACTTTCTTCCTCTTGAGGTTCTTTTCTTCTTGCTCTCATCCCTCGGTTCTTCACTGCCTCTTGGCAAAGGACTCTAAGTCTTCTAGCCAACTCCTCTTTCCACTCGGTGTGAGTGTGCCTTGGATATACAAGTGTTTAGTCTTTCGTCCCGAGTGTCCCACATATCTGTCTTCTTCTGTGCCTGTGGGGGAGAGTCCCTTCAGGATATTAGGGATCTAACCCAAGATACTTAATTCTCTTCTTTTACTTCATGCCGTCCACCCCATCATGGACTAAAGCATTCCTTTCTTCACTGTTTTTATTCTTTGCCATGGCCAGTTGGGCAGCAGTACCTCAGCTCTGGGGTGCTTAGACCTGTAGCCCATGTTTGCCACACCAGCTGGCACCCAGTTAGCCAGCAGGTATGAGAGGATTTGCAGGGCCCTGTGTCTCCTGGCTCACCTGCGGGCTTCCCATCTGCTTCCTTCCACACACCCTTCCTCCTGCACACCATCCAATCAGGTCTGCGATGTCTGCTCTACTTAAAATACCAACCCCTGCAGGCAACCCCACCCAGTGCTCTCTTCCCACTCAGGTACCGGTATGTATCCTGCAATCTCAAAAGGTATTTGCTGTGGCCTTTTGGCTAATGTGAGCTGTTCCTTCCCCTGCAGTCACCTGGTTGGTGATTTATGCCTGTTTTGCAGCCAGGAAGAACCCAGCCTGTTGATCATTGTGCTCAGGGCTTCATGGAAGTTCTCCAAATGAGACTCTGGAGCGCTCGTTCTCTGCTTTGCTCTGAACTGCAATTTATAGTCTAGCCTTGTCCTGTTGGAAAACTGGGAACCTTTTCTGCCTGGGAACTGACCCTAGGATCTGCTGTGGTCTGCAGTCCTGCCTGTTGTCTGGCATCATCTATAGGACCATGCATTGCTCTGATATCTGGTTTTGCCCTCCACAGTGGATGAAATGTGCTTTGTTCTTAAGAAAGAGGATGGGGACTGGGGAGATGGCTCACCTAGTAAAGCACCTGCTACACAACCTTTGGACCTAATTCAGGTCTCCAGAACCCACATAGAGCTGGGCACAGTGGTGTATGTCTGTTAGATAGAGGCAGGCAGAATTCAGGGACTCTCTTGCTAGCTAGCTTGGTCAAAACAGTGAGGCACAACAGTTCAGTGAGAGGTCCTGTCTCAAGAGATAAAATGAATAAAGTGGAGAGATTGAGGAAGGCATTCTGGCATGGATCTCTGGCCTGCACTGGTAAGTACAGAGAGTCTGTATGCAGGAGAAGAGCGTGTGAGAATAAGTGAGGGATGTAGACTGGAGCTATAGACCAGGGGTAGAGTGCCCATTAAGCAGGCACAAGATCTTGGGTTAGATAGCTAATATTCCTGAGGGGACTCTTTTCTTCTTGGGAAGGAGTATTGTGGGAAAGGACAAAAAGTTTTCTTTATAATCTGAAATATTACAACTCAGGTCTCCTCGATACCCTTAAGACTCTACCTTCTCCTGTGGTGCTATAGCACACGCATCTCTGTTCATGGTCTGCAGTATGTGTGGCATTCCACATTGTTACCTAGGTGCAGGGCTGAGATTGTGTGCCTATGTCTTTGCCTTTCTTAGGTAGCAGAGCCTAGCTGCGGAGTGGAGGCTGGTAGCTGGCTCAGGCCAAGCGATAGATTTCCTGGTGCCCAATCTTGCTGCCTGGTTCTGTTACACTGAGCCCTGGTCCTCAGTGTCCCAGCAAAGTGGCTATTATGGCATGGCCTTGGGTTTGTTTGCATCTGGGCCAGGTGGATAGGATGAGGGGAATGCTATCCTTAAATTCCAGCCTTGGGTTTGGCAGTCTTCCTGCAAGGCTCTCCTGAACTCCCTGCTGGGGACAGTTTATCAGAGTGATCCCAAATCCCCAGTCCCACCCTGTGTATGTGCCCTGTCACCTGAATAGTTGCCTTTCCACGCATCTGTCTCTCTGTGCCTGGCTCGTAAGTGGTGGAGCAGATGCTGCCATTCTAATTAAATTACCCACTTTGGAGCGGTGACTTAAGGCGCTTGTGAACCTCCCCACCTGAATTCAATGATTCAAGAGTCGATTTCACAGTCCTTGATTATTAAATTGGTCTATGAATAGTTTTCAATTGAACTGGAACTCAAAATAGCCTCTTTATATGTCTGTTTCCCGTGAATATTTGTTCTTGCTTTACATTTGGGGTTGTGATGCACCTAGGGTGCAGGTGGCAGTCAGCTGCTTCTCAGTAGGGCTAGGGGACAGTGCAAGATGTGTGAGATTGCAGATTGAAGCCCACCACTGTCATTGATGTTACATGGTTGACTCTGTCTTCTGTGGTCATGTTGGTGGTCAGAGCAGCATTCCCTGTGACACTTTGCAGGACCAGAAGCATCGCAGGCCCCTGCTGAAGCTTCATAAATGTTTGACTTTCATTCTCTTTCAAATTACACTTCAGCTGTTTAAATTATTTTACTGAGTTATAATTTACAAAACCCTGTATTCACTCAGATGTGAAATAGACATATTTGCAGGGGTGTCTACCTGACAAAAGTGTTATCTGCCGCTCTTGTGAATTCGGGTTTTCTTGAAATTGTGTAATCAAAGCAAACAAAAATAATCGGATGCAGAAGTAATATGAGCTGCAGGTGTCTCTTGAAGGCCCTGCCTCCAGATCGTACATTTTCAAAGTAGCTTCAGTGATCTGGTCACAGTTATTTGCATGAGCGCTACATATGTCACCTGATAACAGAATCCAGGTGCCCTGCTTGTGTGTGTGTGTGTGTGTGTACACACGAGCCTGTCTGTCTGTCTGTCTTTGCAAGTGCATTATTGGCCTGAGATGTGATCAGATAGTCTAGAGAGCTGACCAACAAGCTTGCAGGATCTATCTGCTTGTCTCTGCTTCACATCTTTCTTAACATCACTGGGCTTACAGGTATGCTGAGGATCCAAACTCAGATGCACATGTTTGTAAGGCAAACGCTTTATCAACTGAACTGTCTCCCTAGCCCCCATGTCTAAATTTGTGAGAGCTTTTAGTATTTCCTTTGGGAAGAGGTCTTTGGTTGACAGTGCTCACAGCTGTGTTCCTGCAGTGGCCATCTTGGTTGGTGGGGTTGGTTGGTCCTTCCCCGGCTGCTCCTATCATCTGATCTTTTTCTTTCTGCTGCTGTGACCCTTCTCCAGGGGCAGTCATAGATGGGCTGGGGCCCAGTACACACGGAGAGGGCACCGTGCAGGTATTTGATGTGACCCTTGCTCTTGCTGCTTGGGCTTTGCCATGCTCTCTGTAGGACCAGTGGCCACAGAGGCTGTGCTGGACGGCTGTGGAACTAGTGGGGTGGTAGCCAGGGTACTTCTGACAGCTAAAAATCTTAGTCCGGAGATCTGGGCCTCTGATGGTCACAGAGACAATTGGCCAAATTGTGAGGTTGTTGGATGCCATAGGGAAGGAAGTAGCCAAACCAAAGAGGCCACAGGGACACAGTAGGAAAGCAGATATTGTAAAGGGAAGCCAGGCTTAGTGGCACAACCTGTACCCTGGCTTTTTTTGGGATACTCAAACCGGAGATTAAAAGCTCAAGTTCAGCTTTAGAGACTTAGTGAGATCCTTTCTTAAAGTATGAAATAAGAGGGCTGGAAATGTAGCTAAGTGGCAGAGCACTTATTTAAGATTGTTCCAGTGAGGGGCTGGGGTGTGGCTCAGTGGTAGAGCCCCTGCCTAGAATCCCCCAGTGAGGGGCTGGGGTGTGGCTCAGTGGTAGAGCCCCTGCCTGGAATCCCCCAGTGAGGGGCTGGGGCGTGGCTCAGTGGTAGAGCCCCTGCCTAGAATCCCCCAGTGAGGGGCTGGGGGTGTGGCTCAGTGGTAGAGCCCCTGCCTAGAATCCCCCAGGGAGGGGCTGGGGGTGTGGCTCAGTGGTAGAGCCCCTGCCTAGAATCCCCCAGGGAGGGGCTGACTGCTCTCCTTGCTCAGTGACAGAGGTTTGCCTTAGTATTCCTGAGGCTTTGGCTTTAATCCTTTATACTGCAAAAACACATCCATTCATGTATAAATAGAGAAAGGGAAAGTAGAGGAGGTCAGATGCCATTGTCTGGCTATATTCTGACATCTGTTATCACATGGCAGGCCTAGCACCCAGTGTGAGCCAGGACTTTTTCCTTCAGAGACTCTGCAGACGCAGTGCTTATGCGGGGGCTGTTCTCCGCACCCACCCTGTACTGCACATCTGTGCCGACTGTGACTCACATGGGAAGTGCTTGCGCTGGCAATTTAGCTCATTCAGAAGTGCCGTCTTGAAGCGCCTGTGGCTGACAATCTTTCCCATTGTGTGTGGAGTTGCACTTCCCTCCCCCTCGCACCGTGTTCTGGGATCACCCTGGGTGTCTTTGAAATCCAGAACCTCCTGAAAGGCACTAAGTAGCTATTCAGGAGCGAGGAAACAACGAGGTGTTTGCACGTGCAGCTCTATTTTAGGATGCCCCAGTGGGGTACACAGTGGGGAATGTGTCCTTAGCCATGGAGGATGGTCATATCAGGCCTCATGGATCTACCGTCTTGCCTTCCCTACAGTGCCCGGGGTCTGGAGAAGGCCCAGCAGCAGCTTCAGGATGAGGTCCGGCAGGTCAATGCACAGCTGCTGGAGGAGAGGAAGAAGAGGGAGACACATGAGGCGCTTGCCCGAAGGCTCCAGAAGCGCAATGCATTGCTGACCAAGGTACAGTTCACCAGTGTGGCTGAGCTCACCCATGCCCACACCACCATGCTCATGCCTGGCCTTTGTCTCAGGTTGCCCATCTTCATGCAGACCTCTGCGAAGCTGCACATGCTTGCCTGTGGTCCATAGCTTCACATCTCCAGTGGGTATCACACATACCCTGGACCACAGGCCGGGCACAATGCTGGCCTTTCCTAGCTGCAGTTCAGTTAGGCTGTGTGCTCTTAGTCCAGACTTGAGAACAGTCTTTTGAATGGCAGAAGGAGTCATTCAGAGCCCAGAGCTAAAGCATACAACCGTAATACTAGAATTTAGGAGACTGAGGCAAGAAGGGAGGTGGTGAATTGAAGGCCAGTCTGATCTCTGTACCTTGACTCTCTCAAAACACAAGACCAAAACTAGTCTCCCAGACTCACTTTCTCTGCATGTCTTGACCTGGACTGGTGCAGCACCTCAGGGGAGTGTTTCCTGTAAGCAGGCCTTCCTGCCCTGTGTTGCTGACATGAGCAGAGGAAGCTGCAGTGGGCTTCCTCCCAGCATGATGTAAGGATGGCCACCTGTGTATAGAGCTAATGGTGTGGGTCCTCACAGTGATGCGCTCTCCCTGGTGCACAGGCCTCTCTTAGTCTTCTGGCCCAAAGGCTTTCTGTGTCTTGCCTGGCACTCTAAGGTCTTCAAGTGTGAATGGAGTTCCTCATGAGTGTTGTGGAGCATGTTGTGGACTCTGGGCTTTCAGAGCATCAGGAAGGACAAAGTGAATCTGTCCCCAGTTACCTGAGAATAGGGAGTCCAGCTTGCTGAGTGGAGGCCCACTCCCACCTTGATAGGTGTGGGTACAAGGCCTAGGAAGTCGGTGAACCTAGAAGATGCAGGCTGTGTGTGACAGTTCTGTGCTTGTGGAAGCTGATGAAAACCTGACTCTTTGTTCTTCCAGGTATAGACCGCCATTCCTCTACTTCCCAGTGCAGTTTCACAGCTCCTCCTGACGGCCCCGTGCCGATCCCTCAGCTCCTCCTGACGGCCCCGTGCCGATCCCTCAGCTCCTCCTGACGGCCCCGTGCCGATCCCTCAGCGGCTCCTGCAAGAAGCCCTAGCATTTTTGTTGACCTCACACACTTCTTTCCAGGACTGGGGCAGGGCTGAGCTCTCTTTTCAGCCTTCAGGGTCCCTGCAGGTAGCCCAGGAAAAGAAGTGGTTAGACTGTCCTCTCATAGCAGCTTAGTTCCAGCCTTCTTCCTTGGCCTAGAGGATGCTCAGTGTATGGCATAGTTTTGTTTTTTTGTTTTTGTTTGTTTGTTTGTTTTCTGGGCCTCGACATCATCCTTTCCTGCCCAGTGCCTGTCAATGTGAAGTTCTTGTGGTGGGAATGTGTGGTCACGGCCCTCAGACTGACAGTGCAGTGGACAAGAGGCACAGTGCTCAGCCATACGCTCACCAGCCATGACAAAGACAAGCACTGCTGTGTGCACCGACACGGGAGAGGAGCTGTCGGAGGTGAGGCTGAAGCAGAGCCCCAGAGGATTTACTGTTTACCAGAGCATGTGAGGAGAGCTGGCCCCATCTCCACAGAGACATGGTTCAGGGAAGAAGGCTGTCACAGAGCTGCTGTCGATGCCAACATTGCAGGTGCATGGGGGCAGGAGGCGGCAGATGTCCTGGTCTGCTGGCCCATGGGCAGCTCACTATAGTGCTAGTGCAGGATGTGCCTGTGCCTGCATGAGGAGACAGTTGGCTGTGGGAAAGCTCAGAGAGTGGGTGGGAAGGGGATCTGCTTGATAGACTTCCTCAGTGGGCGAGGTGCTTGTGTCCTATGACTTACTGTGTGATGAAGAGAGAGAGGTCGGTGCTGGGAATGGAACTGCTCCCTGTGACCTCAGAACCATTGCTCAGACTGCAGGAATCAGCTCAGAAGGATGGTCCTGAGCTGCTTCAAGTACTGCTGAGTCATTTGTACAACAGCCTTCTGAAGCACCCTGCCAGCCCAGCCGCGAGTTCTTTGTCCTACCCAGGGAGGCTCTGCAGTGCAGGCCCTTTCCATGCTCCCAGCCTGCCTCGCCCATCCTGCCAGCCTGGAGAGAAGCTTCCAGCCTCTGGGTTTCTGGAGCTTGTCCATCGGTCACAGCTTTCTGGCTCCTTAGAGAAATTGCTCTAGGGGCCACAGCCGTTTTATCTATTTTCTGGAAAAGTCAGTGGTCTGATCTGGGTGTGTGTCCATAGTGTGCCCACATGTGTACACCCACATGCTCTGGGTGATTTTGTCGACTGGGTTCTATAGCATTCCCACCTGTGTATGCCCCTGTGGTTGGGACATTTTGTGTTGGCTGTGTTTATCCCGTGGCTGTTGTAGCTGCTGTATCACCAGAGCTGCTGTGAACTTGGTGGCTGTTTAGGTTTCATTGCTGGCGATGGTGCTGATGCAGTATGACCTTTGTTGAGCTCCCATGGTTCCCTGAACAGATCCTGTGAGGCTTGTGCCCAGTGTGTTATATGGGCACCTCTATCCTTGACATCCCCACCTGGTGCTCCTAAGTCAGGAAATTTCCACTCTCCTTCCTGAACATGGAAATCCAATGGCTCTCGGTACACAGTGGCCTCACTCTGACCCATGCTGCACTCCTGGCCTCACTCTGAGTCAGTGGGAAGGTAGCTATCGATTGCCCGACACTGACTGATTATCTATACCAGCTGTCCCTCTGAGAGTTTCAATGGATCAATACCCATTGCCTTCCCAGCCCTGGGTCTGGGATATAGGGATTTGACTTGCTAGCCAGCCAGAATGATGAAACTATTCATTAGGCTAGTCTGGTGAAGCACCAGGGGTGTTGCCTGATTTCACAGGCATGGTTTAATGTCTCCTGTGCTATTACCCAGTAAGCACCTGGCCTGGGTATCTTGGACTCCAGCCTGGCTTACCTGTAGTGGGAGTGTCCT
This sequence comes from Tokudaia tokunoshimensis, assembly GCA_036184795.1. Taxonomy (NCBI): domain Eukaryota; kingdom Metazoa; phylum Chordata; class Mammalia; order Rodentia; family Muridae; genus Tokudaia; species Tokudaia tokunoshimensis. Next base: position 30,217,698 of record BTHU01000006.1, on the reverse strand, counting down.
GTCTTCACTGTCCCAGTGGAAGCTGCTGTTAGGACTCAGTCTCTAGGTCTGCTCCCTTCTGCCTGACCTTGCCTCTGTGCACCTCCAGCCCAGCCCTGAGGGGAGGATGTGGGTCCTGTCCAACGCCCAATCTGCACAGCCTGGAGCCAGCTGTGCCACTCTTCCTTGGCATCCCCTTTAAGGGGCCTCTGCCTGCTGCATTCCAGGTCAGTGCTTGGCATGCACAATTTTGTCTGAGACCTTTATTAAGCAGCTCCAGTCTAAGGAGTTAATTGTTACTGATAGCTAAGAGTATAATTACCTTGGTAAAATATCATGACTATTTTAAGCAATTGAAAATTGGCTTCTGGCACTGGGTGAACACAAACCATTTTCCTATTTGAGGCACGCTATTTCCAGTGTGCACTAATATTCTATACCATAGTTGCAGAATCATATTTATAGAATGTAAGCAAGATTTTATTTTAATTTTTTTTAATGAAAGAAAACCTTTCACGTCCCCTATTTGGTCACCCAAGGTCCCCAGGGGAGCAGTTGCTAGAAACACAGATTCTAGAAAGCAGACCTGGAAAGAGGTGGTTGACTGGGCCCTTTGTGGCCAGTCCCATCTTTGTTTGATGGCAGCTGCAGAGGCCATTTGATTGTCATGGTATTGTCCTGCCTTAGGACCCCTCAAATTGTTTCTGTGTGTTGTGTATGTATTTGTCATGTGAATTCTTGTTCATGTGGATGTGCATGTAGAGGCCAGAGCTCAACCTTAGTGTCTTTCCTCAGGTACCACCCATCTTGGTTTTATATATACGTGTGTGTGTGTGTGTGTGTGTGTGTGTGTGTGTGTGTGTGTGTAAATTAGAAAACAACTTGTAGGAATTGGTTCTCTCCTACCGTATGTGGGGATCAAACATAGAGGGTCAGGCTTGGCCGCAGAGTGCCCTTACCTGTGAGACATTGTCTTTGAGAACAGAGTCTCCCATTTGTCTGGAGACTTGACATATCGGCTTGACTTAGTGTTGAGTCCCAGGGATTCTCCTGCCTCAGTCTCCCCACCTCTGGGGTTACAAACAGGAACTATTGCGCTTGGCTTTTTTAATGTGGATTCTTAGCTTCTAACTTAGGTTGTCGTGCTTGTAGAGCAGGCACTTTACCAGCTGAGGCATCTCCACAGTTCTGGGCTCGGACTGTGGATAGCGAGCGTCCTGTGCCTGACCTGCCTGTGCTGCTATGAGCAGGTTCCTGGAGTAAGTCCCTTGGGAGGTGACAGCTGCCTGTCTCTTTTGTGCTTGCTGGGAGACTGAGCTGTTCCCTTTTGTGAAATGTCATTTGAATCAAGACTCTTCATAGTCTGTAGCTTCCTACTGTCTCAAGGACTCTGCTGTGGCACTGTGGACTTAAGTGCCACTCACAACATTGGAGCTGATGTGGCATCAACCACCAAAAGTAAGTAGCAGACTTGTCCATAGTGCCTACCATTTTGAGTAGTTCTGTGAGCTGCTAGCAGACAGGAGGGATTCCGTGCCTCCTCTCTGGAGAGCACACTACCAGATCTCAGGTCAGCCCTGAAGCCTGGGGAGATTCCCTCCACTCCTAACCCACAGGGATTGTGCCTTGACCCTCCTGTGTGTGGCACAGTTTGATTCACAAGCTGCTCCTGTGAGAGCTGGAGATCCCATGCACTTGTGGGTTCCTGCAGCCCTGGATGAACTGTGGGCAGGGAATGGGCACCATGCCCAAGGGTCTTGTCCCTGGTGAAGGTGAGGAGAGGTATGGTGCTGGGGCAGAGGCTCATGCAGCTCATCTTGCTGAATATTTGCCTTGGAGTGACTTGATTTTCTTCCTGCTGGAATGCTGTCACGAGGTCAGATATACTCCCATAGATGTAGAGGGAAGCAATGTCCGCTTAAATTCTTGTTTATTGGACATGTACCCACCACTGCCATTTTCCTACTTGGAGAGCTCCATTACAGGTGCAGTGTCTCCTCTGCTCCAGCGCTGGGCAGGCCACTCTGCAGATGAGCTCCGTGCCAGTGGGAGGCTCTGTGGGTCCAGCCCTGTCCCCGTCACCTATGGAGGGTAGGTGTGGGATCAGGTGGGGCTCCTCTGCCCTGCTCTTATACCCTTTGCTTTATGGCATGTGCTTGTGAAGAACCTTCTAGAGGCAGAGGGGCTGTGAACTAGCTGGGCGCTTCCATGGGCGATGACACAGAACTCTGTGAGTTGCTGCCTCCCTAGCTAACTAGTGTAGGGAAATCCTCAGTAGGGTTCTGTAGGCTTACATTGTTCAACTTCCGTGTGTGTGTGTGTGTGTGTGTGTGTGTGTGTGTGTGTGTGTGTGTATTTTACTGATCCACAGTGTCTGTGGCTTCTTGTGTCGCAGCATTGTGCTTTGAAAGTCTGTTCTCATTGACAGAGCTCACTCACCGGCCACTTCTATGATCAGGGATGAAAATCCCACTATGTGCCCATCCATTTTCCTCTGGGCACACCTTTGGCCTTTCCCAGTATGGCTGGTGCTGTGGAATATTTTGGAACATGGCACTAGGTACTGTGTCCATTATGCCTTTATTCTGCTGTGTGTATTTTCTTCTCCCCAGCGAGTTTTATACTGAAGGCTCTATGCACCTACTGCAGTGCAAGAAAGACTGAGGCAGCCTGCTGCCTGCCCCTGATGGCCTTATGCTCCCCTCACTCTCAGGGGACCCACCTGCTTCTGACTTTGAATGTGGCCCAGCTGCGGAGTTACAGGACCCCTGCTCTTGATATCCATTGTGAGAGTCGTGTTGCTGTTGTGTGGACCTCAAGGTGCTGAACTTTTCCATTATATGTCATGTCCTACCATGTGAATGAATTGATGCTTTTGTGTAGGTACTTGAACACAGTAAGTGCTGTAGCTGACAGCTCTGGTGACCATAGGCGTCCTTGGGATGGCAGACCACCTGCCACCTGAGTGCTAGGTGAGGGTACTGCTTGCATCCTTCTTTCTCTAGATTCACACCAACACTCCAGTTCTTTGACCTCTCGATTTTCCCTAGGGGTGAACAGGTGATCTGGATTCTGGGTGTGACCCCTTGCATCGGGATAGGACCCTCTTCACCTGTGGCATGCCTTCACTTGTCACCGCCTCTGTGTCTGCAGGTGAACAGACGTTTTTCATTTTAATTGCAGGCCAGTATATCGATTTTCTCTTTCTGCTGGCACTCTGGGCGTTTTGATTAAGTATCTCTGCTGACTGAAGTCAGGCAGATATTAAAGGGAATCTCACAGCTTCCTTCAAGCAGGCTATGGTTTTACCTTTTATGTTCGAGTCTGACAGGCATCTGGAATTGAGTTTAGAGTGTGATATGAAACAGGTGCCCAGGCTTGTTCTATCCTCTGTGATCCACTGTTGAATGGCTCTGCTCTTGAAAAGGGCACCCTTTGACCAGTCCATAGTGGGCTGCCGTAGAGTCCATGCTGTCTGCTCCTGTGTCTATCTGCCCGTGTCACCCTGGTGAATTTCTACATGAATATAGGTGTTGCTGTCTGCCATGGAATGTGCCAGATCTGTTGTTCTTTACAATTCCTTAGCTGTGATGACCCAGGCCTGTGAGCTCAGCTGCCAGCTCTAGATAAGGGTGCTCTACAGAGTGAGCAAACTAGCAAGACCCTGCTGCCAAATAAAACATGAGGAATTGCCTGAGTGGGGTGGGTTGTTGCAGAAATGGCTAAAGAGGCTAAGTGCAGGGATTTATGGGCAACCTTCAGGATCCACATAAGATGCTGGGTAAGTGGGCTGGTGAGGGGGCCCAGTGGCTAAAGGTGCCTGTTGTTGTGCTCGATGACCTTAACCCCTAGAAACCACATAGAGGTGAAGGTGAGAATTGTCTCTACTGACTAACACATGTGTATCATGGAGCACCCTCCAAATAAAGTTGTAGAAACACACACACACACACACACACACAGAGAGAGAGAGAGAGAGAGAGAGAGAGAGAGAGAGAGAGAGAGCGCTCTTGCTATTTTCTAAAGAACCCAGGCTCAGTTCTCCCGGTCTCACTGGGATGCTGGAATTGCTGCATGTATTTCTAGCTCCTTTACTCTTCTCTGACTTCTGTGGACACTTACACAAATGCGGCACACATACAAACACGTGTGCATACACACATAAATACAAATAAATCTTTAAAAACAAATTGTATTTCCCATACACGGGCAGCCACACACCTACATACATTGCTTGACCAGAATGCTTACCTCCTATGCATAAGACCCTAGCTTCCATCCCTGGGACAGATAGATAGATAAAGTGCTCCCACAGATCTTCAGGTCTCCATATCTCCTCCTGTGCAGCTGGTTACTCCCACAGGACCCCGCTGGCATCCGATTCGTACTGCACCGAGCTTATGAATCATTTTGGGGAGAAATCGTATCTTGGTGTTGTTTGGTTTTATAAGTGGCATTAACCATCCCTCATTTACTGAGATGGTCTTTAATTTTTCACAGCAAGTTTTATAGATTTTACACTAAAAATCTGACACAGCATTGGATTTTCCTCCCTAACTATTTTCTACTCATGGTGTGTGCTCTTTTTAAAAGACTTATCTTTAGTTACGTTTGTATCGGGTGGGGAGGGGGAGTTTACACATGTGAGTGGGTGTATCTGAGGGGACCAGAGGTGTCGGAGCTGGAGTTACAGGCATTTGTGAGCCTCCTGACAGGAGTGCTGGGAGGTCACCCTGGGTCCTCCCTAAGAGCAAGAAGTGTTCCTAACCTCCAGGCCGTCTCTCCAGCCGCCTCTGGGGGGTTTGAAAGGTGTCTTAGGAGACTTCTCATTTTGTTCCTCTTCTGTCTACTGGCTATGATTAGGCCTGGGCGATGCCTCTTGTGACTCTGCTGACCCCAGCACAGCCTGGGGAAGAGCATGCTGCAGGAAGAAGTGCCTGTGCACTGTACAGTCTAAGGCTGGCCAGTGCATGTGCTGTGGGGTTGGTTTGTTTGAGTGATCTTGGAGTCACAAGAGGTTGTGATGATAGAGAGGTGTCCCTCATGTCCATGACCAAGCTTCTCCTGGTGTACATCTGGAGTGGTTGTACTACAGGGTGAGCGTGGGTGGCATACTGTGCCATCCTGTCATCCATCGGAGCGTACATTGACCCATGACCATCAGGATGTAGAGCTGTCTGGCCATGCTTGTGATCCTGGTTCCTATCTTGGTGATTCTTATGTTCCAAGCATCTCATCAAAGTAGAATCATGTTTGTGGGTTTTACTTTTCTGAATGCTGCACCTGTGGAGGCCGGAGAACAGCCTTATTAATTCTTACTTTCTACCTTTTCTGGGTTCTGGAGTTCATCAGGTCACCCTTCTAAGCCACCCTACCAGCCCATTTTAGGCTTGAAGCAGTGAGCGGCAAGCAAAGCGTTGCTGGCACCTTTCCTCTCACCTTTGTCTGCATGGTATCCCATTTGCTGGCTCCTAGGTTCTGGGTCCTGTGCACTGCTGTGGTCAGTGTTCTAGTATGGAGACACCTTGGCATTGTGAGGGTCACTTATAGGTGTGTCATCTCTGGGGCTAGAGGGGTGTAGAACTTCTACACTATAGGTGACCCAGAGAGCTTTCTCCACCCTGGACACCTTTTGTGCCTGTCTGGCCATCCCTTCCTTCTGCTAATGCTTTGGATGCCTAGTAGCCCAGTCCACCACCTTCTCCCAGGTTGTACCTTCCTTTGTATCTTGTTGAGTAGCATGCAGCCCTGTTAGATGATTTGTGATTCCTCCATGTTTTTCCCATCCCTCTGCCTGGGTGGATCCTTGCCTTGATGTTCATTTGCTAGAGGGCATCACAGTAGCCCATGGGTTCTAGTAGTTGTGCTTTGTGTGGACATGAGTTGTGAGGACCCAGAAATCCTTGGTGTGACAATGCTGTGCTGAGTTGAGCCTTTTCTGTGTGAGTGTGTGCATGTGGAGGTCAGAGGACAACCTCTGGCCTCTTCTTTAAATGCTCCTCACCTTGGTTTTAGAAACTGGCTCTCTCATTATCCTGGAGCTTCTACAGTAGGCTAGGCTGGCTGGCCGCTGAGCCCCAGGGGTCATCCTAGGCACTGGGGTTACAGATGCACTACCACAGCCAGCTTTTATGCAGGTGCTGGGGATCAAACTCAGGTCCTTGCTTGGGCAGCAAGCGTGTTACTCACTGAACCCCAGACTGGTATCTTTTACTTAGGAATGTGACTTCAAATTCCTTCATATTTTTCTTGGCTGGATTGCTCAGTTTAAAAAGTCATTGGTTACCATTGCAATTCATGGCGGACTGCAGTTTACTCAGCGTCCGTCTGCCATACATTTCAGTTGCCTCTGGGTTCTAGCAGATTTAAATACAGTGGGTTTACTGGCATTGTGCTCTGTAGCAGTAGCTGGTGTGGACACTGCTCAGCTCTGAGTTCTTCTGGTATTAGACCTTCTATATATCTCAGGATGCTTCTCATATACAGGACTTTCCTATCCTCTTGTGAGATCTCCTTGGTGCTGGGGCTAAAGAAGAAACCAAGGCACAGAGACGGGTGGAATGGGTGGGAATTCAGAACAGTTCTACCCCTGGTCACCTGTTGTTACTACCTTAACAACAGATTCATGGCTGAATTTCTTGTTTGGTTTGCCCCCACCCCCGTGCGTGTGACAGACATGTGTGCAAGGATGAATGTACTCAGGGCGGAGAATGTCAGCCCACCTCCCCCCCAGCAGTTCCCTGTGATCGGTGTGCATGCTCCCTCACTCTGGGGCTATAGGCATGTGTAACCATGCTCAACTTTTTTATAAGGGTATGGAGATTCAAACCCAGGTCCTCGAGTTCCAGAAGCAATCGCTCTTAACCCCTGAGCCATGTCCTTGGCCCTCTGAGGTTTGTTCTTGCTATTGTGGCACTACTCACCACTCTGGGGCCTCCACTGAGCCCATCTCTGGTCTTGTTCTGCCTTGTGAGTGGCAGCCCCCATCTCCAAGGCAAGGGCAGTGTCAGGTGGAGGCTCCCATCCATGGGACTGGAGTTGTGCTGTGAGCTCAGCCAGCCTCCAGGCCGTGGTAGCTCTCCTGGGAACCTGGCTTGGAGCTCCAGGCTTGGGCCTTTGCTGTTGACACCACCCCCTCATCTTCTCACTGTCCCTGGGGTGTGGGACTCCACCTACATAGAAGGGAGTTATCCTGGCTGCTGCCTTCTCTCTGCGAATTCTGGATCATGGGGAAGCTGTCGTCATTTGTGAAATGGTGTTCCCCATAATTCTGCAGCCTTCCAGGTCTGGCAGCCGCACAGGCTGTGGGATCTGTGCCACAGCCTTCTTTTTGGCTCATCCAGTTGAGGTCTAAGTGAGGCTTAGAGGCTTGGCTGAGGCTGCACAGCAGGAGCTGATGCTCTGTTCTCTTATTTTCTTCTCACTGTGACCCCTGCACAGTCTGAAGCCAGAATCCTAAGATCCGCTCTGCGCAGTTGTGTTTGCTCCTATACTTCTGATGTCCAGGGAGGCCCTCTTACAGCACTGAGGCTGCCGCACCACGGCCAAGGACCCTGCCACTGAGCAGCACCCCTAGCCCTTTGTAAAAACTTAATGCACTCAGACTGGCCACGACCTCAAGATCCTCCTGCTTCAATCTCTTGGGTCACTGGGACAGCAGCGCTGTCTAGGCATGTCTGGGAATCCTTTCTCTTGACCACCATTGAGACTGGGAGTCTCCTGTTCAGCCCTTGGGCCCTGAGAGGATCTGGCTTGCCGAGCAGGCATTGGTTCTTAAAGACCTCAGGACCCTTTGGAGGGTGTAGCAGCTGCCCAAGTTGTAGCCCTGGCCTTTCGTCTTCCTTGGGAAGTTGCAGGGCCCTCCCTGCTGTCCTGGGTAGGTGTGCCGACATAAATTTGACTTCATGTGGGTCCTCAGTGTTCCCTGGGAGTGGACAAAGGGGCAGGCCTTTTCTGGGGTGTGGCTCTTGGTGTAACCTCTTCTCTTTGCCCCTGGTAACCAACCTTAATCCTTTTTCTGCTTGCTGCAAAGGGGAAAGAGATTTATCATTTTGGGCCTTTCAGATCTGATCACACAGATCACTCTGCCACGACTTGATTTAGAGACTCTCTGTGTGTGTGTGTGTGTGTGTGTGTGTGTGTGTGTGTGTGTGTGTGTGTGTGTGTGTGTAGGCCAGAGGTTGACACTGGGTTTCTTCCTATGGCACTGTCCACGTTATTTGCTGAGTCAGGATTTCTTGCTGATCCTAGATCTTGTCATTCAGCTAGTCCAGCTAGCTGGCTTGCTGCAGGGATCTGGCTGCTGGGTTCCCATGACCACTTAGCTTTGCACGTGGGTGCTGAGGGTCTGAACTCTGGTTCTCATTGCTGAGCCATCTCCTTAGCACTTTATATGATGACTTCAAGAGGTAGAAACGTGAGAGCTAATGTTGGAGATGTGTGCACTCATGTACTTGCGTGCACACAGAGGTATGTGCTTATGTGCACACACACAGGGACACATACAACTGAGTGCTTCTTTTTATCTGAAGAAAGACTGATATATAGGGAGAGTAAGTGGCCATGGGGACACTGCAGGGTTCCTCCGTGCTGTCCCTTGCAGCTTGCTTCGAGATTGATGTCAGTGCTCATAGGGTGGTACCATAGAGACCCTATAGCACTTTGAAGGAAAACATGCAACACGAGGGCTGGGAAGATGAAGAGTGCCTGAATCCTCGGGCTAGGGCCTCTGTCCTGCTGGTCTGGGTGCCACTGCTGAATTGAGAAGTCTTGTTCATCTGAGGGAGGGCCAGTGTCCTACAAGGATGTGTCTGAACCCCGCTTCTCTGCTCCAGGTTTCCTGTGTGGCCATCTGGCTCTGAGTAGGAATATGGCAGCTATTGCTGTCATTCCACATACCCCTGGTTCTGATGTTTCTCTTCCCTTCCCACCATCAGAGGTCATATGTTCCTTTCTGTCTATTGTAAGCACATGTGCTGTGTGTCATGCTGGGGGAGATGTGGCTGTACTGTCTCACCCCTGCCCCTGTAGACCCCTCACCTTCATGGCAGCTCGGCCTCTGTACCTGGGTAACAAGGTGATCCCAGGTCTGCCTGCCTGCCTACCTGCCTGCCTGCCCGCCCGCCCTCCCGCCCGCCCGCTCACCCTCCCTTTCCTAAAAAGATTTATTTACTTTTAAAGTTTATGTATATAGGTGTTTTGTCTTATTTTGTTTTGTTTTTCCTGCATGTATGTATGTGCATCATGTATGTGCAGTGCTTGCAGAGACCAGCGTCAGATCTCCTGGAACTGGAGTTACAGACAGTTGTTAGCTACCATGTGGTGGTGGGAATTGAACCTGGGTCTCTGATAGGGTATCCAGTGCTCTTATCTGTTGAGCTATCTGTCTGGCCCCTGTGCCTGGTTTTCTACGCTCTGCACTGCCAGCCCCGAATCACACTGCAGAGAAGCAGAGTGCAGTGGGATGGTTCTGTCATAAACGTGCTATGCAACCAGGTTCAGGTCCAAGCCTCTTACTTAAAAGTTCCCTCCACTTCTGCTGACATTGGCAATCAGAGCACCTGGTGGGAGGTCCCACTGCCTCTGTTCCTGCTGGGGAATTGTTCTATGTGCCCTGATGGTCTTCTTCACAACCAGCAGGGTCTACAACACAGACGCTCGGGGTGTTTGTATTGCCTGCTCATCAGGCCTTTCGGGACCTATGTCTGGTCTGTTTTGACTGGCCTCAAAGTTGACCTTAAGCTTTTGATTCTCCTACCCTCACCTTCAGTGCTAGGATTACAGATATGTGCCACTTCATCCAAACTGGACCTGGACTTTGTGGGTTCCAGACAAGCCTCTGCCTAGCCTTTCTTCCTGCCCTTCTGGATCCCATTTTGTCTGTCAAGAAAGAACACATTCATTTGGTCTGGGAAGGAGCCATTTACAAAGTCACTTGAAAGCCGTCCTTGGCTTTTACATTGTCCCACCAAGAGTGCCATTGGAGCTGGGTTGTGACAGGAAAAAAGTTTTCAAGGAGAAAAGCAATTTTAGGAAATAAAATGAGATCAAAATAAAGTGCCTTTTGTTCCTCTCCAAGTTGCAGATGGTGATTAAGATAGGGGCTCCTTGGTGCGTGGGCAGGAGGGGCTTGCCTCTGGCCCCTGCTGCTGATCCAGGAAGGCAAGGTGACCTTCACGTAGGCTATTCCACGGACCTGATGGGCCCCCTCTCTAGTTCTCAGACCCACCAGATCTTTACCTGATCACCCTTCGCCTCAGCCCACTGTTGCCTCAGAGCCTTTGCCCGCGCTTTCCCCCTCCCTCGGCACTGCCATCACCCTGCCCAGTCCTGGCTCACTGGCTTCCCTCTGCCCTCACTTTTAACCTGCCCTCTGGCACAGCTGTTTGCAGCCAGTCAAAATCTGGCAATTGTTTGGTTCCCTCTTCTGATGGGTGGACAAGCTGAGCGTGTAGAGAAGTCACCTGCAAAGGTCATGTGCCCAGTGTGGTCTCTGACCTGGCGATGAGGATGGCAAGCCAAGCCTCAGTGCTCTCTTCTGCCATGGCCAGTGTGCATGGAGGAGCATAAACATGTTGCCCCCAGGCCCAAGGGTTGGTGACCCTGTATCTACCCTTTACAGGGCTTCAGGGCAGCTGGGGACACTGGAGCCAGGTAGCCGTTACAGATGCTTTGGTTTGTTTTGTTGTTGTTGTTGTTGTTGTTGTTTGTTTTGGTTTCTCAAAAGTGGAAGAAGAGGAGTTATCAGTGATGGAGTAGAGAGGTGGGTGGTGGAAAACATGGTACCTGTCCCTGCCATCATCTATCCTTCCCTGTGCTTAGCTGACACATTTTGGGTACTGAGCCTGGTCGGTTAGTATCTGTCTCCCATGTTACCCCCTCCCCATGCTGCTGTGCCTCTGTTCCGTGCATCCCACTCCAGAGAGCGCCCTCTAGGACACTGGCCCTTTCAGTACTCTTCAGAACAGCTTCCGCAAAGGAAGGCCTCACCACCCTGCCAGCTCTGTCATTGTTTCTGAAGCATCCTCATGGTCCCACAGGATGGGGGCTGGGGCATGAGAAACAACAGGGATGGCACAGTGAGTCAGGTAGGTGTAGGACAAGGCAGAGCCTGCTTCCAGGGGAAGATGTTAGTAGGATGCTGGTGGCTTTGTTTTCTATTAACCTTGACTTTCTAAAATACTACATTCACACGCTATTGATCTTGATCTTCAGAGCTGTTGTGAACACTCTCAAATCCAAGCCTGGGGTGCTTATCCATTGTCCCGCATCATCCTGGTTCAGGGTACCCTTTCTGTTCTGGGTATTTACATCACAGCTCAATTGGGAGTTTACAGTGCCAGTGCCACACGTGATGGTACATTCCTTTAATCCCAGCACTTGGGAAACAGAGGCAGGTAGATCTCTGTGAGTTCAAGACCAGCCTGAACTACAGAGTGAGACCCTGTTTCAGATTTCAAGCAGCAACAAACCCAAACCAGCCAATCCCTTCACTGAGATGGGTTTGGAGTCCCAAGGCTACACACTAGTGAGAAGCGAGGAGCTGGCCTGGGTAAGTGCCCAGTGATGGCCTGGGTCTGGTTTTCTCCACTCAGCACAGGTGGTCTGTGGCTTAGCCTTGTTGGGGACGTGTGGCCTCCGATATATATCCAGGGGAGTTAACAAGGCACCTGGATGCTACCAGAGACCCAGCTTGTCCCTGACACTTTGGTTCCTATTGCAGAACCCTCTCTGCTTGCAGTGAAGACCTTGTCCAACTTTTTCACACAATTTCGAAGAAATCCAAATCTTTGAATAACCTTGGTCCTGAAAGGAAAGGCGCTGGCTGCAGGTGAAAATCGATGGCGGTGCTCAAAGGCATGGTTCCTGCCAAGACAGCCTCTCGGGTGCAGCTTCCAAAAATAGCTGCCACAGCAGTGGCGCTGGAACTGCTCCCTGTCCTGCCTGGAGCCTGCTCCAAAGACGTTGAGTGTGAGGCAGTCTCCCTGCTGCCTGGCCTTCATGTCTGCCCTTGGCCTGCTGCTGGGGCTACTACCATGTGGTTCCTCACATAACTGGCTTCCAAGGATCCTGTGAGGTCCCCAAAGCTAGAGTGTGTGGACTGGGGCAGGGGGTGTCCTGGCTAGGTCAGAAGGTGCAGCAGGCTGTATACCCTGGGAGGATGACGAGCTCTCTCAGGCTGGCTGCCTCAAGCTCTACTCAGTTCTGGTTGTCATGTTGGTTTTTTGATGAGAGAGAGAGAGAGAGAGAGAGAGAGAGAGACCTTAGTTTGAGACTAAGTGCTAGGATTATAGGCATATGTCATCATGCTTGGCTCTTTTTGGAAACGGTTTTTAACCTGTGTGTTTGAGGTGTATGTATGTGTTCTTGTGCCCATGTGTGTAAAGATCAGAAGTTTGCACTGGGCACCTTCCTTCCTGAGTCATTCTGAGCCATAGTTTCTGGGATGTTGTGTCTCACTGACGTGGGTGAGGCTGACGAGCTCCCAGAGTCACCTGCCTTTACCTCCTCAGCACGTGCCTTACTAATCTCAGCCCGCAGACATGACTGCTGCTGGGGACGTGAACTCTGGTCCTCAAGCGTACATGGCTGTTTACCAGCTGAGCGTCTCTTCCGACCCTATCAGGGTTTCTGTTTGTGAGGTCTTTGTTTTACATTTCTGGGGGAAGTCTGTTTTCGAGGGGCTCAGCTACATGCTGACTGCACCCAGAGGAACCATGGTTCTTGCTTTCATCAAAACAGCTTTCTTCCATTAACAATTACCATTTAATAATCGTGTGTGTTGGGGGGGGGGCGGGTCACTGTCTCAGGATGGGTTGCTGCCCTGGAATTGAGGGCGGAGTAGGGAAGGAGCATCCCTGGTTAGGAGGCGTGGCTTTCCTTGGCAGCTCCTCTTTTCTCCGTGTTGCTGCCCCACTCCTGCCCTAGAGGCAGGACAGCCAGTGTTTGCACACAAGTGTGAGGGTGAGTGTTTGTGTTCCTATAAGTAGGCCACGTGAGCATTCTGTGTGCTTAAGTGTGAGTGTTGTGCATGTATGTATGCACCTATGGGTGTATATGTCCTGGAAAGCAGGCATCTTCTGCTGTTGCCATGTTTTTCCCACGAGACTCCATGGAACATTAAACCCAGAGGAGGAGGAGGACCGGCCATGGTCATCGTAATAGTGATTAAATAGCAATAAAACAGGATCAGTATTTACAGACCTGGGGTGCTACAACTAGAGGGTATTAAATATCATCCATCACCAAGTGGAAAGCGGTCGATAGCTGGGGTGCTGTTTGGAACTAATGTTCTTTTGCTTAACTTCCGCAGCAAAGACCCAGACTGGCCCCAGTAAAATCCAGGAAGGAACAGGGGAAGTCCACTAGAGTGGCATGCCACCAGCTTGCTTCAGAGTCCTTTCTGGGGTTTGCAGTGCTGTCACAGGGGCTAAGCTGTCAGCTTGCGCTGGATGACATGGTGTGATCCTCATTACTGGCTTTTGCCTTAGGTCAGCTCATCTGGAGTCTGCAGGTCCAGGGGGAGCTGAGAAACGATTCCAGCCAGGAAGGCTTGAGGACCTGAGCGAGGAAAGAGCAGCATGGGCCGGAGGTGGTTTGACTAAGTGGGGGAGCAGAACAGGAAGCCCAGGGGCTCTCCCTGGGGCCCTCGGGCATCTACTAAGCCTGAGAGTGGGGTTTGCCCGATCTAGGGCGTTAAGTGGCCAGGCCTGGTGTATGGCTGTGCTTCCCAGGGATTTGAGGTGGCGCTGGAGCACTGCTGCAGTCCCCCTTAAAAGTGTTTGTACTTTTACCAGGGTGGGGCCCAGGGGCTGTGGGGTGACCCCAGGTTAGGGGTCCTGCTTCTCCTTTGAGAAGAAGGTAGGATATTGGGCCTTTGCTAACATAAGACATTGCCTTGAGACTTTATGAAGCCTGAGGTAGTGTCACTTTGGTGTGCCTGTGATGGTCTCCAGAGGCCATCAGCCCCAGACAGCTCTTTGTTGGCCTATATTGATATTCTCTGTGTCCAGTGCTTGATTTCTGGACAAATCAGAGAGACAGATGAAGAGTTCCTTCTCCTTCCCCTTTCAGAGATCTTCAGCTTTCCTAAAGTAGAAGTTTCCACTGTGTTCAAGATTCCCTCTCCCCTCAGTCTCCTACGTCAGGCCAAGGAGGAAGGCAGTCCACAGCCAGAGTGTCTGGCGTTGCCAGTGGGTGGGCTCTGGTGAGAAGGGTGCTTGGGTCTGCATGTCGAAAGCCATTTTCTTTGAGTTCTCGTGGCTCTCTAGCTGGGGACACTGCAAAGCTTGCAGACCTGGAGGGGTCTCCACTGTGTAGAGGAGGCAGGCTCTGTTGTCCTGCTTGGTTATAGCACTAGCATGTGCATCTCTAGGACCTCAGGGTGAGGCTTCTAGGACCTCAGGGTGAGGCTTCTAAGGCTTAGTGGTTTGTAAGGAACACCTCCTCTCAGGTGCACTGGGGTTCAGCACTCAGCCAGCCTGCCTAGGAGATGACACCACCCCCACTCCCATAGTGCCACCACTCCCGGGACAGGAAGAAAGTACCATACTATGTAGGTCTGCGGGGATGCCTGGGCCTCTTTCTGGGGTCCCTGGGAGGACTTTGTTCTTAGCTGCAACTCAGATCTCCCATAGTTTTGCAGGGCAGGCCTAGCTGATGGCATTTTGGACCTTGCTTTTGGTCATCTCCCTGGGACAGGTTCTGAGGTGGCCCTGGCAGAGAGATGCTTACTTGTTAAGTGATAAATTGGCTTCACATTGCTCTCTCTTCTCCTTCCTTGAGGAGTCCTGTTAAATTTTTCACTTTGCTCTGGGGTCCACAAAACCCACTAAGTGACTGTCGCTCCTCTGGAGCCTCCTCTGGCGCTGTAATAAGCCCTTATAAAAGGCTCTATCCACAGCCTGATGGAAGTCTCTAAATAAATTAGATCCACTGGTTAGCCTTCGCTGGTGATTTTTATTAACCTCCGGTTAAAGAAATATTGCTAGCTACAGCTGCGTGATTTATTCCAGAAGAAGCCAGCCTCATTTAAGCCCCTGGCATGCTCCCGAGAGGGACGGCATTATAGAACATGCAGAACTAGGGCTGATTTAGGGGTAGGGAAGCCTTTCTGTAGTGACCTTGGGAGGAGGCAGGGTCAGTCAGCGTCATGTGTCTCCAGAGCAGGGCAGAGGTCAGGGAACCAGAGTTGAATGGGAGTGGCCTTTCATGCCACTGCTACCCCTGGCAGTAGCTCCTTTGTTATGTACATGTGGCTCCTGCATTTCCTGCCCTTCCCTTGGCTTCCTCTGGCTGTGCCATGGCCCAGGGGCTGTGGCCTGGCCCCAGGTGGCCAAGTCATGTGCTCATAAGTCTTAAGCCTGCATTTCAGGCTTCTTTCTTATGAAGAATGACACATACCATGCAACTGCTGACTGGACAGGAAGACAGCTCAAGGTGCCTGAGACTCAGTGCATGCTTGGGGTTCTTGTCTGACCTCTAGACCCAAACTGGTTCTGCAGATGATGAGCTCATTTTTGCCAACCACCTGAACGATGGTCCACAGGCACTTGCAGTTCTCTATGCAGGGTACAAGATGTAAAGACAGTTTCATCTCTACCTCGTCCCAGAGGCCGGCCTGGGATTGTTCCACGGGGAAAATGGTCTCTCAGGAACCAGGAACCACTGTTGCTGGATGCTGTCCCTGCCATGTGCGTGCCCAAGGCAGGCTCCCTGAGCCCAGATTGATGTGCTAGGCCCTGGCTGTGAACCACAGTCACCACCAGCACACAGCAGTCTGCAGGATGAGTGGGCATCAATCCTCCAAGAGCTCAGTGGCCCCGGTCACTTAGTCCTGTCTCTGGCAGTGTCATTGACGAATATTGTGAGCCAGGTACGACACTGACCTGGGAGCCCCTTGCAGTCTGGCTGCTAGAAACTCTTGTTGGCAGCAGGTAGGAGTTGGTGCCCAGTCTGTATCTGTCCCTCCCCAGCTGCAGCTTGCAGAGAGTTCTTGAGGAGGTGGCTGCATGGATTTTCAGAGGGTTAAAGTTAATTAAAGAGCTCCTCCATGCTTTCATTTCCTTGTATCTGTCAGCTATTTACATGCAAATGCGGGCCTGCCACTGAGGCCTGGAAAGGTGTCAGCTTCTCTGCACATCATGGGAGAAAGTAGCAGGCAGCCAGCCCAGCCCAGTGCATTGCATTGTGTTTGTCCCATGCCTCTGTGGACAGCAAGGAGGGGGCCCAAGCATGCTTGGAAGTCAGCAGCAGGCTTCTACCCCTGACGTGTCTGTGTGGCTGACTTGAATTTTCTCCATTACAGCTGCTGCTCGCACTGTGTAGCTGAATACATTATGCATGGTAATATCTTCACATAAGCAATTTTATAAATTAGGAGGATGCAGAGAGGGTACAGACTTTCTGAGTTCAGGGCTATTGCTTCACCGGGGCCCTCCTCCTGGCTAGGGTATCCATTAGCAGTAAGAGTCAGAGGTATCCTTGAGGAGAGGTAGCTGTGGTTTGCATGGTGTCCTGAGGTGCGTTGAGTGACTAAATGAACCCAGGTACTGTGTGGGATGTACTTCACTGCAGGACTGGAGGCCATGATGCTGGCATGTTCACAACACGAGAAGGTGGGTGGTGGCTGATAGTGTTCATTCTTTGTAACAGGTAGCCCCCTGCTGTTGTTCTCAGGGTGATGTTCTCCCTGACCTCTGCCAATGGGCACAAGCCAGCTTTGCCTCTCCCTTAGACAAAGCTAGGTGTACCCTGGGGCTTGTTTTATTGGCAGACTGTCAGGAAAGACAAACTAGGGTGGCTTAGTGTTATGTGACTTTTCCTGGAGAGACACATAGAGACATCCTGTGAGAGCATATGGAATGAGTGACAGACCAAAGGACTGTTTCACGAAAATCCAACTTGGTGAGATCAGTGAGTTTATTGAGCTTTCTTACAGGGCACAGGTGGAGGGTTATAGGAGCATGGGGGACCCTAAGCATCTGCATCACCACAGAGTCTCCACCCCATTGTGGATGCAGATTTAATGAAGCTCCCCTTAGGACCAACCTGTCATGTCTCCATATGTCAGAAAGGAATGACCTCAGTGCTGCACAAAGAAACACAGACAAATCAGAAGTAACCGAGCAAAGCAGTGTTATTTTGCAAAAAGGGTGAGCCGCGACTAAAGCTGGGCTTTAGCACACAGGACAGGAAGGTCACAGTTTATTTAACACAGGTGATGGGAGTGGCTAATCCTCTGGTGGGAGCTTGACTTTACAGTCTGACACGATTGATTGGCTAGCTGGTACAGAGTGGGGAGCACTAGCATTTCCCAGGATCACTTGCACGGTCGGGGAGGGATGGGGGTCAGAGTCGGAATCTCAGGTTGAATTTCCTGACCCTTTATAGGGAGAGTCAGTAGCTCCCTTGTCATGATGAAAGACCTAGCTACGCCTTTAAGGTTCTGTCTAGTTGTTGTATCTACAGTGACAGGCAGCACTTCGTTCAGTTTCACCTCTTAGTGGCTGATCTTGGTGATGCATGGTACCTGTACACCTGGAAGAGTCCCTGTCCCGAGGCAAGGGAAGGGCAGCAACCTGTTGCTCTGTTCTCTGCCTGCACAGCCAGATGTGGCAGTGGTGAACAGGCTCATTCCATTCTCCAGCGGAGGAGAGCTCAGCTCTGTTCCATTTGATGCAGAGGTGACTAGCCTTTTCAGAGGGATGCTAGGTGAGTTGGGAGTCTGAAAAGTAACGATTTAAAAAGTGGCTAAGAAGGTTAGTCGGGGTGAACACAACCAGACAGGCTATATGCCGCCACACCCATGAGAGTTAGGGGCCCCCTCACTGAACCTGAGAGACTCAGGCCTGTTCTTCAGGTGAAGGCATGTCAGGAAAATGCTCTTAACTCTATGAGACCAGCCCACAGACGTGTCAGAGGGACAGAGATGGGTGTAGTGTATCGACACTTCTTTTACACCATGAAGCTATACCATGAGGTCAGGTGCTTGGCTCCTGCTGGCACTAGCCCAGTGGGATGCTCTTCCTCCCCTTTTATTTGTGGTGCTGGAGACTGAACACAGCACTTTCCAATATCATGCAATCAGTCACTGAGCCTCACCTCCAAGGCCAGCATGTTTTATTGCTGAGCTATTTCCCTAGGCTCTCAATGGGGGATTTGGGGCAAGTGCTCTGCCATTGAGCCCTGTCCCTGCCCTATACTTGTCAGTTTGGATTCTAGGCAGACACTACTACTGAGCCTAGCCCTCTTTCTATGCTATAGTCCAGACTAACTTTGAACTTCTGACCCTGGTACCTCAGCCTCCTAAGCAGCTGGGTTGTCAGGCAAACATCGCCAAAGGTCGGCTGTCTCCCACTGGCAGAACGCGCTGTTTTATTATTGCTCTTTTTAAAATGATGAACTCTGTTATTAAGTACTGGGTAGCAGATAGATAGGAACCACAGTCCTAATAGGGATGTGGGTTAAATGCTCTGGCTTTCTCAAACAAAAGAACAATTACTGGCACAGCCTCTTAGACACCCAGGATATGGAGTGCTGGCCTACGTACCCCAGAGTGTGACTAGGGTCTTTGCCTGGTGACAGATGCACTCTGCTCTGGGGATAGCATTGTGCTCTTGGGAGTACAGGGTATGTGATCTGAGTGGCACATGCTTACATAGCAGTGAGCAGTTGAATAGTTGGATGGCAGGAGGCACAAGACCGGGTTCCCTCTGTTGGATCCTTGTGGAGCAAGATGGTCACTGGGCTGCAGGTGTAGAGCCAGAGATTCCCAGGAACATACGTCTGGCTTACTATAGAGGCAGCTACATTTTGAGTAGGTATCCCTACTCAGGTTACCATGCACCTTTCCTTGCTCTGACATCTAAGAGCAGCCTAGAATGGGAAGGACCCCACTGTAGTGAGCGTATCCTGTACCCAGAAGGTGGCCTATAGGACAAACTGCTGCCACTGAGACTAGGCGGGAAATGTTATATGTCACCAGGAGTTTGTTGGAGTGTCAGTACACAACACATTTACACCACAACCTTCATAAGCAAACCAATCAGGGTATATCACTGCACCCTGCCATTTCCAGAGCAACACTGTAAGCTGTGGAGGGCTGAGAGGCAGTGCTGGCTGGCCCAGCACATGAATCACAGACCTGTGTGTCATGTTGGCCTGTGTGAGTCGAGCAACAGATATACTCTACTGGAGTGAGTGTCAAGTGCTTTGTACAACGTGACTGTCCTCCTTTGAGCATGGTTCATAGGTTTCTCTTGATAGTTGTGGTGGTAGTAGCTTCCACTCCATGTCATCTGCAGTAGGAGGCCAGGGCCAGCTCCAGTCTTCAGTCACAGTGAAGAGGTGTCACCTGACTGTACATAACAAAACTGAATTTTCCCATTTAGCCTTTTCCCATTGTCTTCTAACACCATTCCTCCTCTGAAGAAAGCATCAAGCGAATTCCAGTGGTGGGTTAACTCCTAGGCCACCAGAGCTATCCTCAGAATGGTTCAAGTCTCCAGGAATATAGGAAAGTCATCAAGATTGCTGGAACATGTTGCTAGCAGGCAGTGTAGTGTGGCAGTATGGATAGATCTGTAGTGAGGAATCCTGGAGAGCAGGGGGCAGGAGGAGGGAGGACTGAGGCAGCTGGATGTCTCTGCATAAGCTGGGAACCATTGCCTGTGCCCCAAGTGTGCCATGAGTAACGCGGAGGCTGGGAGTGGCTTGTGACATGTCTGCTATCTTCCTATTCTTTGTAAATCTAAAACAGTTCTGAAAAATACAGCCTGTTACTAGGGAGGGGAAGCCAGCCTGGCTCTTTTCTGGCAGAGGCTTGGGATTGTGCTGTCAGCAGAGGCTGGAGCCTCCTCTGTTGCAATGGTGGCTTGGGGAAGAGGGACACATGGTATCAAGAGAAGGGGTACCAGAAGTGGACTGCATTTAGCTGGCCATGTCCTACAGTGTTGATGCTCACCCAGAGACATCCTGGCTTTGGGCTTCTAAGTGAATGACATTATTCTGACTATTTTCCATGTACCCTTGCAGCGTGTGGACTCTGAACTACATCTGGGACACAGCAGCTCTATATAGAGAGCATTGGACCAGAGCCTTATCTTTGGGGATGGGCACAGTGTACCATGGGTCTCTCTAAGGCAGCTTTTCAAGCCTCATCTTCTAGTTTCCTGTGATAGCCAGGAGGCCAGCTGTGGGTTGTAGGCCAAGGATTTACTTCTGTATGGGCTATGAGAAGCCTCCAGCAGCATCTGTGGCATCTGTGGATGTCACAAGTCTCAGTCCTGGTCAGATGGAATGCTTCGTCCAGCGTGTATTCAACCCTTGACATTGTGTTATGTATGATACCATTATCTACAAAGTTCAGGCTTACAGTGGTGCAGTTGAGTTACAATATCCTCCCACCCCAATGCACAAATCTCATAATTTTTAAAGTAAGCTTGTGATTTGTATTGGGCTGCATTCATAGCTGTCCTGCAGTTCATGCATATGGCCTGTGGCCAGACAAGCACAGATGCTGACTCATGGGTTAAGGTTCTTACTGGTAGTTCCCTCTCCCCCCATAGAAACTGGTGCCCTTGGGCCTCACACCAAGATGTTTGGCTGTGGCCTTAACCTTTATGTTTGATTCCGAATGCCACAGAAGCCAGATGTGGTAGCTCACTCCTATAATCCCAGCACTTGGGGGATAGAAGCAAGAAGATCAGAAGTTTAAGGACATCCTTGGCTGCAAAGTAAACTGGAGGTTAGCCTGGGCTACTGCAAGTAAACAAAGAAACCAACCAAAAAGAAGTATGGAAGGCATTTGGAAATCCCAGCACATCTTTCCCTGAGATGGTGCTGAACACACAGCTTCTTGTCTTCTGTCTCCATTCTTACTCTTCCAACGATGCAGGTGCTGGAATCAAATCTGCTTTTGCCACAGAACACGGTATGACAATGAGTGCCCAGTCAATGACACGCTGCTTCTCTGTAGAGATACATGCTTTGACCTTCTTGTGATTTGGTGGTCTCTGACTTTCCACTTTTCCTGCTGGTGTGAGCAAGGTCCGGCAACTTTGCCTGTCAGGTGGAGTTGCTGGGTTTAAGGTCTTGAGTGCCTCTGGGACTTGGACCAGTGTTATGTGCCTCGGTTTCTAGATGGCAGCAGCTAGTGGGTACTCTTTGTTGCCTGGAGTGGGGGCATTCCCCTCTCCTCCAACACAGGGTTTTTCTGTGTAGCCCTGGCTGTTTTGGAACTCTCTGTAGTCCAGGCTGGCCTTGAACTCAGAGATCACCTGCCTCCCAAGTGCTGGGATTAGAGGTCTGTCCCAGCACTGCTGGGGACACTGGCATTTTACCGTCTGCTGTGCTTGAGCCGTGGCTGTTACTGATCTAGTCTCCCTTCCTCCCGTGCTCACTGGCCAGTTTGGTTTCTCCTGTCGACTGTTTATTTTGACCTTGTCAACTTGGATAGTGTTTGATAAGGCGTTTGCTGTGGCCCTCATGTCACAATGGTGTCTGCCTGTGTTACTCTTTCCTTGGCCTATACCTCTTCTGCTAGCAGGTGTTCAGGGAGGACACGGCTTCGCCAGGCATCATGCTCAGGGATTTCTGGTCTCACTGGTGTGCTGGGACCAGTACCCAAGCTGTCATAGGGCTCTTTGTGTCACCTGGTGTGCTGGGACCAGTACCCAAGCTGTCATAGGGCTCTTTGTGTCACCTGGTGTGCTGGGACCAGTACCCAAGCTGTCATAGGGCTCTTTGTGTCACCTGCTGTGCTGGGACCAGTACCCAAGCTGTCATAGGGCTCTTTGTGTCACCTGCTGTGCTGGGACCAGTACCCAAGCTGTCATAGGGCTCTTTGTGTCACCTGCTGTGCTGGGACCAGTACCCAAGCTGTCATAGGGCTCTTTGTGTCACCTGCTGTGCTGGGACCAGTACCCAAGCTGTCATAGGGCTCTTTGTGTCACCTGGTGTGCTGGGACCAGTACCCAAGCTGTCATAGGGCTCTTTGTGTCACCTGGTGTGCTGGGACCAGTACCCAAGCTGTCATAGGGCTCTTTGTGTCACCTGCTGTGCTGGGACCAGTACCCAAGCTGTCATAGGGCTCTTTGTGTCACCTGCTGTGCTGGGACCAGTACCCAAGCTGTCATAGGGCTCTTTGTGTCACCTGCTGTGCTGGGACCAGTACCCAAGCTGTCATAGGGCTCTTTGTGTCACCTGCTGTGCTGGGACCAGTACCCAAGCTGTCATAGGGCTCTTTGTGTCACCTGCTGTGCTGGGACCAGTACCCAAGCTGTCATAGGGCTCTTTGTGTCTCCTGGTGTGCTGGGACCAGTACCCAAGCTGTCATAGGGCTCTTTGTGTCACCTGGTGTGCTGGGACCAGTACCCAAGCTGTCATAGGGCTCTTTGTGTCACCTGGTGTGCTGGGACCAGTACCCAAGCTGTCATAGGGCTCTTTGTGTCACCTGGTGTGGTGTTGTCAGCAGGTTCTGCCTGGGCCTTTAATTCCCTGTCTGGGTAGCCAAGGGAGATGATGGAGTCTCTGTAATGGGTTGATTCTGGCTGCCTTCTTCCTCTGAGACCTTTGCTGGGCTCCATGCTGGGGTGCATGTCACTCCTGTAGGCACTGGAATTGTGACACAGTGGCAGTGCTGGCCGTAATCCAAGGTCACCTTGCTGCCAGAAGCCTCTCTATTCTTTCACCCTCATCTCAGGTGCCCAGGTTTGAGAAGAAGAAATCTAGAAATGGACAAGATAGAATGAGTCACCCTTCCCTGTGGTTGAGCAGCCACCCTTCAGGATCTTGCCTCCTTGAAAAGAGTGATCCATAACTCGTCCCAGTGCTAGTGATGACTGCGTGGGAACCACCGAGGACTCACTTCTGCAGCTTTGCATGCTGGGTTTGCCAGTGAAAAGAGGCGCCTGGACGGGGTTTGTAGTGCTGCTTCAGCATAAGAGTTCACAAAAAGGCTCCCAGCGCTTGCCTGAGGTCCTGGGAAGAGCACTGTTTGATTTGGCCCAGTTCCCCTAGACCAGTGCTTCTTAACATTCCTAGTGCTGTGACCCCATAATACAGCTCCTCATGTTGTGGCGACCCCCATCTATAAAATTATTTTTGTTGCTACTTCATAACTATCATTTTGCCACAGTTATGAATTGTAAATATCTGATATGGAGGCTATCTGATATGCAAGCCCTTGTGAAAGGGTCATTTGCCCCCCAAAGTGGTCATGGCACACAGGTTGAGAGTCGATGCTCCAGGTAGATGGAGGTCTCCACCAGAAAGAATACCTAGGCTTGGGAGGAGCCTTCCAGGAGGGGTACAACCTGACCTCTGCAGTGAGAGGAGACTCGCAGGAGGGGTGGGGCTTGAGCCCAGGCCGTGGGAGGAGCCAGCCTTAGGTTGGGTAGGCAGACATGCAGTCACAGAGTGAAGACAATTTGATTTTGGCCAGCACTCTGAGGTGCCCAGATACCTGTTATGTCCCCTGTAAACCAGCTCCTCAGCATGATAAAACTGAGATATTACAGAGTTGTCTGTTTCAGTCACTTCCTCACTGGTAGGTGAAACAGAAGGTTGGAGGAGGCCAAGGACTGAAGCTAGTGGAGCCAGGCTGGACATCCAGGGCATCAGTTGCATTGAATGCTGTAGACCGTGTCCTCTAACCTTCTTCTTGAATCATATGGAATGGGCTGGAGTAGCAGTATCACTGTTCTGGGCCTGGAGCCCTGTCATCTTTCTGAGGACACCAAGGTTCAGCTGTAGGACAGTCAGTGAGACTTCGTTACCCCAGGAAGCTCAGCTCTAATGCGTTGCCCACAGAGCCACCCACACCGACATGACGAGTCGCTGCTTGAGAGCACAGGGCCAGCTCTGGGTGGGTGCTGGGAATGCATTATACAAGTAGAGTAAATGAAATGGAGTTTGTAATAGAGCAGTGTGAAGCCCGAGTAAGATTGCTTCGAGAAGTCTCAATTGATTCCCACTCCTTCCTACAATAGGTGTTATAGAGCTTTTTCTCAGGAAGTTGAAATTGCAGGAACACAGGCCGGGGGCTCTTGGTATAGAGTGCTGAGGGCCTCCTCCCCTGTCCCCTCAAGCTGAGGGCTGGGCAGGAAGTAGTTGAGGCAGTGGCTCAGGGAGGGAGACTTGGCAGGGGTATGTGGTGCTGTCTGCCAGAAGAAGGTAGGGGGCAGATGGGGCATGGAGAAGCTCACTTTGTCCCTCTGTATTGAGTAGCTATGTTAGCGTTTGTCACCCGCTGGGAGCCAAATACATTTACAGGTGCAGCCACAAGCCTGACTCACATGGGTGTGGAACCTGTTGGCTGTTTCTAGTGAGCCTCCACAGAAGCTGGTGACCCAGACGGTGGCTCAGCACATAATGCACTTGGCTCTGTGGCAGGCGAGAGGAGCACATTAGGAGGCTTACCACAGTTCAGAGAGGAGAAGCCTTAGAACTGGGAAGGAGGCATTGCAGCTTTGAGGGCAGGCTGCTGTAGAATTAGCACACCGCTCACTTAGGCCAATTAGAGCCGATTAAACAAGGTCCCTGATCTGTTCCTGTGCTGTACTTCCTGGGTGGGCTAGGGCTAGGGCTAGGGCTAGGGAGCCAGAAGCTCAACCCTTCCAACAGTGCAGGAAGCTGTCAACACATGCTCATGGGCATACAGGCTTGCTGTATTCAGCAAGGCTGCTGGCTGTCCCCTCAGAATGTGGAGTACTTGATGTGGTCCACAAACCCCGTTGTCTCTGTGACTGCAGAGCATGATGGCTGGTGGTCACCAACAGAAGTAACTTTTTTCTGTTCCCAATGCAGTGTTTGACAGGCTTCTGATGTATGCCCATGAGCATGTGTTGACAGCTTCCTGCACTGTTGGAAGGGTTGAGCTTCTGGCTCCCTAGCCCTAGCCCTAGCCCTAGCCCACCCAGGAAGTACAGCACAGGAACAGATCAGGGACCTTGTTTAATCGGCTCTAATTGGCCTAAGTGAGCGGTGTGCTAATTCTAAATTAGCCTTATCTACTCATGAAAGAATCGAAGCAAGAAATGCGTTTGGTAACACTTTGTTAGCGCTTTGTTCAAGAGACTATATGGAAATTAATAGAATTGCATTTCGCTAAAATTATCTTCTCGTTCCCTCGTCATCAGTGGGACTGGCCTCACCCAATTAACCACATTTAATGAGCTTTGATGACTGTGAACACTTTTGTCCCCAGAGATGTTTCTCAACACCCCTTGTTCAAACATCCACTTGGGGCACATACTCTCGTTTTCCTCCTAAGGTTTTCTGCTAAGTGCAGAGTGTAGAACAGCCATCTATCTCTGCTCTACCTGGCGTCTCTGGACTCCCTTCTCACAGTCAGTGCTCTACAGACACAGGAGGACATAGTGAGGCCTGGTGGCCTGCCTCAGTTGCATCTTGTAGGCCTTTTGACTGCCTGACACTAGAGCATCAGTTGTCAGATATCTGGCAAATGGTGAGGCCAAGTCTAGCCTGGGCCCAGCGCCACAGCTGATGGGAGTGTAGGCTGGCTGTTCTCAGACCCCTCCCTCCTTCCCATCTCTCCTTGTCCCTTCTGTCACTAGTGATGATCTAGCACTCACATTAATTCTGTGGTCCCTGTTCACACCCTTGCCTCCTGTCTTGCCTTCTCCTTCCGCCCCACCGTGAATGCTCACCGGGCGTACCCGGTGAGCGTACCTAGTCTTTCCAGACTTCATGCTGGGAAAGAGGCTGAGTAAGAAACTTAGCCTCAGACAGATGCCATCAGTTCAGCTGTCTGCACAGATGCTTTCTAAATAAAAAGTTCCATGTTAAGTGGGGCCTGATGGTGCATGCTATAATCCCAGACCTCAGGATGCTGAGGTAGGAGGATTGCTATGTGTTCAAGGCCACCCTGAATCATATCACTCTCTCTAAATGTACTGTTTGTAGATGACATCAGCATGTCTGTGAACCTATGTGCAGGTCGAGGAGTAACTAGTCTCTGCTATCTTGGCTCTTTGCCACCCTCAGAGCCAAACTCACTGTTATCTTTGCCTGGTTTTGAATTTCATTTTAATGGATGCCTGTACACATAACTGCTGTGGTTGGCTTTTTTTGTTCATGGTGACATTGCTGGACACAGAAGTTTCCTGCTGACCTCCGAGAATGCCACGTGTCTTTCCCTCCTCCTGATAGTCAGTCTTCCTGCCCAGCAGTAGTGAACAGTGCTGCTGTGCGTTTTCTGGCCCAGGGCTTAGGCTTGGGTTTCTGTCTCTGGGCCCCTCAATGCACACTGCCTCTGTGATGCTTCCTGAGCAGCAGCATTCAGTATTCACTTACTTCCCTCTGCTTCCTTCCTGACTATGGTGCCGTGAGTTCCCACTGTGGGGACTGCATCCTTGAACTGTGAGCGGGTAGAAACCTTTCTCCCTTCAGCAGCTCTGTATCTGTCTCAGAAAACAGAAGGGATGAAGGGATCACCTCATGACTTGGATACAGTGTGAATGAAGGCACTCGCCATATGACTTGGATATACTGTTTTCTTTGACCTGTGGCCCTTCTCTGGGGCAACAGACATTCCTTTATGATCCCCCTCCCCCAGAAAATGGCACACAACAAAGTCCTTTGCCCATTTGATTTGATGATTAATAAGGTTCTTGATATATTCAGGTCACTAGCCTTTTGTTTAATAAGTGATTGTAAATATATTCCCTGCCCCAATCTGGCATTTCTCATTCTTTCACTTAATTGAAGTTCTTAGTTTTACTGGGGGCTGTTCTGCTTTCGGATTCCTCTGTGATTGCTGTTTGTGCATGTGTGTCCTGATTTAGAAGCCTTTGCCATTGCCTGTGCCTTCAGTTAAAGTTGTGGCTTTATCTGCCCTGTGAGTCACTTTCATGTCCCTCTGACACTCTGACAAGATTTCTGGCTGGAGCAACTTAAAGGAGGAAGGATTTATTCTGGTCGGAGTTTCGTTGGATACACTCCATCATGCCGAGGAATGCATGGCGGCTGCAGCTCGCAGCTGGTCACATCACGGTGGTAGACGGGATGAGAAGTGAGTATCAGCTTCATAGTCTGCCTTTCTCCTGCCCCTCCACCCCAGCAACCCTCCTCTGCTAGGAAGCCGCAGTGTTCCAAGTCCACGTCCTCTGAAGACAGTGCCATGAGCTCGGGACCCAGTGCTGCCTCTTCAGTCTGCATTGGAGGCCTGGGAAAGTAGAGGTGGAATTAGATTTAATGAAGGGTGGCAGAGGCAACGGAGGCAGTAGCAGAGTAGATACACTCACCAGCAAGAGATAGAGGGGAGCAGACAAAAAGCAACAGCCTTTCTCTGAGGCTCCTTAAGTTTGGGGATAGTAGTTGCTGGAAGGGGGAGGTTTGTGTTGGCCTATGGTTCCAGAGGGAAGTAGTCCATCTGGGCGGGAAGGTAGGAAATGGGGCAGGAGTGGGAAGTTGGCTGATTAAGTTTTCATCCACACCCAGGAGGCAGAGCACAAGCATAGGTAGTAACATGAGACTATGAACTGCCAAAGCCTGCCTCTGTTGTCGCTCTTCCTCCAGTAAAGCTACACCTGTAACCTCCCCAAATAGTGCCACCAACTGGAGCCCATGTGTCCAGATATGGAAGTCTGTGCGGGACATTCTTCATTCAGACTGCCACATTAAGATACTGCCAGAAGGTACCATGTACCTTGGGGGAGGTTATTCATCTAGGAAATATCCTACAAACCTGCCCTGAGTCATGTTGATTCCAGATCCTGTCAATTTGGCTGTTATGGTTACTTATAAGCACTTGTGCTGCAGTGTAAGAAATTTAAGTGACTAATGCCTGGGGATTGGTCTAGGGCTGTGCTCAGCAAACTATGTGAGGACTGCAGCCCCAGTCCCCTTGTGCTTGATTTGACACAAAGTCTCATTAACTTACCCTGGCTGGCCTCGAACTTGCCCTGCCACCCAGGCAGCCCTTGAACATTGGCTCCTCCTTCCTTGATGTGGAACCAGGCTCTATTTATCCTTGATGATCTTGCTCTGGCCCAGCTGCATGGCTAAACATACTTACTTTAGTAATCCTTTGTAGATTAAGTCGGATTATCTGTTCACAGTTGTGGCGTGTGCTGGAAATCCCCACCACCTTCTTTCCCAGCCTTTAATACTTCTGAGAAGCTCAACTACGGCTGCTTTGAACAGAGGGGTTAGTGGCAGAGTGTCCCTCCCTCCAGTCTCAGCTGAGCTGGCTGTACAAAGCTGTTAGAATTCACACTGTCTGCGGGAGGAAATCTAGCCATTCAGCAGGCTCTCTAGTCCTCATGTGCTAGGAAGCACTTTTGAAATTCTCTTTGAACATTTACTTTATTTTATCCATTATGGGCATGCATGTGTGTCTATGTGTGAAGGTGTGGTGTATGCCATACAGCATTCATGTGCAGGTCAGAAGATAGCTTCTGAGACTTGGGTCTCTCCTTCCACCATGGAATGGAGAGTGGACTTCAGGACTTCAGCTTTGCAGAGTGAGCGCTTTGACCTCCTGGGTCATCTTGCCAACCCTAAGAGTTTCTTTTTTTTTTTTCTTTTTTCTTGTCTTGTTTCCATGGTGAATAGGTATCAATTTTAAGCAAATGTTTTTTCTGCAAATATTGAGATCATATGACTTCTCTTATTTATCTGTTAACGTGAGTTAGCTTTCTGACTTTGCAGACACGGGGCCTCCCAGATGTCCCAGGACAAGCCATTCTCCCCTGCGAGCTGTGCATTGCTGCTTGTATTGTGCTTGTTTAGCCATCTAGCTGAGGTTCTGGGTGAACGGTGCCTGGAGGGCCTGGCCCTTAGGTTCCCATCAGGTTTTGTGCTGTGAATTTTCTGGAATGATCTGTAAGATGGGTGCTTACTTCTTCCTTAACGGTCTGATGGAATACAACGATGTATAAGTTACCAATTGGCTTCTAAGTTTTAGCTATCTGCTTGCCTCTTCCCATCCCATCCCTGGAGTCACAGATTCACGTGGCCATGTGAATTTAAGTGGATGCTGGGGATCTGAACTCAGATCTTCACACTTGAGTGACACAGGCTCTTTACCCATGGAGCCATCTCTCCAGCCTCAGCACTTAAATTATTCTTTGTGTGTGAGCATGCTCGTGTCTATGTCCTAGGATGTGTTTATGCATGTAGAGGCTAGAGGATATCTTCTTGAAAAGAAAGATTTATTTTTATTTATGTATATATGCCTGTGTTCATAGATATATCACATGTGTTTAGGTACCTGCAGAGTTCAAGAGAGAGTTTCAGATCCCCTAGAACTGAGGTTACAGGCATTTGTGAGCTGTCCAACATGGGTGCTGGGAACTGAACCCAGGTCTTCTGCAAGAGCAGCCAGTGCTCTTATGCCACTCTGGTATCTCCTCAGCTTCCAACCTTGCTTTTTCAGACAAATCTCTCACCAAACCCAGCTTTTTGCATGAGTGCTTAGGATCCTAACTCAGGTCCTCTGGCTTATAGCAAGTATGAGACATCTCTACATTTTCATTTAAAAGATTTTTTTAAAAAGAACTTAATGTGTAGGAATGTTTTCCCTGAATGTGTATCCATGCACCAAGGGCAACAAGAAGAACCTGGAACCAGAGTCACAGGCAGTTGTGAGCCTCCCTGTGACGCTGGGAATCTGCAAGAGCAGCCAGGGCTCTTACCCGCTACTTGCAGTCTCTCTTTCCTGGTACTTTTACTATTCTTCTACTGTGTACTGCTTCCAGCTCACTTTTATTTAGTAATCTATATTTCTTTATTAACTTCATCATGGGTTTATTAATTTTTCCAAAAAGCTCTTATATTTTTAATTATGTGAGTATCTGTCTCTGTGGGTATGTACATGTGAGTTCAGGTTCCTATAGAGACCAGGGGAGGTGTCAGATACTCCTGGAGCAATGGTTACAGGCAGGTATGAGGTACCCAGTACTGATGCTAAGAACCACACTCAAGGTCCTGTGTGCATAGCAGGATGTGCTCTTAACTCTGCACCATCTCTCAAGCCTAAGGGCTTATTAATTTTATTAGTCATTTGAATGAGTCAGCTTTTGGCTTTATGAATGCTCTATAATATTTATTCTGTATTGCTCGTTTGCCTTTCCTATTGCTCTCTCCTTTCTGTGGTGTTAATTCGTGTTTGAATCTGAGTTGTGTATATAGCTAGTTGAGTATTCTTTCTTCTCTTTGGATTTCTGCTCTTAAGGCTGTAATTTAGTTGCATGTGGCATGTTTGATATATTTTTCTCATTGTATTAAGCAGTCTTCCATCATGATAACAGATTGCCAAGATTGTCCTTATGAAGAAAATGCTTGTTTGTCAGTTCTGTGCTGTAACAGGTTATGGCTTTAGATTGTGGCCAGTCCAGACATCTTGGGCAAGGGAGTGGTGAGTCCAAGCCGGTCACCTCCAGGCCCTGAGGCCAAGAGTTGACAAGGAAGAACCCAGCAGTTAACAATGTCCTTCAAAGTCATGCCCCAGGGACCTCACTTCTTTTCACTTGGTCCTACCTCCTAAAGGCCAGCAGCTCCAGGTAGCACCACAGGCTGGCCACCAAGCCTTCCTTCTAAACATGGACATTTGGGGACACTTGCAACTCAAACCCTGAAGCAGTTTGGAAATTTATCCATTTCCATTGTGATATTTTTCCCTTCAATTTGACCAATGGGTTGTAAATAGGTTTCTTAATTTAAAACTACTTGCTGGGTTTTAAGCTCTTGAATTATTGGATTCTATAATTTTCTTACTCTCAAATTATGCTTTGAACCAGTTAAAATTTATCAAGATACATGACTAGGAATGGTGCCATACACTTATTGTCCCAGCACTCTGGAAATGGAAGCAGGAGGATTACTGTGAGTCTAAGGCCTGCCTAGGCCCAATGTGAGACTCTGTCTAAAATAAACCTTATGGACATCTGCTTCCTGGACTCCCGTTAGACCTCATGGGAGTTCGTGTTTGGGAAACATCTCTGTACATTTAGTTGACCAACAGCTGCTGGGTATCATTGCTTGTGAATGCTGGGTCAATGGCAAGTTGCTCTGTTCCACTCCTCTGTATCCCAGAGAAGTTTTCTTTGGTCTAGTTCTTTGTGGGCCACTTGACTTTCCCATTAGCTTTTTCAGTTGACGTCCTGTGTCTACAGATGCTGTTTTAGGAGCTACATGCTGACTGAAAGGTGGAGCCTTCCCCGGGAGGCTTCTTTTTCTTCCTATGAACTCATCTTAACCTGTGGGTTCTTTCGGTGATTAATTTTCTAGCAGCATTCAGCTTCCATTTTAAAATCTGCACCCTTTGCTCTTCCCACTATCATTGGAAACCCCATCATTTGGTTATAGACAGTTCTCTTACAAGGGGAATATAGGTTTAGTGGCTTTATTCAGCCAGACAATGTTTTTTGTACAACTGAAATATTTAATTTAGTTGTCCTTTATGTAACGAGAACTCTATTTCGAAAGAATCAGAGAGAATCCAAGGTCTTATGCATGAAAGGTAAGTGTTCCACCACTGAACCACATCCCAGGCCATCACGGGGGTGGGGGGTTCTAGGCAGGGGCTCTACCACTGAGCCCCACCCCAGCCCCTCACTGTGGGGTTCTAGGCAGGGGCTCTACCACTGAGCCACACCCCAGCCCCTCCCTGGGAGATTCTAGGCAGGGGATCTACCACTGAGCCACACCCCCAGCCCCTCCCTGGGGGATTCTAGGCAGGGGCTCTACCACTGAGCCACACCCCAGCCCCTCACTGGGGGATTCTAGGCAGGGGCTCTACCACTGAGCCACGCCCCCAGCCCCTCCCTGGGGGATTCTAGGCAGGGGCTCTACCACTGAGCCACACCCCAGCCCCTCACTGGGGGATTCTAGGCATGAGCTCTACCACTGAGCCACACCCCAGCCCCTCACTGGGGGGTTCTAGGCAGGGGCTCTACCACTGAGCCCCACCCCAGCCCCTCACTGGGGGATTCTAGGCAGGGGCTCTACCACTGAGCCCCACCCCAGCCCCTCACTGGGGGATTCTAGGCAGGGGTTCTACCACTGAGCCACACCCCCAGCCCCTCACTGAGGGATTCTAGGCAGGGGCTCTACCACTGAGCCACACCCCAGCCCCTCCCTGGGGGATTCTGGGTACGTGCTCTACCATTATAGTCATATTCCAGCCCCTCATTGCAGAGTCAGACTCCCTATCCCTTGCTGGGAGATTCTGGGCAGGGGCTCTACTGCTGAGCTATGTCCTTATCTTAACACATTTGCATTTAAATTATTTATCTTTACAGTTTTTGTTTTTTGGGTGTTTGTTTGTTTGTTTGTTTGTTTTTTGTCCTTCCCCTCTCCCTTGTACTTTGTCACAGAATAATCCCTTCTGTTTTCTCTCTTCTCATTATTGGTCACCTGGTGTGCTTTTATGTGATTCTCCTTAGTTGCCTCACTGCTTGTGAGAAGATAGGCTGTTATTATCTAAGTCTAGTAAAAATCAGTCCATCCCTGCCTTCCCTGTGTCTGGCCTTCTTGAGCCCTTTGCGCCTGCTTTGTTCCTCAGCCAGAGGCTCACGAATGTCAGCCTGAGAAGAAGACTACCAATGGACACACCAAGTGCTGGATATACTCACCTAGAGAGTCAGGAAGTCACTGTGTTTTTAAAAAAGGACATATGGCTCAGGCTGGCCTTGATCCTATGTAGCCAAGGCTGACCTTGAACTTCTGGTGGTCCTCTTGCTTCTGCCTCCTGAGTTGAGATTACAGCTGTGTAGCTGAGAACTGTGTTGATGTTTATATACATTTGAACTTGGCAGTTGTGCCTGCTAGCTGACTTTACTGTAGTCCGTTTGTTACAATATTGAACCGGTATCTACATAACGTATGTATTATTTGGTTAACTCATGGCTGTGCCAAGAAGCAGAAAGGGAGGTACTTTTGGGTTCAGTCCGTTATGGTGGTGGCAGTAGATTGTGGGAGCTGCCTGTGATGTAGCAGCTGAGTATAAGGCTGATTATTATAAGGCTGATTGTCGACATATACATGAATCCCAGCCCACAAAGTGATACACAGCCACCCCTCCCTGGAAACACCTGACCAGCACACCCAAGCTGTGTCTCAGGGAGGCCCACGCCACACCCATCCCTCTCTCCAGGAGAGTGAGCATGTGCATTTGATTGCAGTTGCCTGCAGAGGTGTTGGATCCCCTGGGATTACAGGCAGTTTGAGCTGCCTGATTTGGTTGCTGGGAATTGAATTCAGGTCCTCTGTAAGAGCAGTACCACGAAGCCATCTCTCCAGCCCTTTGAGGCTTTTATTAGTGTAATTAAGTTGATAGTTGGCATTGACCATCCTGGTCTTACTTAATACTAAAAGTACGTAGCTTATATTAGCATTTATTCTTGTGCTGTATAATTATTTTCTTCTCCTAAAGATGTGGTACATTTATTGTACTGTCCAAGCTAGACTCAAGTAATCCTCCTGCCTCAGCCTCTATAGAGTAGCTGGGTCTACAGGTGCATGCCACTGTTCCTATCTAGTGCTGAGGGTTTTGACATGGCACATTATAGGGCTCTCCTTACAGTAGCTTGTAGGTCACCAGTTTTGTCTATTGAAGGCTTGCAGTAAAGTGGTCCACCTCCCTTGTGGGATCAGGAGGTAGTTAGTATCCATCTAGTCGCTAGATTCTAATGGGACCTTGTAGGTCTGTTGCTTCCCATTTGGAAAACTCACACTCCTTTAAAAGAAACAGGCTGTCCTGTCACACTGAACTCCTGTCAGGAGTCACTCCAAAAGCAACAGCAGGGTGCATTCCACCAAGGGACTGGCTGTCATAACCATCCTAGGTCAGGCCAGTCAGTTTTGCAAGGAAAGAAGCAGAGGATGGGACTGGATGCAGTTCCCTCATGAGCTGGGAGAACTGATGCACCAGGACTGCAGTCCCTTTGTGACAGTGAGGCCTTTAGCAAGAGGTCGGGGTGTCCTGTGTTCATGGTGCTAACAACTCAACTCAGACCCAGGCTGCTTTCTATGTGTTTCAGTCAAGAAACTAAACACTTTCACCAGGGCCTGGGCTGGCAGGGCACTGACTTGGCTTCAGGCCCACAGGGATGTCTAACTGGACTGCTCATAGCACTACTGCACTAAATGCTTCACAGTTGGGACCCAGGAAGAGTAGGCACTGTGTGAGCCCAAGTGTTGCTCCTCCCTCTTTGGTTTTTAATAGCTGGCACCATTCAAGAACTTGTGTATCCCTTGTGAACTCCAGCTGCATTTGCTTCCAGTGGTAGCACTCCGAGTGTTCTTGCCAGTGTGGCTCTTTCTGGTGTTTACATGTATATAGTGTGTGTGTGTGTGTGTGTGTGTGTGTGTGTGTGTGATTGCAGGTGCACATGTGCCACATACACACAGAAAGGCCAGAGGACAGTCTTCCATTTCATTTGAGGCGGCATCTCCTTTTCACTGCACCCCAGGCTGCTGGTCCCTGAGCCACTGGGATTCTCTCATGTTCTCCTCTCTGCTTGCTCTAGGAACACTGGGATTACTACAGTGTCTGGCTTTACTTTCTGGGGATTTGAAGTCAGATCTTTACACTTGCCTACTGACCTCAGCCCTTGGCTAAACTTTCAAAGTTCTCCCTCCTCCTGGGCTGTTCCAGTGAGGTGGCCCTCATTGTGCTCTTCCTGGTTCCTGTGAGTTTTCACTCGTGTCTGTTCTCGCCTGTGTTCTTTTCTTTTGCTGGCTTTGGGTTTATATTGTTCTCCTTTGCATAGTTTCTCTCCTGGAAGCTTAGGTCATTGTAGACCTTCGTAAAGCACACATGCAGAGTGTAAGGTTCTCTCTGAGCGCAGTACTTACTATTTTCCACAACTCTCAGTAAAGTGGCATTGCCTTCTTATTGTTCCAAACCATTGCTGAGTTTTTCTTGAGTAGGTTTTTTTGTTTTTTTGTTTTTTTTTTTGCCTGTGCATTAATTAGAAGCGTTCTGTTAATTTCTATGCATTTGGGGATCTCACCCCCAGCTCTTTTGCTACTGATGCCCAGTTTAATTCAGTAGCAACATTCTTCCCTTGCCCATTTCCTGTGATGTTGTTTCTGGCCCCGGTGTGCTACTTTCCAAGTGTTCCCCATGAGCTTGGGGATGGTGCTCTCCATTGCGATCATCAAGCAAGGTGATGGGTGGCACAGTTTGGGTCAGTGGTGTCCTTACTGATTTCCTGCCTGTTCCAGATAGAGAACTGTTGAATTTTGACATGTACCAGGGGATCATCTGCCTCTCTCTGCAGTTCGATCTGTTTGTGTTGTGTGTGTCTAGTATTAGTGACTTGGTGTGGAGTGTGGGCATGACTTTGTGTCACAGTGACCCCTGCAAAACTGCAGAGCTGGGCTCCTTTCTTGTGCTTTTCCCCTAGTCC
Source organism: Tokudaia tokunoshimensis (assembly GCA_036184795.1). Taxonomy (NCBI): domain Eukaryota; kingdom Metazoa; phylum Chordata; class Mammalia; order Rodentia; family Muridae; genus Tokudaia; species Tokudaia tokunoshimensis. The sequence continues at coordinate 30,182,338 of BTHU01000006.1, read as the reverse complement.
GTTTGACATGCAGAACGGTAGTGTTGGGTCTTTGTATCTTCATGTGAGTTGCAGGTGGCTGTGGGTCCAGAAGAGGGCATTGACTCTCCTGGAACTAGATGTACAGAGGGTTGGGAGACGCTCACTGTGGGTGCTTGGAATCAGATTCCGGTCTTTTGTAAGAACAAGAGGAGCTCATAACTGCTGAGCCATCTCTGTAACCCAGTGTTTCCAATCTTCCTAATTCTACCACCCTTTGATATAGTTCCTCCTGTTGTGGTGACCCCTAACCATAAAATTATTTTGTTGCTACTTTGTGATGGTTTGTGTATACACAGCCCAGGGAGTAGCACTATTAAGAGGTATAGCCTTGTTGGAGTAGGTGTGTCACTGTGGGTGTGGGCTTTAATACCCTCATTCTAGCTGCCCTCAAAACAAGAGGTAGAGCTCTCAGCTCCTCCAGCCCCATGTCTGCCTGGACGCTGCCGTGCTTCTACCTTGATGACAATGGACTGAACCTTTCAGCCTGTAAGCCAGCGCCAATTAAATGTTGTCCTTATAAGAGTTGCCTTGGTTATGGTGTCTGTTCACAGACATAAAACCCTAAGACATACTTCATAACTTTAGTTTTGCTACTGTTATGAATTATAATATAAAATGTTGGTGTTTTCTGATGGTCTTAGGTGATCCCTGTCTGACACACAAGGGCTCATAACCCACAGTTGAGAACTGCTGCTCTGGCCCCTCCAACTGTCTTTTGATTGGAGTTACTGGGGTATATCTTTCTCCATTTACCTTTAATAGATGTGTCTTTTTGTTCAAAGACCACTTCTTGCAGACAGCATATAATTAGGTCTTGTTTTTTTAATGCACTCTGACAGAGTCTTCCAAAGTGGCCTGCTCAGATTAATTGGTGTGCTTAGATCATGCACATTTGAAATGATCGCTGACACGGTTTGCTTTATAGCCCATGTTTGCTCCTGTTTTGTGCTTGGTCACTGCTCTTTGTTTTCTTTCTCATCTTCTCCACTTCATCTGCCTTGTTTGGTTTTAATTGCATATTTCTTATCATTCAGTCTCCCTCCCCCCCATTCCCGGCAGCATATGAATTAGGCAGCTCCCATCCACCTCCTATACTGGCTTGGACCCAGGGCCTTGCATATGCTATACAAGTGTTCTACCACTAAGCCACACCCCAGTCCTCACTAGGAGATTCTAGGCAGGGGCTCTACCACTGAGCCACACCCCAGCCCCTCACTGGGGGATTCTAGGCAGGGGCTCTACCACTGAGCCACACCCCAGTCCTCACTGGGGGATTCTAGGCAGGGGCTCTACCACTGAGCCACGCCCCAGTCCCTCACTGGGGGATTCTAGGCAGGGGCTCTACCACTGAGCCACACCCCAGCCCCTCACTGGGGGATTCTAGGCAGGGGCTCTACCACTGAGCCACACCCCAGTCCTCACTGGGGGATTCTAGGCAGGGGCTCTACCACTGAGCCACACCCCAGCCCCTCACTGGGGGATTCTAGGCAGGGGCTCTACCACTGAGCCACACCCCAGTCCTCACTAGGGGATTCTAGGCAGGGGCTCTACCACTGAGCCACGCCCCAACCCCTCACTGGGGGATTCTAGGTAGGTGTTCCTATACTAAGCCATACCCTAGCCCCTCTTAGGTAATGGTAGGGTGGGAGGGAGGAACTCTAGATAAGTACTGTACTTTGGAGCCGCGCCCCATCATACCTTGCAGTCCACTTCTTACGTTTTACTTTGAACAAAGATTTTATTAAGTTTTTCAGGCTGACCATGATCTTACTCTGTATATCAGGCTGGTCTTGAACTTGAAGTCTTTCTGCTTTAGTCTCTAGAGTAATGGGAACAACAGGCCTATGTCACTTGGTGGGGTTAATTTTGTTTTAGTGGTTGTCTGAATGTTGATCATAGACATTTAGGAATAATTTAGTCCAGGGTTGACAACACTGAATCATGTTATAGGTTAAAGGATGATCTCAAGTTCTTTGAACCAGCCTTACTTACCACCTAGGGGCACAGTAGTCAACTAGTGTGCTGACTTTAAAGGTTTTTCTTTTATTATATTTAGGAGCATGCGTGTGTGTGTGTGTGTGTGTGTGTGTGTGTGTGTGTGTGTGTGTCTATGTGTGTGTCTGTGTGTGTGTATTTATGTGCATGTGTGTGCTGTGGGTGCCTGGGGAAGCCAGAAAGGAGCACCAGATTTCCTGGATTTGGAGTTATAGATGGTTGTGAGCTGTTCAACATAGGTTCTTGGAATTGCATTGTGGTCCTCTGGATGAACTGGCAGTCCGTGCTCTTGACTGTTGATCATCTCAACAGTCAACTGGTGATGAATGGAGCTGAGGAGAGTCAACTATTTTACCTTGCCCTCACTTTTCCTTGTCTTTGTTCCATAAAGGTCCGACCTTCCTTTGTGGTGTTGAAACTCTTGGGACTCCTGTCAGGCAGGTCTGATGCTGACACAATGGCCCAGGTCACTCTCTTTTCCCTTGACAGGTAGTTTTACCAGGTACCTGGTAGGTGGGGCTTTTTAAAGTCCTGTGCTCAAATCTTCTTCACACTTGCATGCTTCCCAACAGGAAGTTGTCATTCTTTCATCTTTCTGTTTATTTAATGTGTTCATATGTGTGCTCATCGACCCATGATGGTCAGTGGACCATTTTCAGAAGTCAATTCTCTCCATGCAACTTGGTGATGCAGGGTCTCTGGTGTGGTTTCTGTAGGGATGACTAGTTCTCAGGCTCCTGGGTGATTCCCCCATTTCTGCCCCCACTTTCCTATCACTGTGAATGTGGGGATTACAGACATTAGTCCCTCACCTCCTATGTTTTTACCTGCATTCTAGGGAATTGCATTCTGGGCTAAGAGGTTTGCAGGGCAGCCTGCAGAGGCACCATGCTGGCCCTGTCGTTTTATCTTTATATCATCATGCTTCTCTAAGAGGTCTTGTTTACCCTCTGCTTGCTGGAAGTACGTTTTATTTTAACTTCACAAATGTATTAGGTGTTGTTTACAATCTGCAGAATTGCTTCTCAGGATAGCCATTTTTTTGTTTTCTGAAGTAGTTCTCAATGATTCTTCATTTAGAATTTGTGTTTTGTTTTCTATGTCATAGCACTTGCTAAATTTTTTAACTGTTAAAAGTTTTAAAAACAAGTTAATTTTTTTTTTTTAGCCATTCCCTTGAGGTTTGATAGCAACTTACCAGCCTACATTGTTTTGAGACAGTGCCCCATAAAGGCTAGGCTAACCCCAGGTGAGTCCCAGGATTCAGGTCTAGGGAATGTTTCAGATCCTCATGTTTGTGTGTGAAGTACCATACCAACCACACTTCAAGTCAGATTTTGTCATGTTGGTCTTCACTTCCTGTGTCTAATCCCTGGCTGTCAATTCATTTGTCAGTGGTGGACACATTGACATCTCCACTGTGTCAGTGGTGGACATTCCTTGATGGACACTGACATCTCCACTGTGTCAGTGGTGGGCATTCACAATGGACACATTGGCATCTCCACTGTGTCCGTGGTGACTTTACATTTCCAGGCTGGCACTGCTCGTTCCTCATCAACAGCTCACGTGGTTTTGGTGAATCAAGCCTTTGATTGTTGCATAGTGAGCCTCTTGGTCTGGTGACCCTCCTCCCCAGCCTCTGGTAGCCAGGGGTCAGTAGAATAACACCCAGCTCTAGTGAGGTCTCGGCCTTCAGTTTTGTCTTATTGAATGTTGGTGGGCTGCCACTCTCCCTGGCTGCCTGCACCATGCATCATTTGTTTTCTGGAAATACTCTGCAGTGGACACTTGTTTTTCCTACATAGTATGAGCTTCATCTTTTAATCAGCATGTTTAGTTTGTCTTCATTGCTTATTCTTCCCACTTGAATTTCTGAATTCCAATTTAGTACTTTATATGTACCACTTAACGATATCATAGTTACAGTTTCCTCCCATTGTTTTGAATTTATTGGAGTTTCCCCTCAGGTCCTCCACTTTCTCCCTGCATAGTTTCTGTAGTGTATCTTGACCCCACTCCCACTGTCTAAGGATTTATTAGACTGGTTTACACAATGGTCTGGGAAGTATAGTGCCCTTAACTGAAGAGCTGAGGGCCCAGCAGTTGCTCAGTAGCCCATAGAGCTGAGTGTCTCATTGGCCTCTGCCTAGCCCAGAAAGCCTAGGGGATCCCTGGAGAGTTACTACTCTTTAGTCCATGTTGGAAGCCAGAGGAAGCTGGGCTCTGATGCCGGTGAAGTGGGGCAGCAGCCACAGGGTAGATGAACTTGCCAGTGAGTCACAAAGGCAAGCTGGCAGAGAGCCCAGCTCTCTTCTGGGACCTCCTTTTATCTGGCTACTACTAGGAGGGCAGGTGTTTCCACTTCAGGTCACCTCAAGGACGTCCCCCAGAGGTCTGTCAGCAGTTTGTCCTTCAGTTCATTTGAGATCAAGCCATGCTGCCAACCAAGATTAACCATCACATACCCCGAAGCAACCCTGCCATCTTAGTGCCATTCCCCCTACATTCCGATTTAAGATTCTCATTGACTCTACTGTGTAACTCACTAGATTGCACAGTGATGAACCGAGTGTAGGGAAAGATGGTTGTTTCTGTACCCTCCTAGTCAGCCTTTGGTTCTCCCTGGCAGGAGGGGTGGGTGTTTGATGAGTAGATTGATTCTCCCTTCCCTGCAGGACCCATGCCTTCTGCTGGTGTGTCCATCTGGACTTGACATGGTATGTGATTTCAGACTCCAGCTTTGGGGTTTTGCATGTAGGCTTGTGGGCACAGACTCTCAGCATTCAACTTTTGTGGCTTTTCCTATCTACCCAGCATCAAGGTGGGCACACATATGGCAGCCATCTTCTGTGTGGTGGTAGGTCTTGTTGGAAGTTTGGTCACTGTGGACAGGGCTGTTCTACACAGGGCCCCTCATCTGCTTCCTTGCTGATCAGGCACCACAATCTCTGTTCTTGCCCTGCTAGAGTCCTGCTGTATCCCAGACCTTCGTAGTCTGTGGCTTTGCATATGGTCCCCAGGGAGGTTTCTCTTGGGGCCCAGGTTCATTCCCTACCAACAGCACCAGCCATGAATGTTGTTGGCTGATTACCTGACACGGTAACTCCCTGCTTGCTTGGGTCACGGTTGGTCTGGGATCTGTGGACAGTGAGGGCCCTGGAATTGGAGAGGCCAATTCCTTGATTGGGGGTGAGCAGCCAGCCCTCACAGAGATGGGTAGAGGTGCTCTTGAGTTGATGACTGATGTCCACTGTCAGACTGGATGCACCATGGAAAGGCCTCTCTTCTGACCCTACAAGTAAGCTTTCCTCATGCCTGAGTTTGTTTGCAGTCCTTGAGAGTTCCAGATGGAAATGGCCAGACAGAGATAACACAGAAAACCCTGACAGAACTGTACTCTTGGCTCTGGTCAGGCATGCCTCTGCTGCCCCAAGCGGGTAGGTCTGACTCTAGAGATAGAATTCTTCCTGTCCCTGGTGCCTATGCTCCTGACCTATTAGGATTCTCTCAGAATGGACTGCAGAGAGAAGCCTGGGTCCCCTAGAGAGGATTTGAAGCTGAGGACCTTGAAGAGTTCCTTAAGTGGAGGCAAGTGACAGGGCACAAGCCTAGGTGGCAGCGTAACCAGAGCTGGAAGCAGTGGGGCCAGAATGCTTGGGGACCTAGGGCAGGGGGCCACAGACACTCCCATCTGTTCAGCTCTTTCAAGGTGGGGTACAGCCAGGGTCTCCAAATAAAGATAAGCCTGTAAAAGAGGGGGGTTTTAGGTGTGTACCAGGAACTGATTTCATTGTGGGTGCCCCCCATGCCTCCAGCTCTCACTCATCTTGGGGTGACCAGTGATGGCTCTGAGAAATGTGATGGGGAGAGTGGGCAGGGGGCAGGGCTGGGATTCTTGGAGCTGGGTGGACTTCAGCAGCTCCCGGTGCTGGAACGTAACGAGACAAGCTCTTTCTGGGCTGTAGGCTCATGTCTTAGTTTTTCTTAAGAAAGTCTGTGGAGTGGCTACAAGTTGAGTGGAGGAACCTAGACAAGGAGAGAGGCCATGGGGGCTGTGAAAGAACCACAGGAGATGCCTGCAGAGAGCAGCCTTGCATAGAGCAGCCATGCATACAGCAGCCTTGCATAGAGCAGCCATGCATAGAGGCCCTTGGAGGCAGAACTGTGATGAGTGGGCGTCCCGGTGAGTCAGCATTGGCAGGGGATGGAGGAGATGAGGAGAGGAAAAGGGAGGAGAGGAGACGGGAAAGGGACATGCCTGCACTGCCTGTAGGCTCTGCTCTCGGCTGCTTCTGTGGAGGGGGGGGTCTCTGGGTCTAGGGAGAGACCCCTGTGCCAACATAAAGTGCCTCCAGTCCAGTTCCCTTTAGCGAGGGAGGGAGTGACAAGGTTGTCTTGAGCTCTCTGACAGCAGCCTTTCCAATAGCGTGAGTGGGCTTCGGGGCAGCACATACACCTGCCTCGCAGGTCATTCACGTCCATCTGAGCAGGGGCGTGTGACACAGAGAAAGCAGCTGCGAGGGAATAGAGGATGCTCACACCCACACAGCCATAATGACATGCCACTTGGAGGGTGTGGCCTGAGTCCAGAGCCTCCTGCACAGGGCTGTATTTGAATTTCCAAGCCCATCTAGGCACTTTGCTTTGACACAGTACAGTCCAGTCTCTTGAGGCCCAGTGATGCTGATTATATTCTTTAGGATACGGAACAAAGAGCAAATCAACATGTCCTGGCAGCATAGGCCTTGTGGTGTTTTTGGCCTGAGACAGGCTGCAGGCTGGTCCTCCTTTCCACAGTGTGCCAGAGGCTAGCGAAGAGCTATTTCTGGACAGTGGGCTGTGTGTACAGGTCTGAATGAGAAATGAATGAGCCTGTACGCTCATGCATTTGAACATTTGGTCCTGTTGGTGCCACTGTTTGTGGAGGTTGTAGGACCTTTAGGAGGTGAAGCCTTTCTGAGGATATATCACCTGGTTACCTGTGACTGCCTGCTGTCTTTTTAGTGCTCTGTCCACTGGCCTATTCTTGTATTCTCTGCCTCAAGGCCCACTGGGCTGTATTGTTAATGACCTCCATGGGCTTAAGTGGGGCTTTCTCTATCCAAATACGGGTTAGTGAGCACACTGGTGGATCAAAGATGAATGGCAGGACTTCCACTGACACAATGACAGTTACATAGAACTCTTGGAGCTTGCAGTGTCTGCCCAGGAGTAGGGAAACCCATGTTGGCTCTTGCTTGTTCTGTGATGGTCATCTCTTTCCCTATCCCCTCTCCACTCTGGATGTTGTTGTGGGAAAGGACATTGTCAGGAGGCGCAGGCTCCAGATGGCAGTGATTTAGAGTTCCTGGGTCCTGAGACAATTTATTCTACACTTTTGGGCCTCAGTTTCTCTTCTAGAAAACTACTATGAACCCCTGACCTTGGAATTTTTTACTAGTTTTTTGTGCAGCACTTTTTCTCCGCAGATTAAAACATTCACCTGTGGAGGGAGGGAGGGAGGGAGGGAAGGAGGGACGGAGGGAGGAGGCTCAGGAAGATGCGGGGTTGGATCTCAGGTTGTGACTGATGAAACTCAGAAGAGACATGGCTCGAGAACCTCTTTCTGGGGTTATGTAAGCAGGAAGCATTTTCTGGAGAGAGAAGACTCTTTGGTGGAGCTGCCTGCAAGTTGGGCAGGGAGTTCTAAGGATGTATCTCTGTGGAGTCATCTGTATGCTTGCTTGGGTAAATTTTTTTGGTGATGCAGCTGCCCCCGGTTACCTATGCTTCTATAAAAGAACCCACCAAGCTTATTGTTTAGCTCCTGTAAACTAAACCCACCACCCTGGACATGGATGGAGTCCTTTCTTTTGGGTCTGTTGTTGCTTTCTCTAGCTAGGAGTGATTTGAAAATGTTCATGCAACATAGCTGTAGTTATTCTCTCTCTCTCTCTCTCTCTCTCTCTCTCTCTCTCTCTCTCTCTCTCTCTCTCTCTCTCCCCCTCCCCTCTCTCTCTCTCCCTCCCCTCTCTCTCTCCCCCTCCCCTCTCTCTCTCCCCCTCCCCTCTCTCTCTCCCCCCTCTCCCTCCTCTCTCTCTCCCTCCTCTCTCTCTCCCTCCTCTCTCTCTCTCTCTCTCCCTCCCCTCTCTCTCTCTCCCTCCCCTCTCTCTCTCTCCCTCCCCCCTCCCTCCTCTCTCTCTCTCTCTCTCTCTCTCTCTCTCTCTCTCTCTCTCTGTGTGTATGTTTGTGTAGGGGCCCATGTAGGTCAGGTGACAACGTGTAGAACCCAGCTTGGTCCCTCCTGTGGTTCCCAGGAATCAAATTCAGATCCTCAGGTTTAGCAGCAACTGTTACCATTGAGCCATCTTGGCAGCCCTCAGCTTGCTTTCTTTTTAGACACGGCCTGTCACCGAGACCTGTGGCTCATTGATGTGTCTAGTCTGGCCAGCCCTGGGATTGCTACCTCACCAGTGTTAATATAACAAGCGAGTTCCATCACACTTGGCTTTTTACATGGGGGCTGGGCCCACGTAGCTTAGATCCTTATACTTGCACAGCAAACACTTACCCACTGAGCCATTGCCCCAGCCTGTCTACATTACATCATACCGCCAAGTATTCTACCCTAATGTCACCACCATTGCTGTCTGATGGCTAGGATGGCCACTGGCCTCTCCTGCCTCCAAGAGGCACTGCCCAGGCTGCTGACCATCCCCTCTGATTGTCTCAGGTAATTTTGAGGTCTCCATCTTCAGTTGATGGCTTTCTCAGTGTGACTGTCTGCTAGCACTCTCTCCTTGCCATTAATTACGCGGTGAGCAAATTTGATTGCTTTCAAACAGGATTGTTCTGTACCTGAGGAGAAGCACTCAGTGGAAAATACCATTTTGTTTGGTACTTGGCAAGCAGGTCTTTAGGGCTCTGTGGGCACCACCTAGGCGCCTGTTTGTGCTGCAGAATCGCCTGTGCCTGCTCAAGTGGAGCCAAGGCAAGAGTGGCATCCTCGTTAAAGAGCCGTTACCCAGTCGCACCACACAGCACCCTCACTGTGATGGCCATTCCTTGAAAAGATACAAACAACAAACTTCTATTTTTCTTCTGTGCCAGCCTGGAGACACTCGAGGAGAGAAGCCCAGAGAAAGGCGGCAGCGGGGAGATTTACCGATCAATAAAAGAGACAATTACAGTTTGTTGATGAAAGGAAATCCCCCGCCCGGCCTCTCGTGGCATCGACACTCTGCTAATGATAACTTGGGTAACCAGCTCGAGACGATAAAAGTCAATGGGAAGATATAGGATTTCAATAAAGTTATGGCACTTCATAAACCTTCCTGCGGAAACAGATCGCCCCCAGACTGGTGACCAGTTCCAGCTGGATTTGGTACTTTAATTTCTCACTTATTGAATTTTTTGGCACTCACTAATTATGGATTCTATGCCAGGGTGATAACCGTGTCCCCAGCTCAGGAGGGAAAAGATCTCAGATGAGGCTTTGGAGGCCCACAGGCTGAGGGGGAGAGGTGGTAGGGTGTTCTCTGCATTCCAACATCCCAATCCTCTTAAATAGAGGGGTTTAAGGATAGGCAGTATTGGTGCTGAGGGTGACTAAGTCTTGAGTCAGGGCCTTAGCCTCATGGGAAAGTCCTTGGTGGCCGTGGATGTTGCTCCTGGTGCCTATGTAGTCTATAAGAGCCAGTCTGTGGAAGTCATTCTTTTCCTCCCTGAGCCTCTCCCAGTGTAGACAGACCATGCAGGTCACATGGGAGGAAGTATGTGGTGCTGGGCCACCCTGATCTTTTCCTGAGTGTGTGATTTGGGAAGGGATGTACTGGAGCATGTAGGAAGCCACATCCTGGCCATTGTGCCGGGACAGCATTTGCCAATGGTAATAAAATCCTATTGTTTTCATGAGTAATGGTTATAAGTGGGATAGCTCACTGGACACTTTGTCCACAGCAATATTGATCCACAGAGCTGCCCTTGTGACCACTTTCTTGCTGAGGGAGGATTTGAGACCTGGGGTGACTAGATAGCTGGCTTCAGAGCAGACCTGGGGTTGGAAGCTGCTGCTTATAGTAGCAACTGTCCCCTTCTTCCTGAGCTGTGCTGTCCCCGGCATCTTCACTGCTGGCTACATGCATGGGCAAAGCTTAAGCGGAAGGCGCCAAGCTCATCAGCACAGATGCTCCGGGATCCAGTTAGGAGCACAGAGCTGGGCTTGCCCAGACCTGCAGGATCAAGAGCCTTGTCATTTCCCCCAAGCGATGTTCACAGGAGGTTGGTGAAGCTGGGTCCTGGCACACCTGAACTCAGAAGGAGGATTTGCCACCCTCACTTGTCCACCCCATCGAACTCTCAGAAGGTGACATGAGATTGAGGGGAGTCCCCAGCCTGGACCTGGGATTTGGGGGCTGGGTCTCCTTTGCCTAGGAGTAATATCTATGTCCAAAGGAGCCCAGTGGCCCTAGGTTTTTGGCCATACTTAAGAACCCCAGTCATGGGCAAAGAGAATGCAGTGAGCACCCCTGGGGAAGACAGTTTCCCCAACAATGCTCTACTCCATTTCTGGCCCTCACAGCATCTTGGCTCCCCACACAGGGCAGGTTGCATGTCTACAGGCCTCCTTCCTGGCAGGGTGGAAGGTGTTGCCCTTCAGTTCCTGTGATCCCTCTCTAGCCTCTTAGAGAACCTGGTCCCAGTCTCAGCAGCGTCTCTCCACTGCTAGCTTTCTGGTTCAGGCTGTCGACCTTAGGATCTCTACTGTGCACAGACGAGCTGAGGAGGGCTAGCCACAACTTCAGCTGTCACTCCTACTCTGTGTAGAGTATGACTGGACAGGCTGGTGGCCTCCTGCGTCTGTGATTCGCTGTGGAGGTGAGGTATTCGCTGAGCCTTGGTCTGGGCATTAGGACAGGGCCGATGGTTCTGAGTCTGCTCAGTACGGGTTGGTCCTTACTCCCCAGGCTTGTGTTCTTTAGCTGGGTGGCACTCGTCAGAGCTCACCCCAAGTTGGTGTCTTCCCTGGCCTGGTTGAGGTAAGTACTGTGGGCAGGGCTCACCGACCCAGTGAAGCTGATCTAGAGCTCTCTGGAGGTGTGTGCCACAGGCAGATGGAAGCAGGACAGAGTCCTGAGCTTTATGAGCATGTGCAGAGACTCTGCAGCTCACACCTCTGTATTCCTCCAAGCCACCTCACACACTGTCCCCACCCTGACCCGACCATCTGTGTCTACAGGAGCGAGACGGCATGCGTGCCATCCTGGGATCCTATGACAGTGAGCTGACCCAAGCTGAGTACTCACCCCAGCTGACACAGCGCATGTGGGAGGCCGAGGACATGGTTCAGAAAGTGCATGCCCACAGCTCGGAGATGGAGGTAGGTGTGCGCCATGGGCAAGTGGACATTATGGTATGGGGGTGGGGGCAGCCATGGGGTTATTTTGGTATGTGCACTGCTTTACTTCTTAGACAGCACTCGGTGGTTAGAGGGTTCTAGGCAACCCCAGCCAGCAGAGGTGGGTGTCAAGGAGCTTCAGGGTGAGGGAAGGCCTCTGCCAGGTTGTTGCCAGGTGCCTTGAAGACAGTCTGTGCTGTGTAGCCATGTGGTCCCTGCAGCAGCCTGCTTCCTCCTGCTGCATGCTCTGTGGTGTTCCTGTCTAGGGGTTGGCACAGTCTTCCAAGCAGTTTGTGGCTTCTTGTTCTCTCTATCACCTGCAGTATTGTGAGCCCTCTGTGAAGTCTTCATGTTGCTTTAGTGGAGTGAGGGTAGAGAAAATGTTCCGTTTTAAAGAAGAGAGTAACTCTTCGGCCCCTGTAGGCTGCTAGGCACTGGGAAGCAGCACGAACCGCACTTGGCCTCTCCTTCCCAGCTGACCTGTGCCACATGCTAAATGCTAGCATCCTCTGTAGCCCCAGGGGGAAGCCCCTGCTCTCCCTCCAACAGAGGTGGGGAGGTTTGCTTAATTCTCTGGAGAGGCTGAATGACCACACAAGATGAGGCGGAGGACCCTGCCTGTCAGGTGAACCACACAGCCTTCCCCCAGATGCTTTCTGTGCCCACTTTTACACACTTTTCAGTTATAGCTCTGAGCTTGACTCTGTCTGTGACCCTAGAAGCAGGACTGCTATTGTCCACATTTCAGTGACAAGAAAGCTGAAACTCAGAAGGTCCAGGACTGAACCTAAGCCACCAGGCACCTATGCACAAACCTGGGACTGCCCTATAGCACGGCCAACCTGCAGAGCATCCTAGGCAAGGCCTTTGTCACACTCTGTGTCCCATCAGCTTTTTTGGTCTTGATGCTCACATCTATTTGGCTTGTCCTTGACCTTGGTGTGATGCAGACAGAGAGAGGTGCTGCTGGGGCCAGTCATTCTGTGCAGATAACTCACCCAGATAGTGCTCCTGGTTGTCCACTTGGAGTAGTGTCTAAAGGAACAGCCAGGGTGACAGCATGGTTATATGCTCTTTCCAGAGAGCACTGGAGTCCACACTGAGAAGGGCCCTTTCCTAGGCTTGCAACAGAGCCTTACAACTGTGAGCTAGCCTAGTGGCACAGGCCTGTAGTCTACCAGGGAAGTGGGAGGCTGAGGAATGAGGATGATAAGTTCAGTACCAGCCTGGGCTATAGAGTGAGTTTAAGGCTAGCCTGAGCAACTTACTGTCTGTCTTAAGTAAAAAGAAGGTGGTAGATATAGCTTAACTAGAGGCAGAGGTGTGGCTCAGTGGTAGAGCCCCTGCCTAGAATTCCCCCAGTGAGGGGCTGGGGTGTGGCTCAGTGATAAAGCCCCTGCCTAGAATCCCCCAGTGAGGGATTGGGGTGTGGCTCAGTGGTAGAGCCCCTGCCTAGAATCCCCCAGTGAGGGGCTGGGGTGTGGCTCAGTGGTAGAGCCCCTGCCTAGAATCCCCCAGGGAGGGGCTGGGGGTGTGGCTCAGTGATAAAGCCCCTGCCTAGAATCCCCCAGTGAGGGATTGGGGTGTGGCTCAGTGGTAGAGCCCCTGCCTAGAATCCCCCAGTGAGGGATTGGGGTGTGGCTCAGTGGTAGAGCCCCTGCCTAGAATCCCCCAGGGAGGGGCTGGGGGTGTGGCTCAGTGATAAAGCCCCTGCCTAGAATCCCCCAGTGAGGGATTGGGGTGTGGCTCAGTGGTAGAGCCCCTGCCTAGAATCCCCCAGTGATGGACTGGGGCATGGCTCAGTGGTAGAGCCCCTGCCTAGACTCCCCCAGGGAGGAGCTGGGGTGTGGCTCAGTGGTAGAGCACCTGCCTAGAATCCCCCAGGGAGGGGCTGGGGTGTGGCTCAGTGGTGGAGCCCCTACCTAGAATCCCCCAGGGAGGGGCTGGGGGCGTGGCTCAGTGGTAGAGCCCCTGCCTAGAATCCCCCAGGGAGGGGCTGGGGTGTGGCTCAGTGGTAGAGCCCCTGCCTAGAATCCCCCAGGGAGGGGCTGGGGTGTGGCTCAGTGGTGGAGCCCCTACCTAGAATCCCCCAGGGAGGGGCTGGGGGCATGGCTCAGTGGTAGAGCCCCTGCCTAGAATCCCCCAGGGAGGGGCTGGGGTGTGGCTCAGTGGTGGAGCCCCTACCTAGAATCCCCCAGGGAGGGGCTGGGGGCGTGGCTCAGTGGTAGAGCCCCTGCCTAGAATCCCCCAGGGAGGGGCTGGGGTGTGGCTCAGTGGTAGAGCCCCTGCCTAGAATCCCCCAGGGAGGGGCTGGGGTGTGGCTCAGTGGTAGAGCACCTGCCTAGAATCCCCCAATGAGGGGCTGGGATGTGGCTCAGTGGTAGAGCGCCTGCCTAGAATCCCCCAGTGAGGGGCTGGGGTGTGGCTCAGTGGGAGAGCACCTGCCTAGAATCCCCCAATGAGGGGCTGGGGTGTGGCTCAGTGGGAGAGCACTTACTTTCATGAGTCCCTGCATTAAATTCCTAGTTATTGTAAAAACAAACAAGTAAATATATAAATAAAACCCATGATAACCACAAAGTGCAATAGCATTTCCATGAGGGAGCAATCAAAAATGTCTGACATTGTTGTAACATACCTGGGAAAGTAAGGCAGCACCTTTGAATCCACAGCTCAGAGGACGGCTATAGGTCGCACAGTGGGAAGGCTGGGGTGTGACTAGAGTGGGAGCTGCTAAGCTTCAGCTCTGGGGATGGCTTGTGGCAAGGCTGTGCCATATGAGCAGGCCACAGTCCAGGCTGCCTTCTTGTTCTTTCTGCCCATGAGATTCTCATCAGGCACATTGGGCCAATCTTGTCCTTGCATGGAGGAGCATCCCTCACTGACACTCATGGCAGAATAAAACAAGTCACATGAGTCGTGGAGACTTCTTTGGGTCCTATGCTGATCTCCCTCCTCCTTTCTCTGCTGGACACTTGTCCCAGTGTCTCACAGGTGGCCAGCAGCCAGGAGTGCAATCCACGGGGGCTGCTGTGTGCTGCTGCGGCCCAGCTCTTCACCCTCATCTGAAAGGTTAACTCGGGCTCTAGCGAGCTGCGCCATCATCAGTGTAAGCATGTTAATGGCTGTTTCATTACAGCACATTTAGCTCCATGAGAAATGCTAACGAGGAGAGATTTGCGGGTCTGCTCTCTGACACCTTGTGGCTCCCTGGTATTTTCTCACTGAGAGGTCTCATCTGTGCTGCCATATGTATTCCGCATAGGTCTTTAGGAGAATGATAGTCTGGGCACAGCCAGTGTTTGGTGTCAAGTGACCAGTGTTGTCAGGATTCAGCTCCAGCAGATACATGTTCCCTGTCAGCATCTTGCTGTCACCCAGCTCATGGGTGAATGTCAGGCACCCTCTTTTTTCCTGCAGGGTGTAAAGATGGCAGGTTCTTCCTCCTGTTCTGTGGCCCAGTGCTATGGGAAAGCCAGTTGGGAGCTCAGCTGGATCGAGCAAGGTGCTCTTACTATTTCATAGTCATTGTCACTGTGAGTGTTTGTCAGGTTAGTCCAGGTGGGGAGGATAAGAAGCCTCCCTCCCCAACACACACACCTTGGAGATTCCTGTTACAGTTGGTCCTCTTGTGCATGGGTACTCTGGCCTCTTGAAGCAGGCTGGCCCTCAGTGACTTTCCTCCTCTTGACCTAGGTGTGCTGGTCTCATGTCTGTGGTGAGATAGGCTCCTGTGAGCAGAGTCCTAGTGTCTTTTCTCCTCGCCTAGTGGCTGTGCTAGTTACACTTAGAGCTCCTGGGTTTGTAACTTGCTGTCTAGAGTATCCATGTGTTCAGACTCTTGCCTCATTATTACAGGAGTCACCAAGAGACAGTTGTGCCCAGTCAGTCACAGGATTCTCTGTCTCCACTAGAGTCCTCCTCATACCGTGGGAGCCTGGAGGAACACAGGTCTGGCAGACCTACCCCTTTGGGGATGGAGTAGTAGCTGGATTTAGCAGTCTAGAGGAGGAAGCCAGCCTGGGGTCCTAGTTCACTGGAGTGGGGAATGATACACCTTCTGCTTCCACCAGGTGGCAGCAGACAGGCTCACTGCTTTTTGGGCCTAGCTGCTGGCCTGGAGGGGGCTGGGGCAGATGCAGGAAAGGATGCCTGGAAGGAGGGAATAATGGGGAACTGGGCACATACTGATCAGAGTCGAGGACCAGGCAGGTTTGAGAGCCCCACAGCTGGTGCTGTGGAGGGAGCTGGAAGGATGAGGGTGGCCTTGTCTTAGAGCCTGGGTTTAGGAGGTTACTTCTTCCCCGAACATGTCTCCTTTCCATTCTGTTATCTGCTCTGTAGAGTCCAATGTACAGTTGGCTTTTCTGTGAGTCTCCATGTACTGAAAAGGGAGAGGGGCAAACAGCCTTGCTTTGTCGTAGAAGGAAAGCTGTATATAGGCCAAAGGAGGGAGAAGTTGCCTCTGGACAGGCAGATGTGGACTCCATGGGCCTTGGTGAGTCTAGAGGGGTATATCCTGAGTCAGAAGTTCTGGGAATTGAAGGTTACTTATGAGGATGACTGGTAGGAAACACCCCCTGGCCAGAGTGAGTCAGGAAGCTGTTCCTATAGAAGCCATAGAGCTTACTATTTAAAGCCCAGACCCTGGCCATCACGTAGTACGACCACTTTAAGCTTGTCTCCAACTAGCTTACAAATAAATGAGACTTGGACTATGGTTATTTTATTTGGCTTTGACAATTCCTGGGCTGGGGTAATCGCTAATTTACTCTTCTTACTGCAGGCCTGGCTACCTTTCCAGCAGTGCAGCCCAGATTCCTGCTGTTTCTCCTGGTCGTGTGCTCATGGTCCTCTCCCTGATGGAGCTTCCGCCTCTCCTTTTGTTCTTCTTCCTTCTCCTCCTGGTCTCTCCTCACGCCTCTCTCCTCCACCCCCAACCAGGGAATTCAAACCCTACCTACTTCTAGTCCCTCTAGTAATTGGTTGTAGCCAATTTTATTTTAACCAGTTGTTTTAAATCAAGGAACAAGGTTTGCACAACAAAAGCTTGTAAACATGAGAATATACTCATAGGCCTAGACCTTTGGGTACAGAATTTCTCATTATAGTACGCAGCAACAGACCAAACTTCAACAATTTTGTACTTCACCTGCAGGCCCATGGCCTTGTCATCTCCAGCCCCTACCCTTTTGAGGAGTGCACTATTGCTCCAAGACAGCCACAGCTTGGTTCTGTCATACCCTGGGGTCCAGCAGGTACACTCTAACCATCTAAGGCTGCTCTGTTAATCAAGATGGCATACATCACCTGCCACTTATGAATGCCCGGCTTGTAGACACATCCTACAGGCAGCACAGCCTTCTTTAGGATCTCTCCAGGTCTGAGGTGGAGGATAGTCCCAGGCAAACCTTCCTGTCTCTTGTCAGCCCCACCCGGAGTTGACATCCCTGGTAGGTACATTCTGGAGACCTCACTCATTGCCCAGGGTCTGGGCACCTCCTGGGTACTGAATGCCCGGAGAATGGCTGAGATAAGGGTGGGCCATTGTCTTGGAACAAGTGTGCTCAGCTTCTCGTAGGGCAGTGCAGTCTTATCCCAGACCTGTATTCCTAGGCTGAGGGGCAGGCCACTGCTCTTGGCAGTAGGGGGCGAAGCTGTAGCCACAGATGATAGCTTTCCATTGCCTTACTGGACAGTGAAGTTCATATACCAGTCGCTTGCAAATGGCTCATGCCCAGAGAGCTTTAAAAGTCTTGTCGAGAGTTTATTAGCTGAGCTGCTTGTATTGACACAGTAAAAAGTTACATAACTTCGTGGAACTCCTTTCTTAAAGGTCCCTTAGTGCCTTACAGCTGGGTAAGCATCATGCAGGCCTGGGAGGCAAGTAGTTCTTCCAGGGAAGTTACATAGCGAGAAATGGAGAGGGAGCCCACACATTGCCTGTGTTGTTCAGACCAGAGTTGAGAGGTGGAGAGGTGCGAGCAGGAGAACACCCCAGTGTAGGGTCTGACTGCAGATCCACCCTCAAGGGACAGGCCAAGAAGGAGGGCTCCCAGGAAACAGGAGGAACACCACTGGCATGTGGGGGTTCAAGGGGTCTTGTGGGTGTGGGGTACTGTCTCCCTGCTTTCTTTGCTTCTCCACCCCTTTACTTTTTCCTTTCTATGTCTGCCCCTAGTCTTCTCTTCTCTCTGTTTGTTCTCTCTTTCTGTGTGTTGTCATGTGCATGCATAAGTGCACATGACAGTGCTCGCACATTTGGGGATCAGGTGAACATTGGGGCTTTCTTCTCCATAACCATAACCTGGAGCTCAAATTTGGCTAGATTGGCTGGCCAGTGAGCTCATGGGATTCTTCTCTCTTCACCTCCCCACACTGTGATTTAAGATGTGCATTGCCAAACCTGGCATTCTCCATGAGCACTGGGACTGGGAACTCAGGTCTTCATCTTGTGTGGCAGTCACTTTACCCTCTCTTCTCTTTTTCTCTCCAATGGCTTTTCTCTGTTGCCTTTCTTTACCCACCCTCACCCCAAGCTTGTGTTTTCTCTGGGGTCAACAGGCACTTCTATGGATTCCTGTGCACTGGTTGACCAGGGTGGAAGAAATGATTGTTGCTGGTTTTGTCCATGGGAAGGCAGATGTGCCAGCCCCAGGGCTGCCTGGTAGGCAGGCAGCCACTGCAGTCCTCTCAGCACCACCCTGGCCCAGGCTAACATCCGTCATCAGTTCCAGCATGGGGCATGCTTTGATTCCAGCAAAATCATTTTCAGCAAAACAAACTAGAAATGTAGAGCTGGAGACTCCCGGTAGCCTGTCTCTGGTGGGGCTGCTGCCATTTTGCCCAGATTTTATTTATTCCATTTAATAAAGCGGCTGAGGAGGTTGGAAGCAGATGTCACGAGTCCTCTGTCGAAGGAGCCATAAATACAAGTGTGTGGCACTTTGATGCCTCGAGTCACCTGAGTTGTGTTTCCAGCATATTTAATTAAAACAGATTACAGCACGGCCAGCTACATGGAGACTCCCTCACAAACACACTGGCATACTGCTCTCCGGAGAAAAGACTATACTGGAGGAGAAACAAGGGAGAAAAGCTCCAGAGTTCAGAGACGTGGATGCAGGAGGATGCAGGGAGTGACTGGAAGAACCCAGGGCCATGCATGTGCCAGGGAATTGCTCTGCCACTGAGCTATGGTTCCAGCTCACTGGGTCCGTTGCACAGCTGGAAGACAAGTACTCTAAGAGCTGAGATCAGAAGTTAAGATCAGCCTTTGTGGAGGTCACCTAGATGCTAGGCAGCCATTGGGATCCTAGCCGCATGCTGGAAGATTGATTGCCCACAGCGCAGTTCCCAGATCTGAGCTCTCTCAGCATCCCTGCAGGGTTAGTGGGAACACTTGTAGGCTAGGACCCTCCACCAGTGGCTATGGGCTAGAGCTAGGAACCTCCTGTTTCTAGTTAAGTGGTCTCTGTGGAGTCACTAACCCTGAAGAGTGTGACAGAGCAGGCTGGGACCATTTGTCTCCTCTACTCTAGCAGAGCTCACTCCTGCCCACGATACTTTCCGCCCCCATAGCCCATATCTCAGTCAGCAGCTTTGAATGCCTGAGCATGCTGGTTGACTGCTCAGGAGCTAGCTTGTTCTGTAGCCCCAGAAGCTGAGCTGAAGGTGTTCTGCCTGCCATCCATGCGGGAGGGAGAGGCTCTTGCATCCATATCTACACTGACACCCCAAGGGAAAGCCTAACACTTAAGACTGGGCCTCTTCAGTGTTAACTGTGACCTTGGGTGGACCCCTGTCTGCTTGCGTCCAGAGTAGGCTGATGGCCTACTCTCTGGGTTTTCCCAGCCAGGCCATACTGTGCTGTGGTATTGCAGAAGGTGCACCAACCCCCTTCAGGGCTTGGGATGGCCCGTCCCAGCCTGTCCCTACCCGCAGGTTTTCCTGTATACTCCAAGCTGTCTGTGTGCCTGCAGGGGTGCTAGATCATCAGGCCGCCACTTCTCACTTCAGGATAAAAATAGCCTTGCTGAGGCTTCTGTGCAGGCTGTAATGTCACAGGTGGCGCATGTCCAGGGCTTCTGTCTGAACACACGCATCTCCAGGGCTTGGCCAGCACTGTTGGCCCTTCTACAGGAGTAACAAATGTGTGCTAGCCCACCTGCCACCTTGGCCACACCTGAGACCAAGCACATCTGTGCTGTCACTGTGCTATTGTCTGCCTCCCCAGAGTCTGAGCAGGGGCTGCTTTTGCCTTCTCCAAACCGGTACCATTTCTGGAACAGTTTGTCTGCCTGTCTTCCCTGTGCATAGCCTCAAAGCCAGGCTCTGTGTCCTTCATGGTAGTAGTATCTTGGGCAGGGCTGGTAGCTGGTGCCATGTGAACAGAGGGATGGGAAGTGACTGCCTGTGTTAGCCGCTGGCTCTATGTGTGGGCCAGCTGTGGGCAGATGAGAGACAACTGGTGGGCCGAGGTGCCATGCTGCTGTTTTCCTGTGTACGGGCTTCCTGTCCTTCTTTAGAAGTCCCAGGAGAAAGCAGGAGCATATGGGCCCTGATATAACTGCACAGGGTGATGCCACCATGAGATACTTCCTCAGTCTAGATGCCAGTAATGTGGAGCCCTGCACTGTCCATCCCCCGCTGCTGGGCATTATACCTCATTCTCCATCTTCAGCTCTGCACTGTATCTTCCAGTGAGGCCTGGGCTATCACCTCCTGGGCCTTCCTTTTGTGGCTGAGGCTACATTTTCCAGAGGCTCTGTGCTCAAGCTGCAGACAGTACTCTACATCTGTCCCTTCTGAAAACAGCATGATGATCATGGTCGTCCATCCCTTTTGCACTGGGACCTCAGAGGGGACCTGCTTTCTGAATGGGGATTGGGTGACTGAGATGTCTTGTTCTCCCAACAGTCTCTTCCTACAACAGTACTATTGCTAACCATGCTTGGCTGATCCAAGAGATGAGACCCTTAATAGAGGAGCCATGTCATGGGCACGGTGTTTGATTCTGACCTACTGTCTCAGCAAGATTTGCTCTTCTGGAGGGAGCATTTTCTAGTAGTCTTCTAGGGAACCTTCTGGTTACCTCCTGATACAGGTGTGGGATGGTGCTGGTGGAGCTGCAGTGGAAGCCAGCCCCTCTTCTGTCTATAGATATGATGGTCATAGAGGACAGGTTATCACTTACCATCCTATTTATTTATTTATTTATTTATTTATTTATTCATTTATTTATATTTTATGCACATGAGTACACTGTAGTTCTCAGACACACCAGAAGAGGGCATCAGATCCCATTACAGATGGTTGTGAGCCACCATGTGGTTGCTGGGAATTGAACTCAGGACCTCTGGAAGTTCAGTCAATGCTCTTAACCTCTGAGCCATCTCTCCAGCCCACACCATCCTTCTATGGCCAAGGCCACAGCCAAAGGTGCTGGTGTGTGTGTGTGTGTGTGTGTGTGTGTGTGTGTGTGTGTGTTTGTGCTCAAATGTGCATGTGTGCATGCATGCTGATGTCAGTGGACAGCCTGAGGTGTCAATCTTTGCCTTCTACTTTTCTGAGACAGGGGCTTGTGTTCATACTGTGTATACCCAGCTAGCTGTCCAGAGAGCTTTCAGAGAGTCTCCTGTCTCTGCCTTCCTTCTCAACATAGGAATACAAGAATAACTGATGTGCGCTACCATGTGTAGCTTTTACATGGACTTTTGGGACTTGGTCACATGAAAAGTGCTTTTTCCGCTGAGCCATCTTCTCATCCCAGAAGTGTGTTTCTCAGTCCTTTGAGCAAATACCTGGGGGTCGATGTGCAGACATTGAACCCTAAGGAGAAGCCACGTCTGAGCTCCTTCAGCCTCATTGCCACTGTCACAGGCACTGAGACTTGCTTAATTCCCATCCTTTCCCTTCCGCACCCCGGCACTTCCTGGGCTTTGCCAGCCCTGTCTTTGCAGAGTGGTTTTGCTGTTGGTCCTGATTTGCATTTGGCTAATTGCTAACCATGTTAATTACCTTTCTGTGTGTTTGCTGCCTGTGTGCGTTTCCTTTTTGGGAGATGTCTGTTTGCCTCTTTGCCCGTTCCTCTGTCACACTGTTTATTCTTTTCCTCACTGCTTTGTAGCAGATCAGTGTGTGTCCTTGAGGCCAGTCAGGTGGAGGGATGTCAGTCTCTGACCTCCATCCCCTCCTCTTAAAGCAGCGAGAGTGGTATGTTTGGGGGAAATATTGCATTCCCTGGCAATGGACATGTAGGCCTTGCTGTTCTTCCAGTTTTGAGAGTCTCAGGTTGGACCTGGGTTCAAATCCTGCCAAGCTCACTGACCAGCCACTCACTGAATTATACATGGTGTTTAGCTTCTGGACCCATTTTCCTAAGAAAAGCTTGTCTAGAGGAGTGTGTGGTGTGCCAGGCGAATATCCGTCGGCACTGAGCTACCCTGATGTCTGCGGGGCACTTCAGCCTGTGGCAGTCCCCAGAGGAAAAGGCCAGATCACAGTAGATGGAGAGAAAGAAGGAGGCCCCTTGCCTGTTGCAGAGCTGACAGTGGAGTGACTGTTGCTCTGGACTGGGCAGTACCCTTCCAGCTCAGTGAGGGTGACACATCCTTGCGTGTTAAGTACCTAG
Organism: Tokudaia tokunoshimensis; assembly: GCA_036184795.1. NCBI lineage: Eukaryota > Metazoa > Chordata > Mammalia > Rodentia > Muridae > Tokudaia > Tokudaia tokunoshimensis. The sequence goes on along the minus strand of BTHU01000006.1, from coordinate 30,160,310 downwards.
AGCATGGTGGAGTGCTTTATAGATAGCTCACAGCAGCCTGCCTACCAGTGGTTAGGATGGATGTCTGCAAGCATCTTGGCCATGCTGCTTACTGCCTGCCAGGGAGTAGTCTAGCAGGGCCTGTGGGAACCACAGTGTATTCAGTCAGTGAGGAGTGTGTGCCATTCTAGAGGGGGCCTTGCTGTGAGCGCAAGAGGATGGGGTCTTTTGGCACCCTGGAGCCAAGGTCTATGCTCTTTGACCTTTGGTCTCCTGTACTGAGACTGAGTCTGCGCTTGCAGCCTCCAGTAGCTGATCCTTTTCCAGGGATGTTGAAGCAGAGGCTGGGAAGCCTCAGGAAGTCCATCCTCCTCTGGGTGTTGAACCCTGGTATGGGGCTCTGGGTACTCTTGGTCAGGAGACCCTGTTGGTATTCAGGTACAGCATGGTCAGAACCTTTCTCATCTGGGGATAGCAGGCCAGGTTTTTCCTGCTCCTTTGCAGTCTGTCCAGTGCTGGAGAGCCCCCAGTTTTCTGGGCAGTGTCCTGTGTTGGCAGAACCACCTCAATTAGTGGGAAACTGTAGGGTGCAGGATTCAGATGAATGACTTCCTCCATACCCCAGTGTCTGACCACACAGCAGGGATTGTGTGGGCTCAGAATTTCCATTCCCAGGCCCTGACTGACCCAGGGGGAGGAAAGGGAGACCCTTTACCCCAAGGCTGGCAGGCCTCTCCCCTCAACTCTAACCTTCTTGGTCTTGTCTTGTAGGCTCAGCTGTCTCAGGCCCTGGAGGAGCTTGGGGTTCAGAAGCAGAGAGCCGACACGGTGAGTACTGAGGTGGGGGTCACTTGGTGCTGTGTGGTGAAGGGCAGCCTAAGGGCAGACCACCTTGAGTCCTGGATCCAGACAAAAGGGAAGTCCTGCCTTTCTCCAGCAGGACTTGGCCTACAGGCACACCCTCCTGTGTGGCTATGGTGTTTCTCCAGTACTTTTAGAAATGGCAGAGTGAAAGGAACTGAGTCCTGGAGCCCACCCCTTTGTGATACTGAGGAGTGAACCCAGTGGGAGTCTTGGGAGCCATTTGGGAGCCTGTGGCAAAGGCCACGTCAGCCTAAGCAACAGAGGCGTGTGAACACTTAGGGTGCCTGTCAGCTAACACAGGTGGGGTTTCCCTGTGGGACTCTGAGAATGTGGGTTAGAATTCACAAGTGGGGTTGGCTTGTGGCGAATCTGAGGGTTCTGGGTCAGGGTTGAGGTTCTGATCTGGAGGTGGGAGAGACCTATATGGAATACAGAATCAGGGAAGGCTGTGCAATGCTGGGTGTGTCCATTACCCATCACCAAGTGTGTTCTCATCAGCATGGGAGTCAGACTGTGCCCGAGCAGAGGCTAAGCAGCAAGGGGTCAGTCAGCTGGTAACTGCATGGAGGAGGGAAAGGTGCCTGGGGCAGTGGTCAGAGGTGGCAGGCCAGGCAGGCCTATAGCCTAGAGTGTGGGCTGCACTGAGGGAATGATGACATCCCACAGTGAGTATGGAAGAGTCTATGGAGTGTGGTGTCTGTCAGTGGGCATGGTGAGTTTCTTTAACTTTGGCACATTGTCAGGTATGGAATGATGGACCTGGTTTTACCCAGGCAGTGTTGGTTGTGGGCTGGCTAGCATGGTAGCCCTCTTGTCTCCACACATGGCCTCCTGGGCTTTGTCCCTGTGATTCCAAGTGCTCCAGCCTCCTTTAGCAGTGGCCTGTTTGCCGTTGCCATTGGGGAAGCCACGTGTAGGGAGGTTTTGTGAGCTGAGCATCAGTCTGCACAGCCTGGGGAGACCCTGATGTTCTGCGCATTGACATGCGTGGCTTCCTCAGTGTTGACCTGAATTGGAATGTACCCCAGGGCCTTGTTTTCATAATGTACACAAGGCCAAGTAGAATTAGAAATGAGTTGTGCTAAGCACATGCCAGGCCTAGGGCTCTGTGGCTAAGCAGCTTGCCATCACCCAGGGTACACTTTGCACAGGAGCGTGGCTGCTTGCCTCTGCCTCATGCTTCCCATGTCTCTTTGGAGGAACTGTGAGCCTTGTGTCCATTTTAGGGGCAGGGTGCAGAAGCTGTTCTCGGACCCTTACTGCTAGGGAGCTCCTGGCGGTATGACTCACAGGCTTCCACGTCTTGGCGTGAGCACACGGGTGTACTAAGTGGCAGAGTGCTGAAGCCAAAGCTGGTCCCCTCATCCTGTGTCTCTGAAAAGCACTAGTGCCCAGACCCCACAGAGACTGACTTAGAATCCCAGGGCTCTGGCAGGATGGGATTCAACCTGTGGTGCTTTGGTTTCAGTGAGCTTGGCTTTCTACCCCTGCCTCAGTTTCATTGTTAATGTTTGTATGTGCATTGTATGTGTGTGGGAGAGAGGGAGGATCTTGGCATGTAGAAGTCAGAGGGTGTAAGTCCTTTCCTTCCACCTTGTTTGAGACAGTGTCTCATTGCCACTGTACACCAGCTAGCTGTCCTATGAGGTTCTGTCTCCACCCCATCTCTCTGTAAAAAGATTAGGATTATAGATACTTGCTACCAGCTCCAGCTTTACGTGGTTGCTGGGGATCCCACTCAGGTCCTCTGGTTGTATTTCAGGTGCTTTTCTCCCTGGTCTTTCTTGCCAGCTCCAGTCCCAGCCCTGCCTTCCTGCAGAGGCTCACCCCAAGTTGTAGGGACCTTGGGAACCATCCTTGTGCTTGGTAGTTTTCTATAAGCTTGACACAGCTAGAGTCATTAGAGAGGAGGAGCCTCAGCATTTTCTTAATTAGTGATCAACAGGGAGGGCTCGCCCATTGTGGGTGGGGCCATCTCTGGGCTGGTGGTCCTGGGTTCTGTAAGAAAGCAAGCCATGGGGAGCAAGCCAGTAAGCCGCACCCCTCCACTGCCTCTGCATCAGCTCCTGCCTCCAGCTTCCTGCCCTGCTTGAAGTCCTGCCCTCACTGCCTTTGGGAGGAACTCTCCCTTTTCTCCTAGAGGTGCCTTTGGCCATGTTGTTTCATCACAGCGGTAGTAACCCAAGCGAGGCAGTGGCCAATGCAGGACTCTAGTAAACCATGGTTGTTTTTGACCCTGGAGAGCAGGGCAGGTGCCACAGGCTCTAAGAACCCGACCTCCGATGCTGCTGAGTAGGGGCAGGCTAGGGGCAGGGTTCCTTCATGCTTGTGTAGGGTTCCATTTGGAGCTGTCTCCTCTGCCCAGTTTCTGATCTCTGCCTTTGATTGCCTAATCTCAGGTCACTTCACAGTGTTTATTTCTCTTCTCCTTCCTATTTAAGAGGAAAATAAAAAGTGGCAGTGCTTGAGGACCTGTGACACAGCTGGTGTTTGTCTCACAGCCTCCATCCTTCCCACAGGTGCTAGAGCTTTCAGGGGCATCTTTACCAGCTGAGTAACCCTACCCTGGCCTCAGGCAAGGCCTTGAGGAGGAACAGTGACGTGCTCCTGTCCTGACTGTCGCTGACCTTTGAGGCTTGGCTGCTCCAGACGCCTCACCTTCCTCCTGGCCACACTGAGCTTGGTGAGGGAGCTTTCCCCAGAGCAGCAGACCTGAGTATCAGGACCAACGTTCTGTGGAACAGGGTATTAAATGAGTTACATGCCTAGCCTTACCACATGACAGGAGTCCTGTTGAATTTGGGGGGTTTATTTTAAGTAGCTATGTGTAACAGTGCCTCCCATGTGGACAGTGGCTGGCAGAACACTATCCTCTCTCTTAAAACCCTTTCCACCCTCTCTTCTTGCCCTCATGGTGCATTTGCTATTGACAACTACATCTCTTTCCTCCATTTTATTACTATTTATTTTGTGTTTCTTTGTGTCTATAAGTACATATTTGAGTACATGTGTGCCTGTTTGAGTGTACATATGTGTGCCTGCATGTGAGATCAGAAAATAACCTTGGTTTCATTCCTCAGGCCCTCCTCCTACTGTCAGAGACAGGTTCTTCTTTGGCCTGGAACGTTGGCACCTAGGCTAGGCTACCTTGACCATGAGCCTCCACAGATCTGACTTTCTCCACCTTCCATCTCCCCGCTGCTAGGATTCTGAACATACACCACCACACCTGACTCTCTGAGTGTCACAATCAAGGTCTTCCTTGCTGTAAAGCAAGTGTTTTGTCGATCGAACCATCATCTATCTCAGTCCTGGCTTTGACATTTTGAGTAAGGGTCAACTCTCTAGCCCAGGCTGCTGGCCTCAAACTCATGATTCCCCTATCTGAGCCTCCCAGGTGCTCAGATTAGAGGCATACCCACCACAACTGCTTCCTTTTCTAGGCTTAAACTTGCATCTCCAGCCTCCCCTTGTGTTGTGAGTCCTGGACTCTCTGCAGGACCTGAGCTGCAGCTGATGTTGCCCTTTAGTGTCCCAAGGAGGCCTGTAGAAGGAAGGCTTCCTGCAGGGTTTCCCAGGGGACTTGGTGAGGCCAGCCAGCGACCCTCTTTATCACCCTGCTTTACCTTGGCCTGTGGTAGCCCCTCTCCTCTCATCAGCAGTGCTGGGGGGGGGACCCAGGGTAGCCTCCATTGGTTGACCCTCCCCCTTCCCTTTACTGGGGTTACAAGTGAATTGCTTGTGAGGTGCCGGCTGCTTGCTGACTCCTCAGGCCCTTTTTCTTATGGAGATAACCAGAGCAAGTGCTCCCTGGAGCTAGAGTGAGGCTGCTCAGCCTGCTTCCAAGCCCTCTCTGTCTTCCTTACAGTATGCTGTAAAGAAGGGCTAGCTGAGCCAGTACCATCCTGGGATGGAGGCTCGTGTTACCTGCATGTAGTGGAATCACACAAGTGCTCAGCATCAACTGGGACATGGCCCAGGTACTTGCCTGATCCCTGCAGCTTCTAGCCTGCTGGAATCTGACTCCAAGCTTGTTCCCAAGTAGTAGAAGGGGAGCTGTGCCATATTGGGCTAATCGCTAATGGCAGGACAAAGGCAGTTTGACTTTGTGTTATTAATTAGTAACCTCACACTAATTAGTGAGCATGAATGTGCTTCATGCTTCCTCTTTAAATGCAATTAATACCACAAGGAGCAACGTCCCGGGCCAGGCTTGCGTCGTTAGCATACCTCACCCTAATTAGATTCGGCCAGCAGTGGCTAGAGAAATGAGGTTTTTGATTACAACCATAAAAGGCCTCCGATATTTTATAGACTTCAGGGAGCTAGAAATGTGGATTTATTTTCTGTCTTAACAGGCATGCTGCCCCCCCCCCCCGCCCCCATCCAGTGTAATTAAGCAGTCATTTCTCTTGATTACCATTTCCCCCTCATGGCTCCTCCTTACCCTCTGTGCCTTTCTCCCAGTGGAGCTCATGGATTGGGAGGCTGTGGTCGGATCAGCCTGGAGCTTGCGCTGACCACTCTTCTGTGCTCCATCTCTGAGAGCAACTGCAAATTGTGCCTCTCACTGTGGTCGGACAGAAAGGAGCACATCTCAGGCAGATTCTCTTCACAGGCAGATGCTTGGGGGGATGAACTGGCAGCAGGGGCTGGTACCTAGTAGAGTGGTCGCCTAAGCAGGCGCAAGGCCCTGGGTTCCATCCCCAGCACTGCATGGCATGCATTGTCACATGCACAGAATCCGGGTATTATGGAGGTGAAAGGGGGAAGATTAGAAGTTCAGTGTCATCCTCAGCTCCATCATAAGCTCAGGTCCAGCATGTGTGAATGTGTGTATGTGTGCACGCATGCATGTGCTGGAGATATTGCTTAGTGGTTAGGAGCCCCTGTTGCTCTTACAGAGGACCTGGGATTCAGTTCCCAGCATCTGCATGTCAGCTCACAACCATCTATAACACCAGCACCAAGGGATCCAATACCCTCTTCTGTTTTCCACAGACACGGGGGACACGTGGCGCACATGTAATCATGTAAGCAAAATACTCACACTTAAAAATAAGGTTTCTCTATGTATCCCTGGCTGCCTGCTGTCCTCCTCACTCTGTAGATCCACCTGCCTCAGTCTCCTCAGTGCTGGGATGAAAGGCACATGCCCCTATCCCCAACCTAAAGAGTGTGTGGAATCCTCTGGAACAGGAGTTAACAGGTGGTTGCGAGCCACTGCGTGGGTGCAGGGAACTAAACCTTGGTCCTCTGCAAGAGTAGCCAGCCCTCTTAACCATGGAGCCATCTCTCCATCCATACATTAAAAAGAAGAAAAAAAGAAAAGTCCCAGCAGTACAGGTCCTGTGGTTCCATATGGAGAAAGGCATGAATTCTGAGGACTGTGTACAGTGTGTGCTCCCCAGCATGGGCGTGGCCTCTTAGACCTTTGGCTGCTCCTCATTGGAGTCTTTGCCTTTTGTCTGATGTCTTTTCAGGGCCAGGCCTGTTCAGGGTGACACTCTGAGTCATATGGATGTCATAGAAGTGAGTACTAGGGATTGTAGTCATGTGTGCTCTCCACACATGTCTGGTCCCCTCACAGTACGTGGCCTCCTATTGAGTGACTCAAGTTGGACCCTCTTGTGGTCCTCCACAGAGCTGATGGAGGAGCTGTCTGCTCCCACCAGATGAAGCTTCTGCCTTTCTCCCATTCTGAGTATATTCTTCTATTAGTAAGTGTGGCATGCAGACTGAGGCAGGTACCACATTATGCAAGCATATCCTTGAACACTTGTTTCCCTGGGCTGAGGGAATAGGAAGGCTCTATGGTAGTACATTTGGACTGATCTTGGTGCAAATACAAAAGCATGCAGTACCAGGCAGCTTAAGCAGTAGATGCTTGTAGATCTCAGCTCTAGAAGCCAAGAGCCTAATGGCCAATTAGGTGTCTGGGGAAGCTGTTCCCTAGTTTCCAACCCTGCTTTGCAGGCTGGAAGCCTGAGAGAGCTCTCTGAGAGAACTGGCCCCATTGAGGCTCTAGTTGGCCCCTCCTCATACTGCCACCCTGAGGGAATATTTCATCACATGAACTTGGAGAACACCTTCTGCTTTTCATCATCAACTCAGTGTTCATGGCCCTACTTTGTACCTGAATGTCTTCCCCTAGTCCCTCTGTACCTGTACCTGTTGAAGGTTCACCTGCACATGCCTACCAGAAGGAACAGAAGCCCCACTAAAGTGGGTTGGCACTCCCCAGTGTGTTCAGCTGTCAGAAGCATTCACAATGCTTCTAGACCTCCACTCCACCTCTCTTCTTTGCATCTGAAATGCTGGAATTCCCCAAGCCTGACCTTTGGGGCTTCTAGAGCAGAGACCCACAGACTTAGTATATACCTTGCCACTTGCCTCTCAGTAACTGACCATCCAATCTGTCTGTCCCTTATGGGGCTCAGCCAGCCTGCTCTGCAGTGGCGTGCTTCCTGAGCTGGCTATCTATAGAGCCTCCAGAATTCCCTTCCCTGTATTTGGAATGATGAGCTGGCTGCCTTGCATAGAAACTAGAAGCTAGCCTCTCTGGCTGTGTCCCATGTAGGAGGCCCACTGCATTCAGCAGCGTGTTGCCTGGTAGCTAGTATTGGTTATGCAGCCTCATGTGCCCTATGTCTCTCTCCAGGCTGAAGTAAAAGTGCAGGGAGAGTTCAGCTTAAGACACCTCTCTCCCTTCACCAAGAAGTAGCATCTCAGGTACTTCCCCAGGTTCCAGTGGGCTTAGAGCTGAGCTGAATAGTGGCCCCCATTCAGACTTCCTATTGCTGTCTCAGAGTTACCTCTTAGACACATGAGACATCTGCCTGGAGTGGGCTTTGGAGAAATAGTGGCAGCCTGAGAGCCCTCCAGAGCCCTGGACCTGGTACCATCCTACCATCTGTGTACTTGGCCCAGTTGGAGACTGGTGTGCATCAAGCGTTGACTGATGAGATACTCAGGCATAGGTATATGGATGAGCATGCTCACACAGTGCCCAGCAACAGCTTTGTTAATTAGAACCGCTGGCAGGAAGGGCAGGGTGCCGAACCACTCAAACCATAGCACACGGTTCCCATTGGGAGGTTGTGCCTTGCTGGGAAGGCAGCCACAGCATCCTTAGAATTGAATTACAATGATGCTTCAGGGCAAAGAGGAGAGCTAGCTGGTGGAGCCTATAGATAAGAGAGACAGGGAGGAGCTCCGGGCTGGGCTGCACAGGGCCAGTGGGTATCTGTGGACAGCTTTCTTGGAAGGGCATCCCTGGTTCTGCTTCAGATTAGATTTGTGCTTTCTTGAGCTGTCAGAGAGCTCTGGTCTTGAAGTGTTAGGGCTCCTCTTGCTGGGGGGGGAGGTCTCAGCCACCCTCTTTTTTGCTGCTGTCTCTAGCAGACAGTCTTCTGCAATTCTGAGGGATGCTCATCTCAATCACACGTGAGAGATCACCTCTCTGAACACAATCAAAGTCTGCTGCTGTGAGAGCCCCCTACATTGAGTTGCCTCTAGCCAGACTAGTCGGAAAGATGAAGTCCCAATACAAGGAATGACAGAAATGGCTGTTATTTCTTCTCTGCCTTTTGTTCTTAATTGGCAAGCACACTACAAATGGAGTTGCAGCCCCAGACCCCTTTGCCCATCTTTAAGCTGTGCTTTCTGCTGTATGAGTTCTTCATGTATTCTGCACACTTGACTACTATCAGAGCTCTGCCTCAGCAAAGCTGTAGCTCTCCCAGTAGTCTGTTCTCACTCCTGTGTCCTTAGCATACAGACTGTGCTGTGATGAGGCCCTGGCACCCCCTTTTGTTGCTGCACTCTGTTGGCACAGCTTCAACAGTGTTGCCTGATCCAAAGCTGGGAAGATTCAGTCCTGTATTCTCACCCATATGTCTTTTATTTCATCTTCCCTTGCCTGTATCTTCCTTCTAGCAACTTTTGTCTCATGTTTCAGTTTCGATCCACTTTGAGTTGGTTTTTATTATGACATGAGTTAGGGCTCTAGCCCCACTCCTGTGTGTGCATATCCACTAGTCTCAATCCTGTCCATTCCGAGACTCTTCTACCTGGTAGTCATGGCCTCCTCACTGAAAACCAGCTGGTTGTGCCAGTTTGTGTTCAGTGCTGAATTTAGTTCCAGTTCAGCCTGTGAGGCCTTCCTTATGCCACCACCTAAGTGATTGTCTTTAGTGTCCTTTGGTCTTAGGTTGATATGAGCGTTGACTGTGTGTCCCCCACCCCCATAATGTGTTGTTTAAATCTTGGTTGTCAGCCTCAAGGATGTAGCTCACCTAGGAAGCATACCTCTGTGCACATCTAAGGGGGTTTCTAGATTGGGTTAGCTCAGGTAGGAAGACCATCCAAGTGTGGGCAGCACAGTTCCCTAGGCTGAGGTCATGGACTGAATGGAAAGGAGGAAGCGAGCTCAGGCCCGGCGTCCATCCTCTTTGTGTCTTGCCTGTGGATGCAGTGTGAGCAACCTCCTCACACGCCTATCCTGTCGCCACGCCTTCTCCACTGTGGTGGACCGCACCCTCAATCTGTGAGCTGGGGTAAATGCTTCCTTCTTTAAGTTGCTTTTGTCAGGTATTTTGTTGCAGCAAGGAGAAAAATAACCACTGCACCCCATCCAGATCATTGCGACTATTCAGAGCGCCTTGCAATTCCCTGTGAATTTTAGCATAAGCAAAAAAAAAAAAAAAAGCCAAACCAGTTTTGCAAGAAAGACATTTGAAGTTTTAGTATTTTTTTTGCTGTGCTGGGAAATCCAACCCAGTGCTGAGCATGCACTCTCCTGAGCCACACCTCCAGCCAATGTTTACAGTTTTGATAGAGTTGATCTATTCTGTTGACTACTGTGGAGGTTTGACCCAGTCACCAGGGACCCAAGCATCGTCTGCACCAAGGCTTCCTATACCAGCCTGACTCAAGCTTAGACTTGAAGAATTCCACAGAAGCAGTGCTCACCCTGCTTCTTGCTGCTCCCTATTGTTTCATGTCCATACCTTCAGGCCTGACCTGGCCCAAGCAGAGACCCCAGAGTCTTTTCTTCAACCCAACTGTTAGAGCAGTGTGTCCTCGTCCCTGTGATCAGGGCGCAGCATCATGAAGTGTAAGGATGCTTAGAAAGCAAAGGCTGGTACAAGACTCTGCCCTAGGTTTTCTGTAAGTGCCTTTTATACTTTTGAGATACGGTCTCATGAGCCCAGGCTAGCCTTAAACTCACAATGCTTGCTCTCTTTCATCTACCTCTCTAGGACTGAGATTACCCCATGTACCACATGCCCCACTTACACCTGGCTTTTTAGTGGCTGATACTTGAGCAGACAGCATACGAGTGTGGGGCAGGAGAGAGGAGGTAAAAGGGGTCTTCCTCACAGAGTAGCGGAAAGACCAGCATTTGGGAGTTTGGTCTGATAGGTTTGTTGGTCACTGACGCACTGTCTAGTTTCATTCTGTGGCAGCCTGTGATGGGGCTGTTAGGATGGAAGAAGACAGGTCCAGAAAAGTCTGTCATTTGCCTAGGTCAGTGGCAGACTGGGACCTTCACATTCCCTGCCCTGATTAAGAGTGTATCCTGGCTCATCCAGCTCCACCTTAGAGACAGGTCTGTCCACGCTATCCCTCCAGCCAGGCCTGGGACCCCCTCCAGTCTAGTTGGTATGCAGTGGGGTGTACAGCATTGGAATAGGAGCCTGGAGGTGGAGGGCCTCAACTTTTAACTGCAGCTTGCAGACCCGAGGAAATGCTTGATCCTGAGGACCACAGAGTCTTGATGGGCAGTGGGCAGCAGGTAGCATCCCCATCTTGATCTCCAGTGTACATGAGCATAGCCGCCTGCTGAGAGACACATACTGATGTCTCCACAACCTGGCGTCCAGCCCCACCTGGGTGTAGACAATGTCAGGGGCGCAGTCGGCACTAGCTGACCTACCAGAATGTACCAAAGAGGAGGTATTCACATGCCCACCAGCCTTGGAGAGTAGAGTGGGCAGTGCTAGCCTCTCTAGGACATTCAGTTTGAAAAACAGGAGGCAGGGCAGCGGCAGGTGGTGAGGCAACCCCCACCCAGCCTGCACAGGGCTTCTCTTCACCTCATTCCCCCCCACCCCAACCCCTACTTGGCAGGCATGTGCTTGGGGCCCCACTGCTCAGCTGCAGAGGAGCCCTCCAAAAAGCACTTTGTGTATGAAATCCTTTTAGCAGGATGAGTTTGGAATCTGGCCCGTGGTTTGAGGCATTTGGCAGGGTCCCTGAAGACGCAATCCAATTAGTCCCATGTTTTCTTGTTTTTATAACTGACTCTAGACCCAGGTTTTCTTCAGTGAAGTAGAAAATAGGTAGGTACAGGCTACAACATTCATGCACAACCACATTTCTTTTCCCTTCATCCCGTGTCTACCAATCCAAAATATGAGTCAGCTCCTGTTGGCTGGAAGGGAGCAGATGCCCACAAAAGAGAGAGCAGGACTCACCTCATGAGGCGAGGGGTCCTGGAGCCTGAGACCAGGCGATGTCAGAATACTGCTGTAGCTATACTGCACACATGTGGTAGAGACAGGAAATGAGTGTGAGTGTGTGTGTGTGTGTGTGTGTGTGTGTGTGTTCAGGCTTACAGTGGTTGTCATTACTGGGAAGGTCTTGAGAAAGGAGGGGGTCAGTGGTAGAGCCCCTGCCTAGAATCCCCCAGTGAGGGGCTAGGGTGTGGCTCAGTAGTAGAGCCCCTGCCTAGAATCCCCCAGGGAGGGGCTGGGGTGTGGCTCAGTGGTAGAGCCCCTGCCTAGAATCCCCCAGTGAGGGGCTGGGGGTGTGGCTCAGTGGTAGAGCCCCTGCCTAGAATCCCCCAGGGAGGGGCTGGGGTGTGGCTCAGTGGTAGAGCCCCTGCCTAGAATCCCCCAGGGAGGGGCTGGGGTGTGGCTCAGTGGTAGAGCCCCTGCCTAGAATCCCCCAGGGAGGGGCTGGGGTGTGGCTCAGTGGTAGAGCCCCTGCCTAGAATCCCCCAGTGAGGGACTGGGGGCATGGCTCAGTGGTAGAGTATTAGGTTCCATCCCAACACTGCAAATAATAAAAAAAAAAACAACAAAGGCTGCTTGGTATATACCAATCCTACAGGAAGAGTCATCCTTGTGCTTGAAGAGCTAGGTTTGAGGTGTCTCTGGATCAGAAACCAACCATAGTCTTATGCTGTGGGTCAAGGAAGGAGAGGCAAAGGTGGGAACCAGTGCTGAACATTGGGGCCGGTGGGCCAGTATCATGTTGGGCCAGCCCCCAGATAGTGTCTCGGAAGCATGCCTGGTGCTGGCTCAGCTGGGAGGGGGATGCTGAGCATAAACCTGAGGCTGCAGACTCAAATGAGAGGACCCAGGTTTGCTATGAATGTTGTGGTGTGAGCCAGCACCTCCCATTCCTCCCCTGAAGACCATGCAGATGTAACAGGAGTCAAAACTAAATGGCAAACTTGTTTTGGCAAAATAGAAATAGAGCGGAACCAAGCCACAAGCAGAAGGCACATGTCCCCTGGTGGAGGATCAGCGTTTGTATAAACTGCATAAAAGTGTTTATCAGGGAAGGGTGGGGTATAGGCTTCAGGAAAAGACCCTGGGAAGGGGAGGATCAGCTGAGCTGCTTGCTAGTGAGGCACTTCCTGCCAGGCAGTCCTAACCCTCTGCAGGGCCTCACCTCAGCAAAGCAGGACTTGTGTGCTGTCCTGGTACACGGGACTACAGTGGGCACTAGGGTCCCCATTCGTAGGGCTAGAAGCAGATCAAGCTCACTGTGGGCACAGCTCTTGCCTCTCAATGGAGGAAGCAGTGGCTGTGAGATTGGATCCTAGCAAGGCAAGAGGCCTGTTCTCCCCTCCATGCCAGCTCTCAGGTATGGAGCTGGATCTAGTAGGAACCTCCTGTAGCAAGCAGTAGGAGTCCTGCTTAGGGGATCAAAAGAGGAGAGCTGTGGGTCAGGAGAGAGAAATCCTCTGCCCAAGAAGTTACCCCAAGCACACAGCTGTCAGAAGGTGGAGTTTAGAGTTAGAACTTGGGGCATGAGCAGGCCCAGAGCAGCAGTGGAGGGGCTGGATGAGGGATTGCAGCTCTAATGGAGGGAGTTAGGAAACGGCTGGGCACTGGGAGGGAATGCCATGTTAGAGTCCGAACAGCAGTGGCTCCGAGAGTTGTCTGTACATGTGGAAGATGCAGCTCGTGTGGGCAGTCAGAACGTAGTACTGCGAGTGCCAGGTTGTGCGGGATACAGGTGTTTAGAATGAAGCACAAGGACCGAAGAAGGAATGCAGCAAAGGTGGGAATAAAGCAAGGGCTGTCCATCATCGCCAGCAAGAGTGGGAAGATGCCCTGGAAAGTTACTTGGAAGTGGAAGCATATTTAGCTGTGTTTTGGGACATACCAGAGCGTTAGGGCTGCTAGGGTCCCTCCGTCTAATAGAGAGAGGGTGTGATTGGTTATGGGGATCAGGTTACAAGAGCAAAAAGGCCAAGGAAGCCCCAGCCTGCATGTGTTTTACGTCTGTATGCGAGAGGCTTTTAAAAGAACACACATGGTGGGATTCCAGTGGTCTGCAGTGTGGGGAGCTGATGGAGGAGGCCTGCCCAGGGCCCGTGACAGAGATGATGAGCTACCACCATTGTGATCAGAATGGAAGGGGAGGAGTCCCAGTGTCACATTCCTCTGTCCAGGGCCCCAGCAATGGATACCACTGCCCACAATGAGGAAATTTAAGTGTACTAAATCAGTGCTGAGCCACAAGGTAGACTGAGTCACAAGGCCTTATCTGGGCATTCGGTCCAGCAGATGAACAGGTGGCATTAATTGTCACTGTGTGTAGTTACCGAGTGAGGATGGTAGCCTTCTGAACTAGTCAGACATTCAGTAGGGCATGTCCTCGGTATGATCCAGCCCAGAAAAGTATGGATGCAGCATGAAACAGCCAGTGCTTAACAGCACAGATGTGGAATATCAACACACAAAAGGAGACTCGCTCACAAGCCAGGAGACAGAATGCACCGGAGTCTAATGCAGTAGAAATCAATACAGACAGATAGCAAGATATAAATGGGCTAAACTCTGCTACTAAAGGAAAAAGACTTTCTGATGAGTTCCATGTAGAATCAAAGAAATTGGAACAGTTGGCTGCCAAGGCCACTTGGCATTTGTAAGCATCTGAGCAGGCATCAGCTATTCATGCCTCATCTGAATTCAAGCCATAAATCGTTGCGGGAAGTGGGCAGATATGCCTCTCAGTACTGAGGTTCACAAGGACGTCTGTACTCCACTCTGTAGGGAACATACAAGTACACAGAGAAGCAAATGTTTTCATGGAAACAGTGTGTGCATGTGTGTCTTAACTAGTCTCTTCAAAGTTAAGAGAGCTTACTAGATGGATTCACAGAAAACCTTTATGAGGCCAGTAAGATAGTTCAGCAGGTAAAGGCACCATACAAACCTGATGACCTGACTTTGATCTCCAGGACCCATATGGTGGAAGGATAGAACCAATTCCTGCAAGTTGCCCTTGACCTGCACTCACACTTTGTCTACATGTGCATTCGCGTGCATGCACCACCCCACACACACACACATCCCATACTCCTCTTACTGTAGCAACATGCAACAGACCCTGCAGCCTTGCCACCTCCTCCAACAATATGCAACAGGAAATTTGCTGGGATCTGTCCAGCACAGCCAGTTTCAGGGGCCATTCTATCAGATTCTCAAAACTGTGAGACCATTCACAACACATAAAACTACATTAGAGTATGGAAGCAAGGGGACTGCTCTCTGGACGTAAGCACCGTGTTGCTGGTTCCTCACTATGGAGGAGCTGTAACTCGAATGACAGTGTCTGTGTTAGGAACAAAAGCCAGCGGCATGCTAACATGGCACCATCCTTGAGGCTGGGAAGGTCGCTCAGCAGTAAAGTGCTTGTTGTGCAGCCATAAGGACACGAGTCTAGTATTCAGAACTCATGCAGAAAATGTGGGCGATGAGGAGACTAGCCTGCCTAGATAAAATGTCAGGTTCCAGGTTCAGTGAGAGACCCTGTGTCCAAGGTCAGTGAGCTGATGGCTCCTGAGGAATGACACCTGAACTTTGCCCTCTGGCCTCCATACATGCCTCTTCCCAAGTATGCATACACACACTGGGACACAGTTTGTACTATTCCTCCCCATTTTGTGTGTCTGTAGCAGAATGTGTAAAGAAGTTATCTGGCTTGTGGTTCTGGGCTGGGTGAGATTTGGCTGTAGGCAGTGACACTGACCCAAGGCGCACCCCTAAGGAGGCTTCTGTTTTCCCTGAAGTTTTGCTGGCATCGTGTTCTTCAGACCCCTGCACTGTGGGGCTGAGGACACTCAAGAAGCAAGGGTCAGCTCTGGCTGAGTCTCCTGTTACCCAGGCCTGGGGTTTGTCTTGCTCCCTGAATGCCACCCCCACCTTTCCCAGCAGATGTGCAGAGCAGCTTGCAGACCTTGGCTCAGGACAGGCAACCAGTTCATGTCACTCTCAGAAATGCTGAGACTTCATCCACGCGATGCTAATTCTAGACTACACTCTCTCTACTTTGTCCGTCTCCATCTCAGAGGCTCTATAGCTCTCTCAGCAGTATATGAATGACCAACCCTACCTAATCTTAGATCAAGAGCATGGGAAAAGGGAAAGGTCTATGTTTATCTGACTCAATGCTGTGTGGACTGATGGATCCATGCTATTGGATGCCAATCAAGTGGCCCTCTTCCCCCAGGTTCCCAGCACAAACTAGGCATCTGGCCTGGGGATGCTCAGATGCAGACTTGAGGACTTTGGGGATAAGAGGGACTTTGGCTGGAGGTCCCTGTGCATATGGACCACTCACGATGTGTTTCCTTGTAGCTGGAGATGGAGTTGAAGATGCTGAGGGCCCAGACCAGCTCAGCCGAAGCCAGCTTCCCATTCTGCAAAGAGGAGGTGGATGCACTCAGGTATGGCCTCCTCTCTTGACCTCTGGCTACCTCACGTCACCCCTAAGAGCAGAGGCAGAGCCCACCTGAGCCCCTGCCTTCTTACCTTCCCAAGGCTGTTTCTATTGCATTGTCTGCTGAAACCCTTTCTAGTGTCATGTCCCAGGTCATCACTGACAATTGTCCCCCAGCCATCTCCATGCTCAAGAGGAGCAGACATTCCTGTCAGGGTATGCACAGGACCTGCCTTCCTGCCAGCAACATGAGTTACCAGGCCTAGCTCCTTCAAGGGCACAGGGCCATCAAGGGTTCAGATAAGCATCTCTCAGAGACTGCCTCACAGAAAGATGAACGACCTTTTCAAGCTTTGAGGAGACTGTTTGCAGCAAACCTTTGGTGCATGTATGTTTAGAGACAACTTACTGCTTTTGCTCTCTGTGTGTGTGTGTGTGTGTGTGTGTGTCTGTTCATATGCTTGTGCATATGTATGCACATGTTATGAGGTATTTCCTTCAAATGTTTGTTTTCTTAATTTTTGAGATAGTGTCTCTCACTCAGTTCATCTAGCCTGGCTAGCAGTGAGCTCCAGGGATCTTCCAGTCTCTGCCTCCCCAGCCCGAGGGACTGTGGGCACATGTCTGCACAAGGAGTTTTTCTCGTAGGGGAGCCCAACTCTGAACTGCCTTCAGGTTCTCCCCTGACCTGCACTGACCCTGCCATGCTAGCTTCTGTCAAAACAGCTGTGGGATGGCTGTCACCACTGCCCTGGCATTTTGTCAGAGGCAGCAGAATGAATGTAGTGCTGGCTACTCCCTTCTAATTTGCACCCAGGACTTGACACCCTGGGGTCTGTTTCTAGCAAGTGAGATGTGGGCCTAGGGAACAAGAAAGCCCTGTAGACATTGAGTGGTCTTTTGGTGAAATGGCACGGAGCTTGAGGGAGGAGAAGCGCTCCTCTCTGGCTGGGGTTTTGGTTTATGGAAACTGTTCCAGAGACTGTATGGAAGTCCTGCCTCTGTGAAATTGACCTTAGCTCTGTTAGGCTCTTCCAACGTCTGTCTCTCTTTGGGTAATGGCTGGTGAGTGACTTCCTGCTCCATAGGACTGTTGAGGTCAAAGCAAGGAAGGTTTCTTGGCACTTTTCCCCCCCGAAGTGCCCAGTGAATAGCACTGAGGTTCTTTATGGGCCGAAGGTTCCCTCTCATTGCCAAAGAACCTCTCACACAGACCCAGGCCTGGGAAGTAGCTCTGTGGGGATACCAGGCACAGAGCTGTTTGTTTGCATTTGTCCCAGCATGGTGTATGCTCTGCACTGTCAGGGCAGAGCGGAGTGGATAATTGACTGGCCAGGAGAGCCACATACTCTGTCTTCATCGGCTCACAGCTTAATGGGGACATTATTCACATGGACTTGTGGCTGTTTAATTATGGGTGGTGTCGTGAGAGCTGGCATCTGGAGATAGGGTCCCTGGGACATGCATCTGGGTGCAAAAGGGGAGGCTGGTGCCGTGGCTGGCTGGGTTGCTGGAGAATCGGCGTGGCCCTGGTGAGTGTCAGTATTTTTATCCCATGAGTAGTGGGAAGCCATTAGGCATTTTAAAGCAGAAAAGCAACAAGATCTGATTTGTAACATTAGGCATCAGGCACTGCTGGCTGCCTAGGCCAGGCAGAGGGACTTGGCAGGGCCACACAGCCATGTCCTGGCTAAGTGCTGGGAAGCATTCTTAGTGAGACTCAGCCAAGCTGGAGAGGCTGCTCCTGGGCAGAAGCGCCAAACGCCTCCCACTGATACTCCACAATATCTACTTCCTGATAAAGTATGCACTCGTGTTTGGGGGCGGGTGTGTGTGTCTAAAGGACCTGGAAGTATATTCCATGCAGGCACTGGGTCCCTGAAGCCAAGGACAGCAGATTCAGGGCAGCCGTCATTTGCATCTGATTGGGAGGTACTGGCAAGGGGTGCTATCTCTAGGGCTGGGAAGCTGAGGTAAAGTGCTTGCTGGCCTGCAGTCAGTGTTCTACAGGGTTCTTAGGGCCACAAAGATAACCCTGTGTACCCAGCTTCATGTCGGCTGGTAGGCAGAGGACTTGGATTTGGGCATGGGCAGGTGCAAGTTTGCAGAGTTGGCTAGCTGCATGGTCTCCAATGCAACTCGCTTCATGCCACAGGCACTGGGTTTATCTGAGGACCTGTCCTCCCGGCAGCCTCTTATGTGGTTGGTGCAAGTGTGGACCAGAGTGTGTCACGTTTCTTGGGGAGAGAGGCTGGCACACATCAGGTTTGATGACTTTTAAATTTTAAAAAGGGGCTTTGCTGTTAACATCTTCCACACTAAGATCAAAGCCTCCTGTCTTCTTTGGAGAGCACAGCTGTGAGTGAGGTGCCTTTGTAGCTGATAAGAACCAGGCCACTGAGTTTGGAGGGGCTGCAGCCCCCCATGCCCTGCTGGTGCTTTGACTTTCCAGCAGAGGGCAAGTGTGGGCATCCAGGTTGCATCTGTGCACGTGTGGCTGAGAAGACCAGGAGAGCAGGGCCACTGTGCAGTAAACTCCAGTGGAGCCCAGGCCTTGGGCAAATGGCTTATGCTGGGCCAAACATGAAGGTGTTTAGCATAGCTGCCTAGCTCCTTCCATCCTGGAATGAGTCTCCTGAGGCCAGCTTCCCACAGGGCCATCTCCTCCCATCTCTCCGTCTTTGTCCTAATTTGATATCTATTGCTGAGATAAAACGGAAACAGCTTGGGGAGGAAGGGTTTATTTGGCTTACATGTCCCAATCATATCACTGAAGAAAGTCAGGGAGGAACTCAAAGCAGGAACCGAGAGGCAGAAGCTAAAGCGGAGACCATGGAGGGATGCTGCTGACTGCCTTGCTCCTCATGGCTTGCTCAGCCTGCTGTTTTGGACCTTCCAGCACTGTCTGCTCAGTGGTGACACTGCCCACATTAGGAAAATACTCTGCTGACTTGCCTACAGGCCAATCTGATGGAGGCAGTTCCACCAAAGCAAACAAAAAGCCAGCAACCAACACAGCCCTTCTTGTTACCACTAGCTTGCATGGTCCCATCTGTGCTGCTCTCTAACCCTTCAGCTGTGTCAGACATTATATCATTGTGCCTCAGTTTCCCACAGTTCGGTCAGTGGACTTGTCATTGTTATCTTGAGCAAGGGGACTGTGCTATGCATGGCATCTTGTTTTGCCGGGATACCAAACTGGGACCCATTGTGCCACCTTCTGGCTCAAGGGTATTCAGAGGGGCAGCCCTCCTAAAACTTCTGCTGAGGATCTGGGTCTTTAGACCCTTGTTGCTGCCGCAGCTTCCCTTGAAAGGGACACTGGCAATGTGAACTCTGAAGTCTCACTTTCCTCTGGCTGGGCACGGATGAGACCCTTACTGAGGATGCCCTCTTGGAACAAGATCCTTTTGATCCCTCTCCTGCGTCTGAAGTGCCTTCCTGCTGGTCCTTCATGGAATTCCTGAGGAGGGCCACTTCTGAAGTGGTTGACTCAGAAAAAGAGAGTTGACACGAGAGCCCTGCCTCAGGTCAGCTTGCCCTTCACTCAAGACCATTACTATGAATACAGCCAGCCAGCAGATGCAGAAGACAGGGCAAGGTAGGTGCTGCTATGTGGGGCACTGTGAGGATGAGGGGTGGTCTGCAGCCATGTGTATTTGCATAGAACTATTGGTTACACATAAGGGGCACAGGATTGGGGAGTAAAGAGCTTGCTATACCAGCATGAGGACCTGAGTTTGATCCCCATGACCCATATTTGTTTGGTTTATAAAGTTAGGTACTATGGCTTATATAATCCTATCCCTGGGGAGGTTGACAGATGGAGCCCTGGAACTCGCTGGCTCAGCCTATCTAACTGGTGAGCTCCAGGTTCAGTGGGAGATCAGATCTCAAAAGTTAGGATCACGGGACTAGAGGAAGACACCTGTTGCTAGCCTCTGGCTTCCATAGGCATACACAGTAGTTGCACGGATGCCATATGGTATGTGAATTGCACACACCTGTGGCATTGCACCGTCCTTCCGTGAAGTCAGGCTGGGGAGCAACAGTGCAGAGCTAAGTGGTGGCAGCTGAGGGCCCCTTGCCTGGAACAGATCCGGGCTCGTTACTTTCCACTGTCAGACAGGAGCTCTGAGAGATCCTAAATATCTGTGGGTTTAGCAGCTGGGTAGACTGTGGGCTTGCATGTCTGGGCCAGAACCTGTTAGTCATACTTCCCAGCGTCTCCATTCCCAGCCGTGCTCACTGCCTGCTGAGCCCCAGCCTGAGCGGGCATTCCTAGGCTCTCGGGGGCTGAGGGGTACCATGACAGGGACATAGAATATCTTGGCCTTTCTTGGGGGGCGGGGCAGGAACTCTGTGACTGCTACTCAGTGTGCTCTAGCTGGGTCACCCTCTCTAGGACACTTTTTGTTTGGGCAGCTTGTCACTTGTCATTGTGTCTTCACAAGGAGAGCTTGTCTGGACCATTAGACTAGTACTGCAGCTTTGGTCACTGGGCAAGCCCTCTCCTCCTGGGCTCTCTTCTTGTACCTGCAGTCCTATATATTCATGGCAGACTGAGGGAGCAGAGGTAGAGGCAGGTGGCCTAGTACCAGTAGACACAAACAGAAACACCTAAAATTGGGCCACAGAGAGGAATGGGCAGCCTAATGTAGGTGGCCTTCTAATTGCTGATTGAGTTGCCGACTGAGATCTCTAGGAAGGGATCATGTGTCCCTAACATCTGTTAGCATCCGCCTCGCCCCACCAGAGCAAGGCCACAAGTGCTGGTGCCTGCTCTGCTGAGAGGGCATGGCCTCAGCCTCTGCCCATTGGAGGCTGATGCCAACTGGATGATGATCACAGCCACCAGTATCAGGTTCTTCTGTCCCATGATGGAGTGTGCTCTCATCTGCTGCTGCCTGTACTAAGCGGCAGAACTCTGGGATGCAGAAAGTGGATCAGCTAGGCCTGGTGATGGATGCACACTACTTCCTGTACTGGGTAGTCATCACTGTCCATCGGAGTCCAGTCTTCTTGTGGAGCTCTTTGTCCCACACCCTTGGAATCCACAAGGAAGGGTCCCCATTATTGACCACGTCTTTGATCATAAAGCAAACCTTCATAAAACCTAAGAAATCAGGTACCAGAGATGGCTCAGTGGGTAACAGCTCTTTGCTATGTGGACATAAGGACCTGAGTTCAAATCCTTTGTACCCAGGTAAACAGACTGCACATGAGCCTGCCTGTAACTCCAGTGGCATAGGATCTGAGGCAAGAGGATTGCTGGGGTTTGCTAGCCACCAGCCCAGCTTGGGGATCAGGGAGAGCCCTTGTCTCGAGACTAGGTTGAGAGTGGTAGAGCAGGACACTTGTTGTCCTTCTCGGGCTTCCACATGCGTTGTATGGGTATTTACATGAGCATATACATGTACATGCATGTATATAATACAGACACACACACTTAAGGTGCATAGAGAACATGTCATCGCCACACCAAACTTAAACTAGATGTCAGTAACAGAACACAAGAGGGAAAGCTGTGCCCATGTGGGAATTAATAGCATGGCTCTGAACTGCCTGCGGATCACACAGGAAGTGGAAGAGAAGAGGAACAAGTGAGCGCTAATGAAAACATGCTCATCAGATCAGATCCGTGGAGAGAAGAGAACCTGCGGCGCCCAGTGTTCCAGCTGACAGAGCAGAGGCCCTGGCCCTGCCACCGGGAGGACATGGTGAGCAAAGGAGCCCGGGGTGAGAAGGAAGGAGGAGGTAATGAACTTGAAAAAAGAAACACAATTGAGAAAAATGCAGAAGCAAAAAGCTGTTTTTCTGGGGGGGAAAATCTATAAAATTGACAAACTGCCAACAAAAGTGAAACGTACTCGGAGAAGCAAACGAGCGGTCTCAGGCATGACACAGGGACACTGCTGTAAAGAGCCTGTGGCCTCCGAAGGATGGCACGTACAGGAACACCAGCTTGTCACTAGCAGGTCTAGTCAGCCCTCCGAACCAAAACTTCCCCAGCACGGTGCCCCACCTATCATCTTAGACTGAGGAAGTAGAGTCAGGTGGGTCAGAGTTCAGTCCTTCTGGGCTACGCGATGAGTTTAAGGCCAGCCTGAGCTACGTGAGACTCGTCCTCAAAGGTACAGACAAAAGAAACACCCGAACCAAGATGTACAGTAAGGTTGATGAACACTTTAAATGTGAGTCACAATTAAAATGCTCCAAAGAAAGAAGGTTCCGGGCCTACCGGGTTGGTTCCCGTGGGGTCCCTGCTCACCAGCCAAAGCCTGATGAGCACCAGCTTGACTCACCCGTCTTCCACAAGGCAGAGGGCATCTAAAAAGTACAGCCAAAGGGAACCTGGTGCTCACAGGATGGGGCTGTGTCATGGCAGCCAGTGACACATGCATGGCCGACCCTGCAGAGACGAATATGCTGGAAGAGACGCTGTTGCTGAAGCTGTTGCCATGTAGTCAGAGAGCTAAGCTAACAGGAAGAAGCTGTGACTTGCATTTCCTTAAGTGGACAAAGATTCTGGAAGACCTTCTACCCAACTCCAGCTCCACCTTCCCCCATCCTGCTTCTGGAACCCCTGCAGGGGCTCTGTGCTGTCAGAGCCCCTGTAGGGTCAATAACAGTCAGGTATCAGCTGTCACTCCTCCTCCCCCGCTCCATCCATCTGCTTCCAACTTCTAAGGGAGTTTTTGATGCTGTCCCTTTTATTTTCTGTGGTCCGACTTCAGAGAAATGAGACTGCCTTTATTCTCAACTGCAGTGGCGCTCTAGGAGATCGCTCCTAAGTGCTGTGTCTCATGGCCATCTTTATCAGTCCTTATGCTTGTCTGTATGTGGGGTTCTGATACTGTTGCTGTTTCTTTTCTAAGGTAAAGTTTGCTATATAGCTCAGGCTAGCCTTGACCCCTTATTCTCTTACTTTGGCCTCCTATGCTGGGATTAAAAGCATGAGGTGTGTACTACCAGGCTCAGCATGTACTACCATGTTTTTGTTGTTGTTGATGTTTTGTACGTAAAACACACATACAAACCAAAAAAAGAAACTAAAGGGAAACAAAGAGAAGCATGCTGTTCATACTGTCAGCTAACTGTCTTCATGGTGAGTGTGAGCTTCCCCGTGTCCCTGGACCTTCTGCAATCTTCTGTTGGTTTTGTATCACTGGAAATGGACTCCAGCACATGCTCCCACCTCCATGAGTGTACTCCTGCATGTGCTAGTGAACTTGTGTAGGGGGGCCTGTGGGCACACGGGCAGGTGTGTGTGTCTGTGTCCCAGGCAGCTGGACATAAATCTCACTTAACATTCCTCAGAAGCTACTGATCATGGTGCTTTGAGTCCTGGCCTGGAATTCACCAAGCAGATTAGGTAGGTGGGCCAGAGAGCCCCCAGGATCCTCCTGTTTCCACCCAGCTCTTATAAACATGGGTTCTGGGGATCAAACTCAGGTTCTCCTGCCTTTGAGCCCAGCACTACCTTTGTGTGCTGTGCAGGCTCCTTTGGGTGGCCGTGAACAGGTAGTGGATGTGGTCATTTGACTAAATGGCTTCCTAAGCTCTGGTCCAGCATGCCCACTTGGGTGGACTCTGTACCTGTGACCTCTTAGCGCTGTCATCTTCCACTCAGCACAGCACCCATGGGGGCATCTCCTTAAAGGAATGTTTCACCCCCATGGCTGAGTCTGGAGGCAGGAGGTGCATCTTTCCAGCTGACTCTTCTTTTTCTGTCTGCTTTACCCGCAGATAGCCTCAGCATTAAGCTCACCTGTCCCTGAACACAAGCATCTGCATATTTATAGAGATGGCTTTTTCTTATTTTGTAATTATGTGTAAATGTGTGTGTGTTTGCACAGGCATGTGCATGTGAATGCAGGTACCTGTGAAACCCAGAAGAGGGCAACAGAGCCCCTGGATCTAGCGTTATAGGCAGTTTTTGGCCAGCCTACTACATGGAGTGAATGGTGGTTCTTTTGTAAGAGCAGCAAGTGTCTGTAACTTGCTGATGAGCCATTGATTGCTCCAGCCCATGCATGTGGGTTTTCTTTTCTTTTTAAATTTTATCTTACTTTATTTTATTTTATTTTTTGGCAGTGCTCTACACATCTTAGGGGGGATCATCTCACTCTGCCTTGTATAAATTTGTCCCCAAATGTTTTCTTCTCTCTGATGCTGTAATAGATGAAGTACGCAAGAGAGTTTGCACATGGTGATTTGTACGGTGCTGCTTTGCTGGGTTTGTGCATCTACAGGGCATCTGTGAAGAGGAACAGTTTGCTGTTTTTACAATTTGGAAGCTTTTATTTCATTGTCTTGTCTAATTGCTTTGGCAGTTTAATCAGATGAAAGCAGTCAGAGCAGGCATTGTCTCAATATTTTAAAAAATTACTTAGATTAGTGTGTGTGTGTGTGTGTGTGTGTGTGTATGTGTGTATGAACACGCACGCCGGTGCTCTGGTATAAATGTGGAGGCCAGAGGATGACACTCAGGAATGTGTTCTCTCCTTCCATCATGTGCTGGAACTCAGGTCATCAGGCTTGGTGGCCATACCTTAATCCTAAAGAAATTTTGCAGTTGTCCTTCCCTGCTTTTGTTTTCTGTTTATGTGCATTGGTGTTTCATATGTCTGTATGGGGGGCTCAGATCCCCTGGAACTGGAGTTACAGACAGTTGAGCTGCCATGTGGGTGCTGGGAATTGAACCCAGGTCTCCCGGAAGAGCAACTGGTGTTCTTAAGCACTGAGCCATCTCTCTAGTCTTAAATTTTTTTTTTCTTTTTTACATCCCTGACTTTTTTGTTTTTGTTTTTGTTTGGTTGGTTTTTGGTTTTGTTTCAGAGATGACATGTCCTGTTGAGGCTGCTGCCCTCTGTGTTCAAGGTGACAGGGTTTGGTGAATGGATTTTCCTGTGTCAACTGAGAGTAGAGTAGGAAGGACTTCTTGCCCTTGGCTCATTAGAGGGTTGCCCAGCACATTTTCAGGTGTTGCGATGCCGTGGATTCCTGCTGATTTCAACCCCCTTGCCACAGCATGGAAAACTTTCAGGGAACAGCTGGTATGTGGCTAAGGGGGAGCCACACCTGTCCCCCATGTTTACATGGTTAGGCTTGTCCCCCTGGGTTTACTGGTCTCAGATCCATAGTTATTTCTTTTAAAAAATAATTTTAGATTTTGTTTCATATATTAATTTCATTTTAATTTTAGGTTTGCAGTTTTGTCATTTGAACCCTTGACCGCATGTGTGTTAGGCAAGCATGCTACAGATCTACCTTCCCAGCCTTTTTCTATGACTACTTTTTACATTTTGTGACAGGATCCCACAAACTGCTCCTTGAACCCACGAGTGGCCCAGGAAAGCCCTTAACTCTTGATCCTGCTTCCCCAGTCTCCACGCAGCTAGGTTGGCAGGCCTATGCCACCAGGCTCAGATTGGCTGAAGTTTTCTGGAAGTGTCTTTGCCTCCACTCAGCTCGCTGCTGGTTTCAGAGAAGGGGGCTTCCTCCTTCCTTTCTCTGCAAAGTTGGGGAAGATCGTGTGATCCTTTGAGTATTTGTTTATGTTTGCTGGCCTAGCCTTCTTCCTTGTTTGGGAGTCCCTGAGTTCTCTTTTGACCCTCACATTGATCACAGGTTTATCTGCTTCTTTGGGGTTCACCTTGGAAGGTGGCATCAGTAGGAGACTGCCTGTATCATCTTGGCTACTTGGATGTGTTGTTCCCAGTTGTCCGTAGCATCCTTTTGTGACCTTTGTCTTGTGGTGCCCTCTCACATCTTCCAGGTTCGTGGTGAACTCTTCTCTTTGGTTGGTTTTGCTTGAGAGCTTCCTCTACAATCTTTCACACAACCCAGTCCTCATAGTCTCCAGCCTGCTGTCAGCTGTCAGCTCAAGCTGCTCTCCTTCCCTGCTTTTCTTTTGGGCTCATTGTGACATCTTTGATGTGACATTTTCCTTGTGTTTGTAGTCCTCTGATTCCTCTTGGTGTTTGTCTCTGGTGTCTCCTAATCTCCCTTGCGAGTTCTTTTTTTGTCCCAGGAGTGACTTCACATTGTAGTTTCTTAAATCTTTGTTTTATAGGTGTGTGGCTGAGTGTGTATATGTGTGAGCCAGGTCAGCTTCAGGAGCCAGTTCTCACAGAGCCTAACACCTGCCATTTGAGGCAGCATTTCTCAGTGCCCTGGAGCTCACCAATTGGTTCCCAGCCTTCCTGATACTATGACACTTGAGTACAGCTTGTTTATGGTGATTCCCAACCATAAAATTATTTTCATTGCTACTTTGTAACTGTAATTTTGTTACCATTAAAATTCCTAATGTAAACATCTGTGTTTTCCAGTGGTCTTAGGTGACCCGTGTAAAAGAGTTGTTTGACACACCCCTCCCAAAACAACCCACACCACACCTCTTGGGACTCTAGCATTTATATACCCTCTGAGAAGTCCCTGGAGTTCCAAATGTCACACAATCACAGAATCTATCTGCAGCTGGCAAAATCATGCCCCTGCCAGAACAAAAGGCACATCATAGTCAGCTAACGTGGACAGTCTGAAGCGGCTCCTTATCCCCACGCCTGGCATTAAGATGAAAACATATTCTTACAATATTTCTGTGGTTTTTTAGGAAACTAAAATTCCACAGTTCTCACTATGGAATAGAACTCAAGTCCTCATGCTTTCAAATTGGTCACTTACCCACAAAGCCATCTCCCTAACAGGACTGTTGAATTACCTCCTGCTGTCCCTCTGCCATTGATCTCCAGCTTCATTTATGGTAGGCATTCTACTAAATGAATATACTAAGACTTGTTTTGTGGCCACACATTAGGTCTGTTCTGGAGTGTTCTATGTCCTATTTCAAGCCAGCCAAGGCTACACAGTGAGATCCTAGCTCATAAAACTGTACTTGAACTCCTGGTCCCCTCTACCTCCATCTCAGGACGGCTAGATCACAGGTGCATACCCATCATGCTCAGTCTTTTCTCTATTCTTGAAGTGGAAGCCTGGGTTATTGACTTGAGATAAGAACATTGGATACTATACATTTTGTCTCTGAGCCTGGCTTTCTTGGATACACTATGTCCAGTTCAACATGTTTCCTGATTTCCTTTACTTTCTTTGAGCAGTCTGTTTAGTTTGTGTTGTTATATTTCCAGGTGGCCAGAGCTTTGCTCTTGGCTTGTTTTAGTTTCTGCTTTAGTCCTGAAGTGCTCTCTGGACACTTCCTTTCCTTTTAGCCCCTTGTAGCTGTCTGGCTTCTGGACTACACAGAGTTTAGGACCTTCTCCATTTTTTGGTCTGGGATCAGCACAACATGAGGAACTGTATTAAAGGGTTGCAGTGTTAGGAAGGTTTGAGAACCACAGCTCTAAAGATTCTGGAGGTTGTTTTTCTATTTACAGTTTCCCCTCTAGCCTGTGGTTACCCTCCAGGGTGGACCATGGGGCCTGAGACACAGATTCCTTACCTGCTTCTAACCAAGCTTCAGGGTCAGCCAAGACCCCCTTCCTTACACCTGAACAAGTGCCACCCACTGCTGTCCCCCCGACCTTCCATGTGTTTGGACTGTGGTAGCACCTGGTTACGTCACGGTCTCCTTACAGGTTGAAGGTGGAAGAGCTGGAGGGTGAGCGGAGCCGTCTGGAACAAGAAAAGCAGACGCTGGAGATGCAGATGGAGAGACTAACCCTACAGGTAGGTTCGGGTGGCCAGAGAGATGTTCCCTGCACAGACGGCATCCTTCCAGCTCCGGGAATGAGACCCGGACTTCCTCCTACACATCCACTCTCACCTGGCTGAGAGCTACTGCTGGGCTCTGCAGAGCCACAGGTCTGCGCCCCTCCAGCCCTCTGTGCAGGGACCGCCTCATGCCCTTGGTTCTTGTGCTTCTCAGCATGGACCTCGGCCTCTCTTCTCTGGTGCTGTCCCCTGTCACTCCCATTTCCCTGTGGCCATGACCTTCTCTGCTGTCTGCATAGGACTGTTTCTTTTCTTTCCTAGTTTTCCTCCTCCTGATCACACTGCTCATGGCAAGAAGCCCACAGGTTAGAGATTGCCCAGATTCTAGACAGGCCATTGATTTTTACCTTGGCACCTATTAGAGGCAATCAAATCGTGTCCCCATTACCAATCTTGGTGATGGGGGAGGTGACAACTTTGATGAAGTGAGGTGTTCTGAACCTTGGCTGTACTCATGCCCAGCCAGGCCTAGGACCTGTCATGCTGTTCTGTTCTAATTGGGCCACTGTCCTGGGCTGAGGGCTGCTGGAGGGTGAGTCAAGGCCACCTGGCTGCAGAACTATGTCCGGATGGGGTGATAAGTGGATTTCAGTGCGGCTCACAGCAACAACACAACTAGAAGAGATGCCAGTATTGTATGCCCCGTGTGGGTGACACAGGACTGGGATTTGCAAGATCTCCTTCCCGCAGGACCACAGTGTGTGCTGGCACTGTCCACCCCTGCTCTGTGCTGCTGTGTGGAGCACTGTGTGGAGCACTGTGTGCAGGCAGGCACTGAGTGCATACATATGGGAACCACACTCACAGCGTGTCCGAAAACAGCATGGCGGCCGAGTCTGTGGCCCTGGAGAGCAATGTCCATGTCATCCCTGGGTCAGGAACCCAGGGATGGTTTGTCTAGTTGATATGGAGACCTGAGGTGGGGGGAGAGGCAGCTGTAGGAATTTCTAGACAGCCCGATAGCCCCACCCCTCTGTAGGCTGCGCTTCTACTTCAGGAAGGGGGCTTTTACTAGAGCCAGACTGGGGAGAGCGGTCACTCAGACTGCCCCAAGAGGCCTGACTCTTCTGTGTGGGCTTCCCCACTGCTGTCCTCCAGCCGCACTCTGCTCTCGGAGCTGCAGGCTAGAGCAGGCCTCCCTGACTCCTGTTGTATCCTAAACCACCTTCTCCCCTAGCCAGTAGTGAACTTCAACTGGACTCCCAAGATGGGCACATATCAGGAAGTCCCGATGATGGCCAGAATGCCCGGCTCTTCGTCCCTGTCCTGGACCATTCACACTAAAGGTCTTTCCAGGCAGGATTGTGCCCACTGTTTTATTAGTAAATAAAAACCATTTACTCAAGCTGTTTGATCCTGGAAGTTTGGCCCAGTTCCCTCTACATGCCAGCCTGTCCCCTCTGTATCCCCCTATACCCTTGTCAGTCAAACGTGTCTGTTCTGTATGTCCCAGCTGCTGTCATATCTGGGCAGGGAGGATTTTTAGCCCCAGGACTGAACTGGTTCTGCAGGGGGCATTAGTCACCTACGGTAAGTGTCAGAGCTGGCTCCTTATCGCTGTCCTTTCAGTGTGTCAGGAGCACCTGTGTGAGCAGCCTGCATACAAACTGAATGGCAGGGTAGCTGCGGGTCCTTCTGAGCACATGGGGACAGAAGCTGGGACATGAGACTGGCCCTGAGGGAAAGGCAGACAGGCCTGGGTTTGGCCCAGTAGTGGGCCAGGAGGAGTTTCTGGGGTCAGAAGGTGACTTGGACACATGAAAAGAGAAAGGCCGCCCCCTCCACATGCTTTGGGTGGCCTGGGCGTGTTGAGTTCCCACCTCAGCTGCTGTACTTTCCTTATAAGGCTGGTTGAGGAGGATTCTTGAGGGAATCCTGTGCTAGGTCCTTTCTCTCCCCCACTGTCCCCCAGCTGCCTGCAAGGTCTTGTTAGATGCCCTGTCACTCCTTTTTCATCAAGGTCAGAGCCCTCGTTCCCATTCAGCGTTGTTCTTGAAACCTGTGCCCCTCTGGCACTGGGGAAGAAACATCCATCCTGGGGCTTCTCCTTATGGCCTGACCGTAGCATTTGATGCCAGCCCCTTTGAGACCTAGCCTTCTCTGCAGCTCTAATGGGCCTGCTTGGACCTAGAACCTTGTGGTCTAGCCTTTGAGCTTCCTCAAGCCTTACCCATGTGCTCAGTATGCAGGCAGCCTCCTGCACTCCCACTCCGCCTCGCTCTTCCCTCTAGAGAAGAAGAGTGGCTTCGAGTTGGCGCTTCAAGGAAGAGTGATTAAAATCAGCTACGGCTCATCTTAATTGGGAACATATGCTCAGAGAGGAGCTCGACTAGTTAGGACTTTCTGTAATGCGTTCACAGCTGGTTGGCGAGGAAGCAAAACTCCAGTGACCACTTAGAGCTGGGCGTGTGGGTGTGCCTGGGGGCTCGGCGGACGGGTCATCACCACGGATGCATGCAGATTTGTCAAGTTGGCACCATCCTTCCTGGGTCTCCTGGGTCATTGACTGTTTGTACACTGACCAGAGTGACCTGTGTGCGTTGGTAGCTAAGGAGTAGGAAACTGGTAGTAGGGTCTACAGTGGGCTCACATGCCAACTGGCTGGGTGGACAGCGACCTTAGGACTCACTGACAGCCCTGGCAAGGCTCCGGGGAGGTTAGACACAGTGCTGCAGGCCTCGCGTCGCAGCACTGTAGCGGCTGTTCCGAGTTTCAGAGCCTGGACTACATAGTGAGATCCTGTGTGGGAAATGTGGGGGCAGGTATCTACAGGAAGGCCTTGCTTAGAGATGAGGAAACTAAGGCTGGCGCAGAGGCAGATACAGGGATTGTCAGTCTCTGTCCTTAGATACCTTGTATTTTCCCTAAGAGCAGGGACAGCTGCTCATTACAGAGGCCTATGTTCCTCACAGCCTCCCATAAAGGCCTCCATATACGTGCTTCTGATGAGCTAGGTCACGATACTGTGTAGGGTCACCAAGGAGAGGCCTGTCAGGGGCTTTGCCCGTCCTGAGGTGCAGAGGAGCCTGTCCAGGGCAGGGCATATCCCTGTGTGGTGACAAGTGAGGTTCCTCCATGTGAAACTACTGAGCCAGCCCTGAGACTTGTTAATGCCTCCTGGGTCCCACATTATAGGCTAAGGGCGGGCCTCCATGGTCGCGGGCTTACTGCTTTTCCCCAGTGTTTTAACTGCAAGCATTTTCAAGATAGAGAAGTTGAAAGAATTTTACAGTGAATGCCCACTTTCCCACCACCTACATCCTGTCGGGAACGGCACACTTGTGGCTGTATGACATTCCTATCCATCCCTCTGCCATCCATTAGTCCGTTTTATTCTTTTGATGCATTTGAAACTAAATTGCAGACATCTGTACACTTCCTCTAAGCACTTGAGCATGCATGTAATTAAGCGAATTCATCTCTGGAATTTGATGCCCACCCCCCACCCCCACCCCCGTCCACAGTATCGTCTCATCATGGTGCAGAGCTCCTCCCTCCACCAATGAGGCTGTGCCAGTGGACCCCAGCGCTAGGCCTCTGAGCGGGCACATTCCTCTCACAGTCGGGGGAGCTAGTCTAGTGTCCGTACCACCTTATAGTCTTTCTAAAGTGCTGCTCAGAACAGAGCCCAGACGGCTGCCCAGTGACATTTAAAATCAGTATATCTTTTTTGGAAATGGAGTGGGCAGAAAATTGCTGGGTTTCCTGCGAGCGGAAAGCTTGCTGAGCCTGCAGGCGTCCCTGCTCCTGTCTGCGTCACAAGCAGAAGTGCAGTTAGGGTGCCCAGCCTCACCTCTTCCTGTGCCCACACCTGCCACACACACTTCTACAATGTCAGGGTGTCACTTACCATGAGACTCTTATGTCAGGCAAGGCCCTAAGATAATGGGATTATCTGGGTCCTTGAGCTCCAGGCTGTGCCAGCACAAGTCTCTGGTGGCCCAGCCCTTACCTGAGTGCTGGGAGATGCTAAGGAGGTAGCGTCAGAGCTCTCTGTGGGAAGGTCGTGGGTCATGGGAAGCAATAGCATACCACAGAGCAAGAAGTGACATACCAGCATTCAGACGTCAGAGCAGAGACCTGGGCTGTCCTCTAGGAGCGTCCCAGACAATCCCTGCACGCTGTAAGTCCTCAGCCCAGTTCTTTCCCAAAGACCTGAAATGTCTGTGAGGCCCACAAAGCACCGCCCTTCTCTGTGTCATGCAGTGGCACCTAGGCTGCAAGGACCCAGCCAGACATCCCTCTTGCCACTCATGGTCTTGAACTCATTTACTCTGCCTAACCCAGCTATGGCTAGCACTCCTGTCCTGCTCAGCCTAGCCATGGTCAGCACCCTCCTCTCCAGGTGTTCACAGAGACTGTGTTGTTGCAGCGTTTGATCCCCAACCCTTGCCCCAAGACCTGTGCAGCTCCCTGTGGGCAATAGCCATACCTCTCCTGCAGACTTGGAATCTTGACTGCAAGCACGGGAATAGGGTGAACCTAGAGACTCAGTGTTGTCTATATGCTTGTATTTACACCAGCATGCTGGCTGATGTCTCTTAGTCTGGGGACTTCCTTTGTGCCCCTCTGGGACAGCTCTGGTTTTCTCTCGTGTCTTGCTGTACGCACTGTGCTGTGTGGGGACTCCTTGTGGACCATTACTCCTTCACCAGTCTTGCCTGTTTTTTCCCTTCCCCTTTCTTCTTTGCAGTGCTCAGATTGTATCCAGGGCCGTGGGTATGCCAGGTAAGTGCTCCACTGCTGAGCCGTGCACCAGCCCCTCACGGGGAGATTCTAGGCAAATGCTCTACTATTAAACTATATCCCCAGCCTTCTTTTTCTTTTTTATTGTGAGACAGATTCTCGCTATGTTACCCATGTTGGCCTGAAACCTGTTCTGTAGGCCAGGCAGGCCTTGAAGGACTTGTGATCTTCCTGTCTCGGACCCCATGTAGCTGGGATACCTCCCAGCCTACTGCCCTTAGCATCTTGCACAAGACAAGCATATGTCCCTCCTAACTCTACCTTGTACCAGGGTTGGGAGCTGGCCTTGACAGAGAGGAGCTCAGCGTCTCTCCTGGAGTGGCCTCCAAGCCCCGCCTTGTGGAATGTCTGTGAGGTAAGATGCTCAGTGAGAGGGCAGAGCACAGACCCAGAGGCTAGTGCAGGCGGCTCATGTTTATTAACGCTGGAGACTGAAAACAGCCACTTGCTGATAGGCATTAGTGTGGTGAATTTCCACAGGCACTGATTTCTTTTGATTGTTTTTGAGCAACTGATGCACCCTCCATACTAAGCCCCTCCTCCTACAGAGCTTAGTCCCTTGGGCCTACAGGCCCTCAAGCACCAGCTACTTCTCCTTGCTGGAGCACTGAACTTGCTGGAACCTTGCCTTCCAATGAATCCAGGGTCCTCATACTCCACAGATTCCAACTTGGACCTTTACACACACACACACACACACACACACACACACTCTCTCTCTCTCTCTCTCTCTCTCTCTCTCTCTCTCTCTCTCTCTCTCTGCCGGACTACTGCCTCAGCAGTAGTCTACTGGTTTGCAATTAGCAGTCTGGTCAGGAGACATAGGTTCTCTGACAGCCTCACATGGGTCCAGTGGTCCCATCTTGCAGTAGCTTTGTGCCTTCCTAGCTTATTCCTATTGGCATCTCTATGTGAAGCCTGCTCAACAGCACACATGACCCAGAAGCCAGCTACGATGACAGTCTTCCTCTCTTGATACATCTAAGGTTTTGGTGATCTCACTTTTACCTGACAAGTTAAAGGGAAAGGGGAAACAAATAGAAAAGACTGGTGAAGATGGTAAACACCCACACAGAAACTGCTCGGACGTGCAGTGTGCACAGCAAGACAAAAGACAAAACCAGAGCTGTTTCAGAGGGACACAAAGGAGATCCCCAGACTAAGAGACATCAGCCAGCATGCCGGTGCAAGGAGGGCGGGCGTGTAGACAGCACTGAGTCTCCTTGAGGTTCTTGTGAAGGATTTAGCTGAGAATGTTAGAAGTCTAATGGTTGCTGCTGCTGCTGCTGCTGCTGCTGCTGTTGTTGTTGTTGTTGTTCTTCTTCTTCTTCTTCTTCTTCCCCTCCTCCTCCTCTTCCCCTTCTTCCTCCTCCTCCTTTTTTCTCCTTGCTATTCAGAAATAGAACTCAGCTTTGTACATCATAAGGGATCTACTACTGAACCACACCCCCAGTCCCTCACTGTGGTCTAGACAGGTGCTGTACCACTGAGCCACACCCCTAGTCTCTGGTTGGTTGATTCTAGTCAGGTGCTTTATAACTGAGCCACACTCCAATGTCTCAGCACTATAGAAACCTGTGACTAATATTTTTCGGTGAATTGTCATTCTCTCACACACTCTTCTACAGCAAGGTACACTGAGAGGTGAGCATAGCAGCACCAACATGGAAACTATCCAGGCAAACTGTCTCCATGGGGAGCTGAATGAATGGAACAGCTGCCAGGGACCGGGAGAACTACATAGAAGAAGCAATGCTCTGTAGGGTGTGGCATAGCTGGCATTATTCAGCATCCTTTTTACCATCTGTGCCCAAAACAGATGGGCTAGGTTGGTCCAGGTGGCTGGCCCTTCTTGCAGTGACAGCCTTACAGTATTCTCTGTTCAAATGAAACACTCTCTGTCATCACGTATGATGTTGGCAGATATAACACTGACCCTGCCACTATGGATAAGACTCTGGTTTCTAGGGGAAATGCCTTGAGAGGCTTCATGATGCTTGCTATGGATGCCATGGCCACTGAAAGACCCCTTTGGAGCCTCTGATCTCAGCTTTCAGCAGTCTGAAGCAGAAGGATAATGAGTTCAAGGCCAGCCTAGGCTATATAAAGAACTCTGTTTTAGGAAAACCAAAATAATCTGAAAGCACCTTGGTTTAATCATGGTCTGTCAAGTTTAGAAGGTTCAGAGGCAGGGGTGGGAGGAGTATTCATTCACTGGGCTCTCATGGAGCACGTGTGTTCATGATAAGTAAACAGATAAGCCCTGGTCTTTCTATATCATGGAATATTATTCACCCCAGAATGAAATCCCGACACCTGCTGCAGTAGAGATACGCTGAAGACATTGGCTAAGAAAACTAATCCGGTCCACAAAGGTCCATGCTGTCGGATTCCCTTGAATATCAGATGCCCAGAAATGCAAAGTGGAAAAGTGGGAGCCATGCTGGGGTGGGGGTAGGGAGTTAGTATTTAATGCCACTTTCAGCTGGGGAAGATGGGCATTCTGGATGGATGGCAGTCAAGGTTGTCCAGCATTGGATGTGCACACTGAGACATGGTTCAGTGGGATATTTCACAGTTAAAAAAAATTGAAAGGAACTGGTGATATGGCTTAGTTCATAGAGCACTCGGCATACGGGAAGCCTGAACTTGCTTCCCAGCACCATGCAAACTGGGCATGGTGGTGCACACTTGTAATCCCAGTACTCAGGTTATGGAGGAAGAGGCCATCATCATCAAAAGGTTCAGGGTCATTTTCCTGGCTTATATAGCCATATCAAGGAGTGAGAGAGGGAGAGGTATGCATTACATACATACATACATACATACATACATACATACATACATACATACTGAATCATCTTTGTCTGATAGAGAGCCAGGGGTAGGGATGGAAGCTCCTGCCATGCACATCAATGTGCTAGAGGTGGTAGCTCTCAGGCCCCACCCTCACAAACTCCTGCTCAGCCCTCATTGACCCTTGACCTTCATCTCTTAATCCTTCTACTGCTGGCTCATGTCTCTGTAGCCTCCTTCCAGCTGTCACCAAGAACCAGGCATGGGGGTTGGGCAGCAGCCAGTTACTATACAGTGAGGACGTCATGAGAACAGACGCTACTTGCTTTCCAGAGTTCCTTCTGGGGTTTCTGGGAATGACAGCCTAAGCTATGACCTGGTAGACCCAAATGGGATACCTGCCCCTCCTCCAAGAACTGTCTCCCCTTCATGTCCACACCCTGACTGTGCTGATATAGAAGCCCAGGTAGCCAACCTTGTCACTAGCAGTGAAGCCATTCTCATCCTCAGTGCTGCGTGTCACAAGGCTGAGATTAGGGTCCTGAGGGCCAGCCCAGTTCATAGCTGGTGGAGCTGGGCCTACAGTTGAGCTCAGCTGGTTCCCCTGTGTCGTCTCTCAGCTTAAGCATACCCATCATCCCTCAGCTCCAGAGCCTCAGCCTTCTAGACCTACCTGTTTCCTCATTTGGTTTGTTGAGGGCATTGGGTTGCAAGACAGATGGAGAAAGGAGGGAGAGAGCATTGGCCTAGGATCTGGAGACCTGTCCTGACAACCCTCTGGCTTCTGCTGTGGCCAACTATCTCTGAGCTTGTGTGTAGCCTACATAGTCCCAGCCTTCCCCAGTGCTGTCCTGTCCAGTTTGTTGGAAGGCACACAGCACTGCACATCTCCAGGCGATCAATCTCCCCAACTCCTGCCATAGTCCCAGGGTCTCCCTTTGGCTTTTCCAGCTCTGAGGGTTTTTGGGGGGGCTTGGGAAGAGTGGTTCTGAGCCTATCTGAAGCAAACTGGATCAGACGGTTTCTTGCTGAGAGAGTAAGGATGAAAGAGGGAATGGTGACCTACAGGTCCTCCAGGTGACAGAGGGCCTTGGGACACAAGTGCTTGGAACCCGTGACTCCTTCTGTTTGCTGCTAGCACTACTCCTTATCCTACTCTAATGGACACAGGCTGATGGGTGTCATCACTTTGCACCTGGTAGCTCCTGGTAATTGTCTCAGTTTGATGGGTATTCTTCAGTTCTTAGGGGTCTTTTGAGATAATCTCAGATCCATGGACCATTGAGAGATAGGCACCTGGGCATGTCTAACATGGGCCTGGGGGCAGAATCAAATAGACAGGCCTTAGTCTCAGCACTTTAGCTTTAGAGATGAAGATGGGCAGGGGGACAGGCAGACAGACTTTAGGATCTGCTTAGAGTACAGGGATGAACCTAAAAGCATTGGGTTGGTTGACTCCTTTGGCTTTTGACCCCATGAGCCACCTAGGTGACAGCTTCCCACCCTGCAAAACTGTAGCAAAGAACATGCTCACATCTGCCTACCCTCTTGTCTTTCCTGAGGACTTGAAGCCATTCAGTGATAGCCACGGCCCTGGGACAGCTGAAACCTGTAAAGGAAGCAGCCCAGTAGGCTCGTTTCAGAGCACTGAGAGTATGCTTGGGAATGTAGATCACTGACTTCCCGGCCAGGTCTGACCCTGCCAGGAGGCCCAAACAGAGCAGCTGAAGAGAGAGGACTCTAAGCATCCTGAAGTGGCCACCAGCCTTCTGCCCTTCTTTCTGAGCTCTGTCTGAGTGCTGGCCTGTGCTTGAGAAAGTCAGATACCCCCTTTCCCTCAGATCTACATGGTTAGACATTGACAAATTGGTGTTGCCCAAGTTTTGTGTTGGAAGCCTGAAGTGCATCCCTGGGCAATCCATTGAGCCTGGGAGAACCTGCCCCAAGGGTTTCCTGTCCTAGCTTACCACCCGCCCCCGCCCCCCCCTCCAGTTCTCTGGCTGAGCTCACAGCCCAGGGTCTAAAGGATGAGATACAGAAGAGGCTGAGGTCTGGTGTGGGCGGTTCTCTAGGCTATCCCCTTCAAGGGGGTTGCTACCGTGGAAGCCACCAGTCCTTCCTTGGCTAAATAAGGCTTACCCATAGTCCTTTTGGATTGTATTCTGAAGCCCAGCAGTCCAGCCTGGCATCTGTGCTGTGTTAACATATCCTGTCCTGTTTTGTGATCTACCTTAGTCACTAGGAACCAGGTACCTGAGGGTGTAGTGAAAACAGCCCTGAGCTATGCTGTTCCCCTAGCCCATTGCTGGAGCTGTTGGGGGCAGGTCAGAAGTATGGTCCAGCCTGGCCTCCTGAATAAGCAGGTTCCACATTCAGTGACCACCTGGGGGCCCTGTGGCCCTCACTTGTGGCCTCTGCTACTTCCTTGATCAAGCTCTACCTACTACTCCCAGACCCAGCAGCCCAACAGAAACCTCACTCTCACTATGGAGCTGTGGAGCTCAGCTGGGAGAGGTATTGATTTAGTTTTGAGTTGAGTGACTTATAAATATGCATGAGGATCGGCAGTTATTTAACTGTGCTTTTTAATTCACCTCGCGTCGCTGCCTCTTTCCAGCAGGTCTCTTGGTATTCGAGTCAGGTACCCAGTGGCAGGCGGCCTTGGCTCTCAGCTTGCTGCCTGGACCTTCCCTGGGGCAACTGGACCCAGAGGAGTGAGGTTAGGGGCAGCTGTTCTTCAGTGGGACATAGTTGAGAGATCTGGTTCTGTTGTAAGGTCAGCAGCCAGGGGTTGCTTTCCTCTGGACTTTAGTTTTTAATTTCCATTATGTTTTTATTATGTATTTACTTTGTTTATATGAATATGCATGTACCATAGCACATGTGTGTGGACAACCTGTGGCAATCACTTCTCTACTTCTATCATGCGGGTCCTAGGGATTGAACTCAGGTTGTCAACATTGACAAGTACCTGTTTGCTTTACCTACTGAGCCATCTCACAGGCTAGGTTGTGTGTGTGTGTGTGTGTGTGTGTGTGTGTGTGTGTGTCTTTACCTTATTGCACCATGTGGGTACTTATAGGTGCCCATGTTGGATGCCCTGCAACTGGAGTTAAAGGCAGTTGTGAGGCATCTGGTGCAAGTGCTGGGAAGCAAATGTGGGTTCTTTCTAAGGGCAATAAGCACTCCTCACCCCAGAGCCATCCATCTCTCTAGCTCAGAAGGGTTCTTAAAGACCAGATTCACTAGAACTGGGGAGATAGTTCAGTGGATAGGACCCGAGTTCAAATCCCCAGCAGCCATATAGAATTCCAGGCATGGCACATATAACCTCAGCAATGGAGGGTAGAGATAAGTAAAGCCCATGAG
Organism: Tokudaia tokunoshimensis; assembly: GCA_036184795.1. Lineage (NCBI taxonomy): Eukaryota > Metazoa > Chordata > Mammalia > Rodentia > Muridae > Tokudaia > Tokudaia tokunoshimensis. The sequence continues at coordinate 30,121,853 of BTHU01000006.1, read as the reverse complement.
CTTACTACTGACTAAAACAGTGAGCTTCCAGTTCAATGAAAAGACTCTGTTTGAAGGCAGTAAAACTAAGAACAGTAGAGGAATGACCCCACCCCAGCTCCATCTCCTGCTCTGGCTTCCATATGTGCCTGTACACTTGCTTATATGCTGTTCACTGCACATACCCATACACACACAAAAAGGACCAAATTCACCATGTTTCCCCTCATAGAGGGAAACTGAGGCCTGGAGGCTCAGAGGGCCTGTGGAAGGCCACTCACACACTAGGGAAGAACATATATGAACCAAATATACCAGATACTGGCCCACTCAGCCAGGTGCTTGCTGATGGCTCTCTGGATGGAGAGCAGTGGCTGGTCACCTCAGCTTACATGGATAGAAGGTCACAGAGTGGGCAGAAGAGCCACCTGCCCTTCAGGGAGTGTATACCATGCCCTGGAGGAGTCCCATGCACAAACCTGCCAGTACCACTGTCCATAGATCTGGGCAGGGGCCACAGAAAGTCCCAGTGTTGACACCTTCCTGCCACACACTCTGACTGTCAGCTCCTGTGTGCCACCATCATTAGCACAAAACATCAGCTCGCTCGCTCAGCAAGTGAGATGTTTTTGTTTAGTCAATGATTGCATCGTGGCTTCAAAGGAAGGTTCCAGAATTTTCCTTTTGAGATTCTTGTCAGTGCCTCCAGTTTCCTCAGCTGCGAATCAAACAAGGCAACAAATTTTAGCAGCAGATTACAGCCATTCTCCCCTTTCTTCCTCAAAGCTGTCATCCTGTGGCAGACTCAGCGAAGTTGCTCGCTTGCACCCATCTGTTCCTCTCACATGCTCACCGGCTCCCTGGACAGTCTTCTTCACACTGGCACTGATGTCCCTGGGTCTGAAACAGGTAGCCCATGTGCCTGGAAACCACGCAGACCCAAACCAGTGCTGAGACAGGATCTGGTGCGGTAGACATGAGCCTGGCACTTTTGGCTGCCTGGCATGGAAGAGGTGTGTCTGGCAATACCTCCTGAGCAGGTGGATTGGCACATTTTAGAAGGATCTGACCTGCTCCCTGGCCTGTGACAGCCCCTCAGGGTCTGCCCAGCAACCTCCCTCCATATATAGTTCTTGGCTGACCCTTCCTTGCAGCAAGGGCCTCGGTGGGTCTGGTGGGGGTAGCACTGATAGCTCTCTCTGGTAGTCTTGAGGACATGGATGACACCCACACAGCTTACCTCCTGCACCATGTCGTCCCTGACCTCTGCCACTCAGTTTCCTTCCCAGTCCAAGCTCTGAAGCTGCTTCTCTCAGCCCTGCTGTAGGACTTGAGCACAGAAACCGAGGTGGGTGCACACATGGCTGTGGACTCAGATGATGCCCTTGGCCCTGCCTTCTCCCTTTAGGTGGTGTCTACAGACAGCTGCTCCTTCATCTGCAACCCTTGTGCCTCCAGGTGATCGTGTAGGGAAGAGAGTTCTTAAATCGGGGTCACTTCTGTCTGCAGCAATGGCCCCATATCTACTCAGGAGCAGAGATGTGTCTGTCATAGGAGGGAGGCTGGGCTGGCTCTCTGGACCTCTTGGTTCTTTATGCTTCAGTTGGTGATCTGATCTCTAAGCGTGTGAAATACATTCTGGCCCGAGAATTGTTCTATTTGTTAAGCATTCATCCAGTAGACTCTGTGCCATACCAGACACACTGTCAGTGCCAGAAGCACTGTGAAGAACAAGATAGACGGCCTTGTCCTCTCGGAGCTGACCTCTGGTGGGGGACAGCTAATAAAACAAGTGTTTAAAATGACAAAGTGTGTTATAAGGTGCAGGTGCTGTGGAGAGGGGACGGCAGGGTAGTGATGGGCTGTCACTTGTGTCTGTCACTTCCTGGCTGGGCACTTGTTTTGAGTAAGCCCTGATGCTTTGCTGTTGACTTCATGCTCTACGGAGTGAGACGGTGGCCTGCCTGGAGCTCTCATGGCGGGAGGGGCTCAGGGTGGTGCCTCTTTCCTCCCTAGGATCTCTCTCTCCCCTTCCCTCCCCCCCTCTCTCTGTATATGTAAGTGTCTGCCTGTTTTTTGAAACAAGGTCTCACTTGTAGCCTAGGCTGTCCTAGACCTCACTATGTAGACTAGGCTGGCCTCAAACTCCTAGAGATCCTCCTGCTTCTGCCTCCTGAGTTCTGGGATAAAAAGTGTACACCCCCATACCCAGCTCACCCCAGAAGTCTTGTGGTGTCTTCTGTGTTGTATGCTCGATATGGGCTATGGGAGCTGATCCAGGGCCCAGTTATTCCTCCCCTCAGCTTGAGATCTCCCAGACCCAACCTGTCAGCCTGTATAGCACCCAAACTAAGGGTTTAGTTGTGGTTTTTAAAGTCTTTAAAAGGAAAAATCAGGAATATCTTAGGCTGCATAAAAATTCCTATGTTTGGGTGAGCATGGTTTCATTGGCACACGTGACGCTCTTCCCTGCCAGTTCCCACGCCTATAGTCTGTGGCTGCTTTCTCCCCAAGCTGTGCAGTGGGCACTGGGACAGGCGGGTAGCCGTGAAGAGCTGGCTGGCTCCACAGGCAGGGCGGGCTGGGCTCTGATCCCTTACCCAGCTCTCAGAGCTGGGCCTGGGCAGGGAAACCGAGATGCTTGTCCAGCCCCAGGGCTGTCACAGCGGGTGTGGGTGATGGATTTCACATGCTTGGTTATCTCCCTGACTGGTGAAATTGCACAGAATAACAGACTGTTGAAATTGCACAAGTAACAGTCTCAGCCCTGAAAGCCAGGGAATCAGCTATCGTTCTGGGAGCCTCTTCATCCCCAGGGCTTTACAAGGTTCTCAGGAAAGCTCTGAAGAGCCTGCCAGGCCTGCTCCCCTCCCTCCCTTCCTCTTCCTAGTTCTGGCTGGTGGCCTCCTCCTTCCCCGCCTTCTGATGAGCATATACTCAGGATGTGGCCCGGGAAGCCAAGTTTGCAAGCCCTACTGCTTCCTGGGTAGCTCTGGCACTTTCTGCTCCCCGTTTCCCCCCACCCCATCCGGGGATTGCAGGCTGGCGGTTTGCTTGTGTGAGGATCTGGCTGTTCTGCTGCTCCTCTTAACCCCTTAGGCCCCCAGAAGCATATCTGGAGGGGTGGCCAAAGACTGACAGACTCTGGCCTGGGTGAGGTACTCCAGGTAAAGATCATACTGCCCTTTGGCCCTACAGAGGGGCAGTGGCCTATAGCAGCTTAGCTCATGGGTCATGGAGGCTTACTGACCACCAGCTGCCTCACTGAATGAGTCTCCCAGCTTCTTTGCTCTGTGTGCCTGGTGGTCTAAATGGGTGGGCTATTTCCTGTTTCCTCAGCAGGCATCCTAGGAGGGGAGACTGAGGCCAGGAGAGCCAGGAAGCCCCCTACATGTGGACATGGAGATAAGTGCCCCTTGCTGAACAGCCCCTGGCACCTGGGCTGTGAGAATTGGATCCCAAGCCCATCAGCGTAGGGCTCATCATGGCCAGTTCTCTGCCTCCATCCTACCCTCTGTGGCAGCCCTGTTACATGCCTGAGAGTAGGGGCACCTGGGGAGAGGTTGACCAGAGAAGACAACTAATTCCTTTCCTTGTTTGACTTCCTGAGTCACCTCAGACTTCACAGAAGTCTGTCTTGGGCCCAGTGGAGGCAGCAGAGAGACTCCCATCTTTTTTGGGTCCCTTCAGTGACTTTGCAGTCACCACCCACTGTCCATTCAGTGCCATGCAAGAATACACACCCCTTCTTGGGATGCCTGCTTCGTGCTAGGCATATGGCTGTCTCATTGGCTGCAGTCCGGGCTTTCCTGATGGCTTATGTGTATACCATTCGGTGCTCATTGGCTCTTTGGATTCTGTGAAGTATCTGTTCACTCATTTTGCCTCTTTTTCAGTGACTGATTATTTTTGAGTTCTAAATAACATCTAGGTATGAGCTGATCAGGTGAATGGACTATGGAGAACAATTCCACTCTGAGGTTCACCTCCTTCCCTAGGGCCCAGAGTGTTTTCAGGTATAATGTATTCCCCTTCCCCCATGCTGCCACCACACATACAGTCCTTTTTTCCTTTTTGATGTTATACAGATAAACATATAATTCTCAAACTCATAATTCTCCTGCCTCAGTTTCCCGAATGTTGTGGTGTACCAGCTTCCGATGTTTCTCTCATGCCAGCACATCGTCTGTCCTACGTGAGACATCGTCACCACAGGATGATCCTGTCCTCTCACAATCTCAGTCCCCTTTAGAGACTGGAGAGATGGTTGAAGAGCTCCCGCATGATAGCTTACAGCCATAACTCCAGTTCCAGGGGATCCAACACCTCTTCTGATCTCCATGGGCCCACACACTCATGTAGTACACATATGTACATGCAGGCAAAGACTCATAAAATAAATAAATCTATAAAACATGAAATCTAGCCTTTTATATCTTGACCTGGCTTCTCTGGAATTGGCATCTGTGTGTGAGATGTCCAGGTCACAGGCATCCTGTCTACCCCCTTCAGTGCCACTAGTCTCAGTCACTGCCTTTGAAACGTGGGGATAGATACCTCCTAGAATCAGCCACATTGCTCTCCTGTGCTTGTCTCTGGCTTGAGGGAGCAATGACAGGTGGATAGCACTCCTGGGTACTGTTAGCTTCTGGTACTGGAGTGAGTCTGTGGGAACTCTCCCTGCCACAGTCATAGCTTCTCGGTAAAACCATTCTAAGGATCAAGGTACTCTTGTGTGCTCAGTTCCGGGCCTCCCTTTCATAGACTTCTTGCAGAGAGGGTTACGTGGCAGGCCTTACAGGGCTGGAGGACAGGCACTATGAGACCAGTCACTCAGTGTTGACATCAGGATTCATTGGATGTGGACAACTGAATGGGACGCAGGTGATACATGCTAGGCCAGTACTGTACGACTGAGCCACACCCTCAGCTCTCACTGGCTGATTCAAAGCAAGTATTCCACCACTAGGCCACATCCTGAGCCCTGCCCCCAGCCCCTCACTGGGGGAGTCTAGGCAGAGGTTCTACCATTGAGCTATATACTCTTAATCCCTTACTGCTGGGTTCTACCTTAGTGTTGTACCACTGAGCCTCATCTCCAGTCTTGTTTTTTTGAGACAGGGTCTTACCAAGTAGCCCAGGCTACCTCTGTACTCACCCTATGGCTCTAACTAGCCTTGTATTTACAATCTTCCTACCTTGCCTTTGGTGTAACTGGGATTACAAGCCTATGCCTTCTGAAACCTGACATTGAGTGTGGTGGTTAGGTAAATTGAGCAGGGTCAATTGACCTAAATTGGTGTGTCTGGAGCACCTGTCATGGCCCAAGGGGAGGAAGACTGCTTTGCTTGTTTTCTCTACCGGTTCAGTCAGTGGTCTCCGCACTCTAAGAGATGAGAACTCATATTGGTAACGGGTTCCCCTGCACACATTGTACAAGGGTTGTCAGAGCAGCTGCCATACCTTGTCATCCACCAAATGCTCGCGTGCTGCCAGGATTCCTCCTTGCGTGTGCTCTAGGAACCTAAGATCCTCGTCTGCACCTGCTGACCCTGCACTGTGTTTGCTCTTCTAGGGTGACTACAACCAGAGTCGAACCAAAGTGCTACACATGAGCCTGAACCCAGCCAGCATGGCCAGGCAACGCCAGCGTGAGGACCATGATCGGCTGCAGGAGGAATGCGAGCGCTTACGGGGACTCGTGCATGCCCTGGAGAGAGGGGGCCCCATCCCTACTGACCTGGAGGCTGCCTCCAGCCTGCCCTCATCCAAGGAGGTGGCAGGTAGGTCGACTCACCCAGCCCTCTCGTCTTTGGAGAGGTATATACGTGGGGCTGCATGGATGGCCTAGCCCACTGGCCCTTGCAGCCAGCTGAGACATATTGCTTCCCTGCAGGCTTCGAAAACAGGGTTAGTCATCCAAGTCTGCAAGCAGCTAAGATCGTCTTAGACCCCCCAAAACAAATTAATACCATTTATCAGTTTATATGTGGCCCATTAATCATGAATAAATCCAATCCTCAGAGAACACAGGGCCATCGCTCACTGGCCTAAGCCCACGTCAGATCCCAGGGCCCTGTGCAGCCAGGACCACAATTCCAGGGAAGAGCAAGACGAGCACAGTCAGTGCCTCTCACCACCCTCCCCAGTCAGTAAGTCAGAGTGACAACCATCAGAACACGTACCTGCACCCTAGAGGCATTGTGGTGGCCACTGGCACCCATCATTGAGCCTTGGTAAGCATGGCAGCCGTGGGGTCCTGCCCCACCTGCTTTGCTCTAGAGCTCCGAAGTTTAAACTTGTGGGCACAAGGGAGAGGCTTGCACTCAGTCTGGCTGAAGAGGGAGCTGGGACAAAGGCATGCTGGTGGCAGGTCCTACAGCAACCCCGTGTGTCCCGAGACCACTCTTGTTCCCTTACCCTTAAGGGCGTTTTCGGCCACTGGGACTGGGATGTGAGTGTGGGGCCTCTGTTGTCTTGAGGTTTATGTCTTGCATGTGGTTCTCAGCTACTTTTCATCCTACAGTTGCTCCAGTTTCCTTTCTGTGTGTTTGTCTTCTGGTCCTAAGGAGTCACTTGGCATTTCTAGTGAGAGTCTTGAACCAGGGAGGGTGGAACTGTCATCAGAAAGCCCTTCCTTCAGGGCAGATCTCAGGATGGAGTGGCAAAGACAGATCCTTCTGTTCCCTTCGTCCCTGCAGTCATTCTGGCTCCCTTCTGCTTCTTGCCTCAGCCCTGGGCCTTCATACAGGGCTCCTGAAGACAGTGTTGGTCAGAACCTGGGGACCTGGAATGATTGAAGGCAGCATCACGGGCCCAGGGCCCCAAGGACCCAAAATCTGAGCAGGAATGTCTAGTGCACCATGTCTTCTGTCTTGCCAAGCTGAGGTGCTCTGAGAAGCAATCAGTACCTTGGAGCCCTATGCAGAGAGCCTGGCATAGAGCAGGGGCTCCATATGGCTTGTTGTTACCCATAGTCTTATAACCTGGCTTTAGGGACACCTGCCGGCTTTTGTGCTCTACTCTGTCAGGCCTCCAGTTTGCCAGTGTCCTCTGTGAGTCTTGTGGTTCCCGTGTTGTGTAAGGGTCAGCTCCAAGTGGCAGATGGTATAGGTCAGGAGAAGATCCTGTTGGCTTACACTATTTCTCTTTTCATGAGTAGTTGGCATGGGTATGTGCATGAAGTGAAGACCCTCCCTCCCTCCCTCCCTCCCTGCCCTTCACCTCTACCCTTCTTCCATGTCAGGTTTTCAGAATAAGGAACTTAACATTGACCCTCTTATATCCCATGGGTCTGTTTTTCTGCACACCACACATGTAAAACAACCCAGTCTGCAACCTAGTCCTCTTGGGTCTCAGACCACTCGCTCTCTCCAGTGGAGCAGAAACAGGCCCTAGAAGCTCTGAGTTTGCAGGCTCACCATTTCACCAACATTGGCAGCCAGACAGAGGTGACCTTGACAACAGATGCACCTCCCTGTCACTGGCTCCCAGCAGCCTGGAGTCCGGTTGGGCTGCTTGAAGGAGACAATTCAGTGGTTTTCAGGTTCCTCTTGAAAAAGGCTGACTGTGTGTGTAGGGACCAAACTCCAGCCTCCCAATGCTCCCAGGCTCAGTGTGTGTGGCCCCCTGCTGTTTCTGGCCCCTGCCATCGAGCTGGTTAATTGCGGTTTAATTAGGCATGCATTAAAATTAAAACAATCTCATCTTGTCAGAGTGACACATTGGAGGTGATCAAATTTATCACTGCTTGACTGGGCACAGCGGGCCCCAGAATTGTCTCTGGGGAAGAGAGAGGAAGAGAGCTGGCTTGTGGACTCCTTTACCTTCAGCCTTACTGGCTCAGGGCCTAATTTGGGGCTTGGGGGTGGTGGTGGAGCATAGATTAGCTCAGGCTCTTCCTATGTAGCTCAGGCTGACCTTAAACTCTCCATTCTCTTGCTTTTAGCCTCCTTAGTGCTGGGATTAAAAGCATGCAGCATTAATGCTTGACTTGGCATTTGGCACTTGACATTTGACATTTGACACCTGGGCCTGAGCTACACTTGAGCTACACTTGGACCGTGTGACGTCAGGGCTGCTGGTGCTCCAGCCTTGATTTACATGTCCCCCATACCAGTGGCCCTGGTTATGGGACCTAGGTCAACTAGAGTGGCAAGGGGGGATCACCAATCAGTTTGGCCGCTTTGCTTTGATACAGACCAGTCACAATCCCTGTTCTCTTGGGAAGAGGTAGACTGAGTAGTAGTAAATAGGAAAGGAGATGCTTTGTCTCAGGTGTCCCCACACAGCTGTCCTGCTCTGGAAGCCCCTGAGGCACAGCATCTATAGAATGATGCTGGCTGGTTGGGTACAGTTCCAGTGCAGCAACCTTCCTTCCCTTTCCATGTAGAACAGCAAAATATCATTGATGCATATGACCTGTGTGGCGGGGCAGGGACGCAGGAGGACCATATTTAAAGAACAAAAACCCAAAAGCTGACATTATTTTAAAAATAAATGTATTAGTTTTCAGCAAGCCACAGAATACTTGGTACACTGTAGAAACTATAAAATTCAGAGCTTGGTACCATAAATAAAATTTTATTGAAACATGGTCTCCTTGTTGTTAGGAATACACAGCAGCAGAGTTAAGCTCCCAGAGACTAGTAGAGTCAGTGGCCTTCCTAGAACCCCAGTAAGGGGCTGGGGCGTGGCTCAGTGGTAGAGTCCCTGCCTAGAATCCCCCAGTGAGGGGCTGGGGGCGTGGCTCAGTGATAGGGCCCCTGCCTAGAATCCCCCAGGGAGGGGCTGGGGTGTGGCTCAGTGGTAGAGCCCCTGCCTAGAATCCCCCAGTGAGGGGCTGGGGCGTGGTTCAGTGGTAGAGCCCCTGCCTAGAATCCCCCAGGGAGGGACTGGGGGCGTGGCTCAGTGGTAGAGCCCCTGCCTAGAATCCCCCAGTGAGGGTCTGGGGGCGTGGCTCAGTGGTAGAGCCCCTGCCTAGAATCCCCCAGGGAGGGTCTGGGGGCGTGGCTCAGTGGTAGAGCCCCTGCCTAGAATCCCCCAGTGAGGGGCTGGGGGCGTGGCTCAGTGGTAGAGCCCCTGCCTAGAATCCCCCAGGGAGGGGCTGGGGGCGTGGCTCAGTGGTAGAGCCCCTGCCTAGAATCCCCCAGGGAGGGGCTGGGGTGTGGCTCAGTGGTAGAGCCCCTGCCTAGAATCCCCCAGTGAGGGGCTGGGGCGTGGCTCAGTGGTAGAGCTCCTGCCTAGAATCCCCCAGTGAGGGGCTGGGGGTGTGGCTCAGTGGTAGAGCTCCTGCCTAGAATCCCCCAGTGAGGGGCTGGGGGTGTGGCTCAGTGGTAGAGCTCCTGCCTAGAATCCCCCAGTGAGGGGCTGGGGCGTGGCTCGGTGGTAGAGCCCCTGCCTAGAATCCCCCATGACTCAGCTATATAGTGTCTGTCTAGCAGTACCTGTTCCAGTGGAGTTCCAGTACTTGGGGGTTGGGGGGGGGGGCGACTTAGGAATGAAAAGATTGAGCCTTAAGTTAAACCTTTCTAAACAAAATCATCTCTTCTTAAAACAACCCTTAAAGTTATGCTCCAACACAAACACTGTAAGAAATGAAGTTAGCAGGTGACAATTCTGACAAGAGAGCAAAAGCTCTCTCTTCTCGTTAGTTGAAGAAACACATTTGCAGGAGATGTGCTCTCTCAGTTTCTAGGGCTAGTGCAGTAATGGAGCAGTTTGGACTGTGTGGATCCATGTGGCACCGTTGTGTATGCCGAGACTTTCAGCAGTTCCCTCCCAATCTGAGTCGTGCCCCACCCTTGACTCCAGGTATCCACTCCCAAGTCCCAAGGATGCCAGCTCCGTCTGTCCCTCCCTTCCTTCGTGTGTGCAGAGCCATGTCTCCAGCATGGTGCCCAGCCTCCTGCGCCTGACAGAGCACCTCACATGTCATTTGCACACTGAGCAGTCTCTTTTGGGTGATGCTTCACAGTGTTCTCGTGTTTCCTTGGGGCGACTGTCGAGATGCTGCAGACTAACCCCTAGGAGGAAGAGAGACTAAGAGTACAGTGCTATCATCTGTCCTGCGCCTGGGGAGGACATGGGACTTGCCACATTCTAGCCCCCAAGGAGCCACCCAGGACACCCAGTCAGGCCCTGAGCATAGCCCCACTGTTGAGTCGCATGACTGGGCACAAAGTGGCCTGCCCTCCATCTGCTCATCCCTCCGCTCTCCTGCAGCCATATTGTCTGGCTTCCGACGTGTTCTGTCAGCTTTGTGCTAGGGACCAATTGCATTTAGGGTGAGTAAACAGAAATAGTGCCACTGCACTTTGGATTTGGGATGCTCGTGGCTACATTTAATAATGCACACATGCACTTATTCATGTGGAGTGAGCCCAGCACGGACACAGGGAACAAGGTTAGCCTCCCAAGGACCTCAGGGAGACCTGGGGAAGGAACCCAAGACAGCCCCTGAGGACTAGAGAGCAGGGCTGTCTGTAGGTTAACTACGGGGACAACTGTTAATTGCTCTGCATGTCCTTAAGAGAAAAGCAAAGGCCATACTTGGTACTAAAAGTGATTGCTAGGTCAGCTGTGGTGGTTCACACATAGAATTTCTGCACTCACAGCCCCAAGTTACAGGATACCTGGAGTTAGTAAAATCCTTATCAAATAAAAGGGGAGAAAAGGAAAAAAGAAAAAAGTCATAATTATTGAAAGAAGATAAATGGAATAAAAAGAGCCAAACAGAAGCCCCTGAGCCCAGGGTCTCTGGTGTAAGAAGTTAGTACACATGAAATGAGCAGTGAGCAGTAAGTCCATGATGACCATCTGACAGATGCCATTAGGACAGCTCTTCAGTGATCCAGGTTAGAGTCAGGCCCTGAGCCATACACTGAAGAGAGGACAGAGGGTCTGCAGCTTCAAACAGGAAGAATCAGCCAGAACAGCCCAGGAGGAACTAGAACTCTTTATCAGCTCACTAAGGAACCTTTGAAGCCTAAGCCAAGCCTGTTGGTACAGTCTGTCATCACAGCTACTTGGGGGGGGGGGGGGGCAGGGAGAGCTCAAGTTTGACGGCCAGCCACTGTCTCCCTAAGCTCTTCTACAGGAGACAGGACCTGGAAACAGAAGACCTGGGAAGTTCACAGGCCAGCTAGCCTGGGTGCTCATTAGTGAGCAAAGACCTTACCTCAGACAGGGTGGAAGGCGAGGACTGGCACAGTAAAAATGGTCCTCTGACCTTCATGAGTGTATTATGGCATGTATGCATGTACAGAAGCACATGCTCACATGTATCATACATGTGCATATCACACACTTTTTTCGTGTACTTGTATGTCACACGTATCACATACATACAAAGTTTCTTTTTTTTTTTTTTTTTTTTTTGGTTATCATGGGCTTTAACTGCTGGCTGAGTAGACTGTGAGAGACCCTCCTACTCTGATACCTGAGGTATCGGGTCATTCACAGATTAGTCCCCTTCCCACCCACTTCTCTGGGTCCAGCCAGAACTTCAAAACTCAGGGGCCAGTGTGGAAAATAGATCCTGAACTGGAACCAAGGAACAGTGTCAGGGGATTCCCCACAGCTGGTTGGGACTCAGGAATGGAACTCCCACAGGGAACGTGGCACAGAACCCTGGGGTTCCCATCGCAGGTCAGGTAGAGCTGAAAACTGATCATCTCGTAAGCATGGCCCTGGCAGCATAGAGTGAGCGCGGGCCAAGAATTGGGGTGAAGGGACTGAAGCTATACCTCAGGTTTTGGCTTTCCCAAGTGCCTGAATCCCTGGCCTCCCTCTCAGCTGCTCCAAGGACTTTGCCTTGTAGTAGGGAGCTGCCCTGGGCAGTGTTCTCAGCATAGCCTGGCTCTTTTCAGTGTCTCTAAAGTGTAGTCCAGGCCCAGCCTTGAGACTGTGAGTCTGGTAGAAGCCCCTCCCCCGCTTGTTTCTATTCTGTGGACACCACCTGGGCTTCTCATCAGGGTGACCCTGGCCTGTGACCCCAGACCTCTCTCAGAGTTTATGCCCGGAGCCCTGCTCCTGTAGTGTACCCTCCCTCCTCCCTCTTCCGCTGACACACCTCACCCCTGCCCTTGTCTGGGTCCTAGGCACCTTGGAGATAGAGCCTTATGCAAATGCTTCAGTCTTGTTCTGTTGTGTAGATGCTTTGTTTTGGAGATGCCAAGGAGCAAACCCAAGGCTCACACAGTACTCCACTGCTGAGCTGCATCCCTAGACTTGGAGTCTTAGTCCAAGGCCCCCTTGGCTGAGGGCAAAGCTGGCCTCCATCTGGTCCCTCTGACACCCTCCCAACCCCCCTCCACACACACACCCGTCTGGAGGCTGCTATGTAACTGCTGCATTCCCAGCTACGCTGAGCTGCTCGGCTCACTGCCTTGTTTCCTTTCCTTCCTGGCATGTCTGTAAACTTTGCTGGGTAGTTGAAGCCAAGTACCCAATTAGGGATTTCTCTCCAGTTTCATTCAGCCCGTAATTGAAGTGGGAGCATCTTATTGCATGACACATCAAACAAGCGTGCATCCTGGAACCCCAGCCTGCGTGTACACAGAAGCCCTGACCTCCCCACCTCAGACCTGCATGTACACAGAAGCCCTGACCTCCCCACCTCAGACCTGCATGTACACAGAAGCCCTGACCTCCCCACCTCAGACCTGCATGTACACAGAAGCCCTGACCTCCCCACCTCAGATCTGCGTGTACACAGAAGCCCTGACCTCCCCACCTCAGACCTGCGTGTACACAGAAGCCCTGACCTCCCCACCTCAGACCTGCATGTACACAGAAGCCCTGACCTCCCCACCTCAGACCTGCATGTACACAGAAGCCCTGACCTCCCCACCTCCGACCTGCATGTACAAAGAAGCCCTGACCTCCCCACCTCCGACCTGCATGTACACAGAAGCCCTGACCTCCCCACCTCAGACCTGCATGTACACAGAAGCCCTGACCTCCCCACCTCAGACCTGCATGTACACAGAAGCCCTGACCTCCCCACCTCAGACCTGCATGTACACAGAAGCCCTGACCTCCCCACCTCAGATCTGCATGTACACAGAAGCCCTGACCTCCCCACCTCAGACCTGCATGTACACAGAAGCCCTGACCTCCCCACCTCACATCTGCATGTACACAGAAGCCCTGACCTCCCCACCTCAGATCTGCATGTACACAGAAGCCCTGACCTCCACCACCTCAGATCTGCATGTACACAGAAGCCCTGACCTCCCCACCTCAGACCTGCATGTACACAGAAGCCCTGACCTCCCCACCTCAGATCTGCAGGGCCAGGTGTTGGCACAGTCAGTGCTCACCAGTCAGGTCGGGGCAGGACCCTTCAGCTTGGGGTCCCCATGGGAAGTCATCCAGGCCTGGCCTGGCAGCTACCACCCACCCTTAGTTTCCTGTCTTGGAGAGAGGGTGGCTTGCACACCTGCCTGCCTGGGCCATCACAGGACTGATTTTATAGCTAGTCTGCGTTCCTTGGCTATAGTCCATGTCATGGGGAACGTAAAGGTTTGGTATGGGGTCCGTCTGACTTGGGGCTGCTGTGGGGTCTGTCTAACTTAGTTGACATAAGTACAGAGGGAAAGTCCTCAGCTCTTGCAGACGCCTGCGCTGTCTGTCTGTCTGTCTGTCTCCCATCCGTGTGTCACCACGCTCTGCAGCAGCACCCTCCGTCCTCGGCTGCCTAAGGATGTAATTAGCTCGTGATTTAGAGAGCTTCCAGCGGTGTTCTCCCTCCACGACAGCCTGGCGATAGAATGTCCCCGTCACCCTGATGGGTCCCCAATGCCCTTGCAGTCGTCCACTCCCACTTGCAGCCTCAGGCAATCACTGATCTTTCCTCTGCCGATGTGTCTTTTCAGAACATTTATCTAAATGGAACCTTACACCACACAGGCCTTTGTTCTGGCTTCTGTCGCTAAGCATAATACTTTGGAGATTCAGCCGTGCCATAGCATGCATCCATATTCCTTTTAATGGCTGAGTAATATTCCACTGTGTGGACAACCTGTGTGTCATTGATGGTGGACATTGAACTGTGTCCACTTTGGGTCTCTGTGGGTCATACTACTGTGGACATTGTCGATAGTGCCCCTGTCTTACGTGCAGAAGGGGATTTCTGAATTATCTGATACATGTATCACCTTTGTAAGAAGTGACCTAATTGTTTTCCAAAGTGATTGTGCCTGCTGACATCTCCTTGTGAGGGTCCCCTATGTGCGTGTGTTCGTCATCCTTCCTGCAATTCGTCTTTCTTGGCTTCTTGACGACAACATCCTCTGTGGTTGCATTTCCCTAATGACTAATGATTCGGAGCTCATTTCTGCAGCTTATTAGCCATTCATACATCTTCCTCACTGAGACGCCTCTCACATCGGTGCCCAGTTTTTAATTGGATTGTTTGTCTTCTAATCATTTTCTTAATGCTTTCGTCTGATAAGCAGCGTTTTTAATTTTGATGAAGTGTAATTTATCAGTTCTTCCTTCCATGGCAGGCCCTTTGTCCCGGGGCTCCACTCACCCCAGCACTGTGGCTGTCACAGTGTGACTGTCACAGAAGGGCTCGGCTTTAGACCCTGTGCCTTGCCTGTTAGTTTGATGATGGAGTCCAGTTTCGTTCGTCCTGTTGAGGGACACTGCTTACTTGCCTTCTCCCCATGGCTTGCTCACTCTGCTTTCTGTAGGACCCCTGCCTGCCTGCCCAGGTCTGACTGTACAACATCAGTACAGAACAGCACCTGCCTAGGCCTTCTCACGTCAGTCAGTAATGGAAAAAGTGCCTCACAGGCTTGCCATCTGATAAGGGCCTTTTCTTCACAGCATTTCCTGCTTCTCAGATGACCCTAGCTTCTATCAAGTTACAAAAACCTAACCAGCATACTTGACTTCTCCAATCCCAGCACTCTGGAGGTGGAGGCAGGGAATTAGGGAATTTTTAGTTTATCCTTGTCTACCAAGTTATATAGAGGCTTCCCTGAGTTACAACAACAAAAGGTCTGCGATACTGTGACCCTGAAGAGCAGCTCACGGTGTGGCCTCTGGTGCAGAGTCGCTCTGTCTCGATGGTGTTTTTGGTCAACTCTCCACAGACCAGCCAGTCCTGGAGCCCATCCCTTGTCACACTTGAAGTAGAGGCCATGAGTTCTCTGGTCTCTTCTGGGGATTGCATGTCCTTTCATGTGTTTTTCTAAGTCAGCTACCCTGTCCTTGCATCTTTGTAAACAGGTGTGTTGTGACTGAGGAGTCTGTTTCTAGTCACCCCAAATTCAGGTGGCAGTGACAGACCAAAGAAATAATTGTATCCACGCCCAGCTCGGTGACCCAGTGACTTCATTGGGGTTCCTCACAGGGATGTAGGTGCATGAGTTACTCCCAGGCATGTGGATAAGTCCAGCAGCTGCACCATGGCTCACCCCAGCCTGCTGATGACTTTTGTAAGCTGTGTCCCTGGAGTGTCCAGCACAACTTGCAGGCAGCTCCACTGAAGAGTCTCCTTTCCCAGCAACGGTTTACCATGTCTGTGACCTTGGGGAGAGGAGGCGCATTGAGCCTTCTTCCTCCACATGGGAGCATAGATCTGAGAGCCTCCTGAGGACCATCACAGTCCATCTGATTTCAAGATGCCAAGACCTTGTCTGTCACCTCCTGGCCCACTGTAACATGTGCTTCCTGAGCAAGCTTCAGATTTCCAAATCCCAGTGCTCTTTGTTTCTTCTCCTTGTTCCAAGTCACACTGCGAAACTGACTAACACTAGTGAGTAATAGGCATGCCAGTCTGAGTGCCATGCTGCCTATGATTTCTTCCACCAAATACAACTCAGTTCAGCACTTGCTGCTGAGTAGACACTCTGCTGTGGTACAATGAGATGGAGTGGAGAGGCCATGACACACAGATCTGTCAGCCCTAGCAAGACACCTGGGGCATGAGGCTCCTGCCCTCCTTATCCACTGTGACAGTTGGGGTGCAGTGTGTGTTGTCTCTGTAAAGGATCAGGGAGTTCTGGTTAAAGTGCTGAGAACTGGAAAGGCTTCAGGGAAACAGTGGGGTGAAGGGTCAGTGGAAGGCTGGGGAGAGTGTTTAGCTGGTAAAGCTCCTGCCTGACCTGCAGCATGAGGCCAGGCTTCACAACCCACATTTAAAAATCTGGGCACAGTGCCATGAGCTTAAGATCCCAGCTTTGAGGAGGTGGAGACATGTGGATCCTTAGGGCTCCCTGAACAGCCACCTCCTCTAATGGCTCCAAGCCATTAGAGACTATTTTTTTTAACATTATGACTTACATCATTATTTATTTTATGTATCTGTCTGTGTGTGAGGGCAGTGCATGCAGATGCTATGGGACAGCTTTCATGAGTCAGTTCTCTATCTTGTGAGCCCTAGGAATCTAACTCGGATCAAAGTGAACAGCTGAGGAACAACACCCAGGGTTGTCCTTGACCTGCAGGAAGGCACAGGCACATGCACGTGTGCACGACACACACACACACACACACACTTATGCATGCACACATATATTCACATATATACACACACTTATGTACACATGTGCCACACAGGCACACACACATGCTTATACATACACATACACTCATGTGCATGCACACACTTTAGCACACATGCGCACACATACATACAGAGAGACAGATAGATAGACAGACAGACAGACAGCAGGTCAGCAGAACACCACGCCTGCTCTGTCTAATCCAGGCAACCTTGACTCAGCCCCAGCAGCTCTGAGTGCATTTGGTCGTCAGCGTGTTACAACAGTCATGCCGTCATAGGCCCAGCTACTAGACCCATCTGGACTCCAGGCCTTGCGGAGCAGGAAGTCCACCTTTGCTGACTCTCTTTGAAAGCTAAAAATTTCGACACTCATTGAACTCAGCCAGTCCTGTCCCCTCCTTCAGGCTAGTATGTGGCAGAAGACAGGTATCCCCAGCTCCTCTCTGCTTACCCGGGGCTCCTCCGTGGTCTTTCTCTTGCTGCGCCAGGTTCCTCAGCACCCAGTGTCTCCACCCCACCCAGCATCCTTCCCAAACCTTTGCGCTGCTCTGGCTGCTGAGTTGATTCTGTAGCCTTTTCCTTAATCTGCTGCCTGAAGAATTGGTTCCATATCAAGTCCGAGGCCATGGCACGCATTAGCAGATTTTTAATACACCACTACATCCCTTGGAGGAGGGACAAAGGAGATTTAAAACTCTTGTCTCGCCAAGAGCAGACAGATTGACTCAAGACTGACTCGGTCAATAAAAGATGAGCTCTAAACACTGCCCCCCCCCCAAAGGAGCTTGCCTTCCAGGGAATTATGGTTTCTGTACACCCAGTGTCAGGAATTAATAATACATCCAGTGTGCAGAATGGAATGCCAACTCTCAGCCCTGTGTAGACGTGACTCCAACACTGTGACTCGTCCTTGCTGCCTCTGCCCCTGACTCCATCAGAGTTTCTGTTCTGTCTGGCAGATGGCAGGCCTACTGCCTCTGCCCCAGTCTCCTCTTGGCAGATCACCTGCCTGGCACGTCTGTAGAAGAAAGCTTCTGGAAGTTTGTATTGAAGCAGCTGTGTTCTCTTGTTTGTGATGTGATTCTCTACTTCAAGTGTTTTGGGCTAGGCAGAGACAAGGGTATGTGTATGCACATGTGATGAGGTCATGCGTATTGGTCTCTGGTTGTCTCTGTGTGTGAACCCTTTCTTTGAAAGCTGTGACTCTCCTAGAGGGCATGAATAGGCCATTTGTGTGTGTGTGTGTGTGTGTGTGTGTGATGGATGTAGACAATTCCAATCTCCTCCTTCATCATGCTCCATCCTGATCTTTTGATGCAGAGCCTCCCATGAACCTGGAGCTAGGCTGGCAACAAGCAAGCCCCAGCCTTCCTCCTGTCTCTCTCCACACCTCACAGCTCTGGGGTTATAGACTTTTTACACGGGTACTGGGAATTTGAAACCAGTTCTTTACACTGCCCTGTATCTCCCCAACTCTGACATACTGTCAGAAACAGCTCCCTGCCTCACTCTCCAGCCTCTGGGAATAAGAATGGGTGAGTGAGTCTAAGCAAGGCATAGACAGAGCCTCGTCCTTAGCTCAGTAGCAACATATGAGCCCGCAGGTGGCTGGTTGGATTCTGTAATCTCTGGCCCAGCACTCAGAGCCTTGATCTCAGCCCTGCCAGAGGCGTGCAGCACAAGAGCTCTGCCTGCCATTATTGCTGAAACTCCCTCCCAAGGAAACATAGCAACAGCTGCCCTTCTCCTGAGATCACAGTGACAAACTGAGGTACAGCTCCGCCAAGGTACACTCCAGAAACCCAGTGAGTTCATTGAGCTTTCTTTCAGAGAATAAGTTTGGGGCTACTTACAGGGGTATGTGTGCTTAGTCCTGAACTGGCCACTCTGAAAGCCTTACCCAGCAGGGATGAGAGCTTCCCCTTAGCCACATCAATGGATCCCTCCCTCTCCTCGCTTTCCCCATCCTATATACTCTAGCCCAGTGGTTCTCAGCCTTCCTAGTGCTATGACCCTTTAATACAGTTCCTCATGCTGTGGTGGCCTCCCCCAACCATAAAATTATTTTGTTACTTCATAACTACTTTTACTACTGTTATGAATCACAAATATCTGATATGCAGATATCAGAACAGCTGTGCTAGCCCCTCCCTGAGTTCAAGTGCAATCAAAGCACAGTGGCAGGGTCCATGGTGGGGTGTAAACAGTCAACAGGCCTAGCTGGACCAGTCCATTTGCAACGGGGCAGAGCTGAACATCCCAGGATGGTAACTACTGAACTTAGAGGACAGTCACTCACAGCAGCCAGGCTGATGGAGTTCCAATCTTGCCACAGCTATGGGTCAGTCTTCTGTCATCAAAATTGATCTTATGGCCAGTGGCTTCTCTCTGGGTCCCCAAACCTTCTACCTATCTTGGACTGGGGGGTAACACCCCCCAAACTGCAGCCTGTGACCTCTTAGAACAGCACAGCTGAGACCAGTGGAGAGGGGTCATCAGCTCAGGGAGCAGGGAGCACAGCCTTGCTGAGTACTCCCAAGGACTGTGTGTGCCACGCTGAGAGTCACCACATGCAAGGCAGGGCGTGCAGGAGCCTGTGGTGCCCTTTCATCCCAGGGATGGATTCCTTAGGGCTGCTCCCATCTGACCCTCTGTGCCACCTAACTGTGGCCTGCCTTTGACCCACCCCCACTCTCTCTTCTTACATCTGTTGCCACCTTCTCTGCCAGAGCTTCCCACTGAAGAGCTCCTAAAGGGAAACTTGGCATTTAGAGAGCCAAGGTAGGACCCTGGCCGTTGGGATAGCTGCCCTTGGGTAAGATGCCAGCTTGTAGTCCAGTGGCCTGTCAAAGAGGCTCACATGCTGCCAAACAGTGGCTGTGGGCGGAGCATAATCCTGGCTGGCATCTCATACTCTGTGAAGTGTCTCACCCTCTGCGATGCATCTCGCACCCTACAGTGCTTTCCAGCAGTGGACTGGCGGCCGTGAGCACCACAGCCAGCCAGGCTTTGCTCTACAGTATTTCTCCTTTTTTGTTTGTTATTTTTTGAGAGTCCTTTTTATTTAGTTGGTGGATTGGTTTTGTTTTATTGTTTTGTTTTTTTCCTTTGAGACAGGATCCCATGTAATCTAGACTGGCCTTGAACTTCTGAGATTTCTGTTTCTACCTCCCAAGTTCTGATTACAGGTGTACACTAACGTGACTGGTTTATACTGTGGTGAGGATTAAACCCAGGACTTCATGCATGCTAGGCAAGTGCTCTACCAACTAAGCCTCATCCCCAGCCTTCCTCTCTGTACCTTCTAATGGCCTGGGTTTCCAAGGCTTCCCAGTTTTGGTTTTCCAGTCTTCCATAGCTATGTATACTAGAAACCTTCAAGTGGGGTCATAGGTTGCTCCAGGCCACCCAGCCCTGTCTAGGAGAGTTTGGGCCTATCTGCTCATTTAGTCCTGCTTAGCCTGTTTCAATGACTCTGTGTCCTGGGCAGTGTGGATTCTGGACTTGCCTCAAGGGGAAGCCAGTCTCTGCTTCCAGGGACTTGTACAATGGTGGAAGTGGACCCTTAGCCAGACAGGGTTCACAGGACCCTCAAAGCAGGGCAGCACCAGAGGTGCAGAAACTCAAGGGAGGCCAGGAAGGAGGGCACCAGGTGGTGTTAGTGCTTCTTCCAGAAGTATAGCACCAAGCACACTCCCCTGTAGGAGGCAAAAGTCCAGGGTCTCTTGTAGCATAGCAGAGAACTATACTGCCCAGGCGTGGGAAGGTGAACCTGGTGCACACAGCAGTGTTGGAAGCCAAGCCAGCACTTAGGCTGGGTTTCCACACAGTGGACAGAAGGGAGATCCTACCCTACCCCTACCTCCTGCATCTGATCAGGAGGGTAGTCAGCTCTATCAAAGCAGGATCTAAGCAGGGCTAGTCCAGGTCAGTGGTGGTGGGGAGAGGTCAAGCATCTGATTGGGGCCCTCTGGGTCAGTGCTGGGTCTACAGCAGTTCAAGGGACAGAGGCTGCAGAGGTTGACAAGGGCTCCAGCCTGGAGCAGCTTTGGTTACTCATAGTAGTGGTGGTCTTGGGTGGGAGCTCTCCATCATTCGCATTCCCAGCTGGGGTGGTGAAGGAGGCCTGCTGGGTGGTGCTCAGGGCCAGCTGGAGACTCCAGATTAAGGAGCACTGACACCAGAGCCATGGTCCAGTTCCAGATGGGGCTGCACGAAGCCTGATGCCTAATTTCTGGCCCTTACCTTCCTGAGCCAGTAGTGATACAAATGTGTGCATGACTTGCTTGTCACTGAAGGGCCTCTGCTAGGGACCTCAGGCGTGTGACACAGGGCAGGGGCCTACTCTGGGAAGCATTGATGTTGGGGAGGAAGGGCTGACGGATGAATCAACAGGTAAAGCCATGAAGTTAGCAGCAGGAGACATGTAGGACCTTGTAGCTTCAGCCCTCTGGCCAGTGGTCCAAGGGTTTTCCAAGCTGAAGCCTGGGTTGCTGATGGAAGCTCTAGCTCAAGCCGCAGGGCGGAGCCTGCAGAAGCATCACCTTGTGCCCAGTAGGTGTTTGTGGGTGTCTCTCCGGGCTGCCATGATCCTGAAGACCCAGGTTGGGTGAAGTCAATCCTCTGGGCCTCTGGTTTGTCTCTGCATCCATCAGCCAAGGCAGTGTCTCCCTTACCCTGGAGGACATGCAAAATCAGGGACTTCTGATTCTCTACTGCCACAGGGACTGTGCAGCCTGGTGCTCTAGGGCCTTTCTTGCTCTGTCCCTGGGGTGGGGGAGGGAGTCTTATAAGAACGAATATGATATCAGAGCCTGCTTGTCACCCCGGGACTCTCCCACCCTGTAATCTGGTGGGCTGTAATTGCCGGTGTCTTTTCAAATCATTTTTGTGCAAGGTGACAAGCTGCTTGCTGGAGTGAGCAGTTAATCACACAGAGATGGCCCGTTTGAAAGGCGCTCAGAGCTTACCCAGGGGCGGCTGCCAGCAGCCAGGCGGGTGCACACGATCTGCTCATCTGCATATAATTCCAGGGCGAGCAAGCATCACTGAGGCTGGTGTAAACCATGCAATTTCCGGCCCAGCGGGGGGGGGGGGGGATGGGGGGGAACACAGGCTGGTGGTAGGGACCAAATCTCTTGGCCTGTGGCATTGGTGGAGTTAAAAGTAGCTCCATCTCCATAGGAGACCTGATTAGTGGGTGTTAGTGGCCTGGCCACTTGGGGAACCACAGCCCCTCATCTTAGACCAGCAGCCCTACCTGTCACTCTCCAGGGTGAGTTTAGGGAAGAAGGTCCTAGCTGGCATTGCACATCACCTGTCAGCCACTCTACTGGCTTGGTTGGTTGTAGTTTGGATTTGGGGTGGGCTAGTAGGCTCAGTGCTCTGTGCCACACCCACTGGCTACTCTACTTCCCTCTGTGTGGTGTCCCAGAGGGTTGATCCCATAGTGGCCCAGCAGGCCCTGGGTCAGTGCTCTGGGACATCTCCTCCTGCCATTCTCTCCAAACAGCCACAGGGAGCGGGGCACAGACACCCCTGTCACAGCCACAGCAGTGCCTGGCCTCCACAGCTGCTAATAAAATTGCATAAATATTTGATGGCTAATTATTAAATATTTAAAAATGTAAAACTGGGATGGTTTGGAAGTTAGCAAGGCATGAATAATTCAGTCCTTAGATGCACATCAACTTTGGGTCTGAACAGGGCCAGCACCTCTAGTGCCTGCAGCAGCTGGGGACATAAGTCTCAGGAACTTCTCTGGCTAGCCACCAGTCTCCCAGGCCTGGAAGCAGATATTCAGGCAGGGTCCCTATTATCACATTGCAAGACAGGTCTCAACCCCTTCCCTTTTAAAGTGAGGAGGGGCTTCTCATGCTGCCTGTACCATGGCCAAGCAGATAAGGTCCCCTTATCTTGGTGAGCCTGAAATACATCCCTTCTGTTTAGTCAGTGTTCATGCCTCTGTAGAGACCAAAGACCAAGTATTGTCTTGTCACCTGATCAGACACAAGAGAGAGTCAAACCATGCCCTCAACCCATGGATCCCTCAAAGGGGACACAAGGAATAGAGTATAGCCAGAGCATGGAGAAGGCCTAGAGCACGACTGTCTGTCTATGGGTTCATCCTTCAGGCCAGGCTTGTTGGAAACAGCACCTCTGCCTCAGGTTTGAGGGCCACAGTTTTGCTAGCTATGATGCGTGATATCCTCGTACCATGGTGTTTTTTGCAAGGTCGGAAAATTCCAGTGGATTCTATTCATTTTTCAGAAGGGAAAATGGCTCTGCCAAGAATACCCAAAGTAATGTTCAAAAAGCTATTTCCAGCTCTTAATCAAGAAGGTGCTGGGGACATTGAGGTAGTCACTGCTCCACTGGACCACACCATCCTTTCTTCTCCTACCCCATAGCATTATAGCCGGGAGGGGAGAACCCATCTGCAAAGGTGGAAAGCAGAGAAGAAGGCCACATAGCCATGGGCATCCCTGATGATCACAGTAAAGGTAGCATGCGTGTTTCCTGCTCACCTATATGTGAGCATGCTTCCTTTCCAGGGTGTCAGATGGCTTGGCTGTATTTCCTTCTAGCACGCTCACACTCAAGTGTAGGTTATTTTCATGTGAGTGTCAGTGTGGTAACAGATTGTCTCAGTTTCCTTGCCATAACACCCAGACCTGTACTGCCATGCCTAGCCCCTCGCTGTGGTTGTTTGAAAGAGAACAGCCCTCATAGGTTCATATATTTAAACATTTGGTTTCCAGTTAGTGGAACTGTTTGGGAAAGATAAGGAGTATACCTTATCTTGCCTTGTTGGAGGAGGTGTGTCACCAGGGTGGCCTTTGACGTTTCTAAAGCTCACACTAGGCCCAGGCTCTTTCTCTGCCTTCCTCTGGTTGATCAGATGCAAGCTCTAGCTCTACTCTGGTGCCATCCCTGCCTGCCTTGGTGATCATGGACAAACTCTCTAAAACTGTAAGCAAGCCTCCAGTTAAATACTTAAATTCATGAGTGCCTTGGTCATGGTGTCTCCTCAAAGCAATAGAACATCAACTAAGACATGTGCTTTCTTGCTACATGGCTTCTCAGCAGAGAGAAAGGCTTTCTGCAGTATGAGTATACTCTGGTGTGTGGGTACACACATGCATGCACACGCACGTACATACGTATATATTTACACATAGATACATACATAACTAACACACACACACCCCTCTACATTCAGCTCTGATGGGACCCGTGTTCAGTCGGTGATCTTCTGAGCTGGTACTTAAGCACACATATCCTTATCCTGCCTCAGTGGCATTGAGGTAAGACATTATCTTTGTACCATGTTCTTTCACATGTTTGGTTTTCCATGCTGCCTGACATGTCTGACTCCTCCTGGGACCCTCTGCAGGGCCTGTCAATGTCCTCTCAGTGGTTACAGGTGCAGTGGGCATCTGTCAGCTCTACTTGAATTCTTATCCTTGGCTAGTGCTCCTGGGGTCACAGCCTGGGATCAGGACAGTGAGCTCTGATCGGATAGGGGCCACGTAGGCTCTTGCTGCAAGCACAGGCGCCTACCCTGATGGTGCCCCTGCTGTGCAGGCGCCTGCTCCGCACACCTCTTTCTTGTTCTCTCATTGTGTCTCTTGCCTGAGCCGGGAAGGTCCAGAGCTCTACGATGCTGCTGTTTGCCAGCCCTGGAGTTGGGTACACCATTCAGGCAGGGCTCTGGCAGGCCTACCGCCCATACTATGACTAGAACCCAGAGCTTTGCAAAACCTATAAGTTTCTTAAGAACTTGCCATGGTGGGTCTTTTGTTTTTTGTTTTTTGGTGTTTGTTTGTTGGTTTTGAAATAGCATTTCATGTAGCCCAGGCTTGTCAGAACTCATTATGGAGTTAAGGATGACTTTAACTTCTGATCCTCTTGCCCCTACCTCCCACATGCTAAGATTATAGGTATGTACCTCTGTGCAGTGCTGGGGGTCAAACCCAGGGCTTCATGCATGCCAGGCAAGTGCTCTAGCTAAGCATATCACCAGCCCCTCAGTAGTTTTCTTTGGAGGTCATGTGTTTCTCTCCCCAAAGAGAAAAGAATTAGACTTTTCTTTGTCCTGCAGAGCTGACCCCAGATTCTTCATCAGAGGGACATGACAAATGTCATAGGGGCTGCAGCTGTTGTGACCCAGAGCTACAGCAGCCTGGTGCAGGTGAACATGAGGGTTTAGGACTGGTAGAGTCTGATCTGGTTTGAATCCCTGCTGCTGTGACAAAAATGCTTCCCTAAAGCAACTAGGGAGCGGGGGTGGGGGATGGGGGATGGGGGTGGGAAGGGGGCGCAGGGATGTTTATTGGCTTACAGGTCTGTCACTGAGAGGTACTGAGTCGGGAACTTGACATCAAGACCACAAGCAGAGAAGAAGGCTTCACACTAGTTTGTTCTCTGGGCTTGCTCAACTTCCTTGCTTATGTATCCCTGGCTCGCCTTCCCCTGATGGCACTGCCACAGCTGGCTAACCCTACCTACGTATCTTAGCAATCAAGACAGCACTTCATAGACAGGCACATAGGCCAGCCTGAAGGAGACAGTTTTTCAATTGAGGTTCCTTCTTCCAAGATTTGTCTAAATTTATAAAAACTAACCAGCACAGGGATTGGAAAAGCAGCTCAGTGGTTAGTTAAGAACACGTACTGTTCTCCCAGAGAACCTGAATTCAATTCCTAGTACCCACCCACATAAGACAGTTTATAGCCACTCCACCTTCAGGGGGAACCTGATGCTTCTGGTCTCTGAGGGCACCTGCACTCACAAGCACATACACACATATACATAATTTAAAATTAAAAAAATAAATCTTTAAATAGAAAGCACACCCAGCACCCACTTTCTGACCACAGACTGGCACAAGTGGTGTGCTTGCTGTGAGCCCTACAGCCATCTTCTCCCTGGATACCTCTTCTCTATATCTACCTCACAAGTCCCCCTCTGGCCCCACTAGTATCAGCCATTCTGCAGACTTGAGGGCAGGAGCTTAGACTCCAGAGATCTGAGCCCATAGACGCTCATTATCCCGACATCTCTGCTCTCGGACAGGAGTGCACATCACCACCAGCTTTTATCTGGCAGAGCACGGGCTATTTCTGTCCTTCCCTCAGAATTTTCGCAGATGTCTCCTGTGAGTCCAAAAGGGCAAGCATGGGGCTGAGATGGTGAGGTGTCAGCTCAGAGCCATCCTGTTGCCTCCCTGGAGTCGTGGAGCCAACCAACAGGACATGGTAAGCTTTCCAGGCAGACATGGAACAGAGAGCAGAGGTTTGAGGCAAGGCCTGAGGTGCCCAGGACCACTCTGGAAACCCACTCTGGTCCATCACAGTTTGCCACCATCAAGTCTGGCTTGAGTTCTGATGAACAATTACATCCTTTCCCTGGCTCCCAGTTACACCTGCCACACTCCTGTCCTTATAGGACATCCAGGACTGTCCTTGAAGAGAGAGGCATAGGAAGGGAGGCATGGACAGCCTTGTCTGGGGACACTGAGGGCGTGGCTTAGAGCTGGAGGATGACAGCAGCCACAGCATCTTCCTGGCAACGTGGCAAGGCCTGTGACAAGAGGGAGGGCGCCCAGAGCTTCAAGGATCTCAGTTGCCATGAGCTAGAGCGAGGCCAGGGGTGGCCCTGTAGATCTACAGAAGGACTCCAGGCCAGAGCTGCCCTGCTCTGGCTCTTGGTCTCAGAATGAGCTCAGAGTCTCTTGGTGGCTTGCAGCTTTCTGGGTTTCCCCACAGCTACCACCCTGGCCCTTGCTCCTGAATTGTTACCTGCACACTCAAGAGTGGCTAAGGACATCTCCCCAGTGCCAGAGTGTGTCGTCACAGACTCCCTTTGCCTCCTGGGAGAAGCCCAAAAGCAGCCTCTGCTCTTGGTCACTTTGAAAGAGACTGAGTGACAGCCAGTGGCAGAAGAGTAATGACACTTCTAAGGTGGAGCCCATCTTTTATTTATTTAATCCAAACCATCGAGTGAATTATTCATTCTTGTTTATGTAAGCCACTGAGACACAGAAATAACAAGGAAGTTAAAGCACTGTGAATCAAATGGTTGTTTCCAGGCTCTGGGCATCACCCCTTGCTTGTCTTGTCTGTCCCCCCCTCCCAGCAGTGGCCTCACCCTTGTCATGAAAGAGAAGGCTTCCACTCCCAACCGCCAAGGGCAATAGGCACTCCTTCTTTGCAGCCACAACCACGCCTGTGATTCCTTGACGTGTGGCAGAGTGCCTCCTCTCTATTCATCCCCAGGAAGTACACAGACCCCACTGCCCATGGGCCATCAGTGGGCCTGAGCCTACCCCTGCCTGCCTCTGAGATCAGAAGTACACAAAAGCCCATGGCCTTCCTCAAGGTCAGCCTGTGTTTGGTCCCAAGATTTAATCTTCCCCATTGGACATCTGAGGTCTTTGAGCAGTTGTCACAGTCTCTAATGGCTGAGACATCCCTGGGAAGTGTGGTCAGTGAATTTCTTCTCCTGATGAAGGCTCTCTCTCAGGGAGGAGGGGCCCAGGGATGCCAGGAAGAGTCTTGGGGTCAAGGCTGCCAATTAACCTTTCATTTTCATAGTCTGATCACTCGATTAATCAAGGCTCTGGGCCTGTGTCCTGTTGAAGGGACTCACACTGTGGAGAACAGTGTCTGCCAAGGCCTCTGTGAGGTGATGGATGAAAGAGCCACAGGACAGGGCCAGCGGCCAGACAACAGCCCCACAGGAGAGCCTCTGCCTTCAGGCCGGGTCTGTCAAGCCATTTCTCCTCACAGCCCCTGGTACCAGCATGCCTTTCTCAGAGTGTGGTTTCCTCACTGGACTGTGGGTGGGCAGTCCATGGGAGAATACGAGGGACGGCAACGGTAGCAGTTCCCTGCTGGAGGCCTTCAGCTGCGTGGTCCAGTGGTTGTATTCTTTGAATTTCAGTTTCCTCATTTATAAAAGAGGGAGGGGAAATGTTCATCTGGAGGTGTGAATGTGTGAAATTTCCTGGGAGGACATTAAGGAAAAAAGTCATTCTAGATAGGGCACCAACAACAGAACAGTCTGCCCAAGGCTAGGTTAATGAAGCAGTGAGTTTATTGGAGTTGCTTACAGGAGCCTGAGTGAGCACTTTACTTACTGAAGCACTGACGACTCAAAGGAGCTGCGTCACCAAAAAACCCTCCCCAGCAGAGGTAACAGCTCTCAAAAGCTGCATCCGGAAAGCTCCCCATGAAACTCACAGGCAGCTCGGCCAGTTGGAGAGTCTCCTTTCCAGAGCAGTTGCTGTTACTCTAAAATCATGTCCTGGTGGACATGTCCTGTCTGGTCTCCATCTTCCTCCGGGTTGCTCAAAGCTTGTCCCACATGGCTCTCATAGAAAGCAGTCTCTCTGGCTCACTGAGCTCTGGAGCGCCATCCCATCTGCACATGCTAATCATCCTCTGGGGCTGTGGTACACAGGACACTGGTTCATTCTCCCTCCTGCCTCGACCTGACCTCAAGCCCTTTCTCTGCTGCTCTTTGACAGTGAACCCATGAGAACCTGTGATGAGCCTAGTCCATGGAGCCTCTTGGACTCAGTTCCTCTGACTTAGGGATAGCTTGCCCCTCACCATCCCAGGACCACCCTCCTCAAAAGTGCCCACATATCATGGCTGATGTTAACTAACCCCAGTTCTTCATCACAGTGAAGGGGAGGTCCACAGCACACCACTGCCTGAGCCTGGCAGCCCAGGCCTACGGGGCTCCCCTTGTGAGAAAGCTCCATGAAGGACTTCCAGGAAGTGCCCAGCTTGACACAGTCCCTGTGTGTATAAGTGGAGCCAGGCTCAGTAATTAACGGGGGTGTAAATCAGGGCTTAATTACTCAGCAGGCACCTTGGGTGAGAGATTCATGGTAATTGTGTGTGCTCCTGGTGGCTTTGCGCAGCTGGCTTCTCCCTAAGCAGCAGTAAACCATGGCGGGCAAGTGGGGTGGTGGTACTCTGCCCTGAATGATACTCCTGGAGACACTTGGGAAGTTGGGGAGGGGCTCCTAGGCAAGGTTATCTGGAGCCTCCCCAGTCCTTGCTGAGGTTACAGGTGGCCAGCATGTGGATCTTATCCCCTATAAATAAAACAGTCTACAATATCCAAGCAGCTTCCACCCGCCGCTCTCGCTGTGTGCTGTGCTAGCTCGTTCAGGGCAAGTGGCCAGTCCCCGGCAGGAAGGGGCTGAGGCTGCAACCTAGTGATGGTCCATGGGCTCAGAGCCGTTGGGATTCTGACCCTCACTGCAGACCTGGACTGCTGGAGCTTCCTTTTCCGGCAGGCTCTAGAACCTGCTGCTCAGCTGGGACCAGAACCTCCCCAAAGCATGACCCTATAGTGCTTTCCAACAGTATGGAGGGTGATATCCTGTTGGGCACTGTCATTCTGCTAGCAGGGTATCTAGTCACAGCGTCTGTCTCTCGTTTTTTAAGTACTGTTGTTAGTATAATGAGTTTATTATGGCTGCCACCAGAGGGTCACACTGCTTCCCTGGCCTCTTGTCCTTTTTCTTCTGATTCCTCAGGGCTCACAGATAGATGGACACCAGCCTCAGGCATCTGCAGGCAGAGAGTCTCCAGTTAAGCCATGGTTCATCCTTGCTTGTTCCCCTGGCCATTTTCCCTGTCCCGCCAGTGCACTATGGGACTCACACCATGCCCTTCTCCCCGCAGAGCTGCGGAAGCAGGTGGAAAGTGCCGAGCTGAAGAACCAGCGGCTCAAGGAGGTTTTCCAGACCAAGATCCAGGAGTTCCGCAAGGTTTGCTACACGCTGACCGGCTACCAGATTGACGTGACCACGGAGAGCCAATACCGCCTCACCTCCCGATATGCTGAGCACCAGACAGACTGCCTCATCTTCAAGGTAGGCAGCACCGTGTGTGCATCAAGCTGGCTCACTCAGCCACCGGCAGCTCTCCTCCTCAGTGGGAAGAAGGTCAGTCTTGACCTTGGTAAATGAGCAGCCCCGTGTCCCCATAGTATGGTCTTCAATGGCAGGAGGGGACATACTGGCCCCTTTCTCCCCACTCCTGACAGGCACTGACCTCTGGCCACTTCTTGGCTTTTTTCACTTTGTACTCTGTGAGTCTCTGCCAAGGTCTGCCCTGTGAGTTATGGCACTTTGACCTTGTCCAGAGGGCGGTGAGGGGCATGGCGGGCATCTTGCTGCCAGACCTCTGCCAGGGGTCAGTATGTGGCTCAGCCCATGGAAGGGAAGGGACAAGCTGTATATGCCAGCTGCTGGCTGGTCATGCCAAGGGTACCAAAGCTGATGCCCTTCTAGCTGGGAAGGGCTGGTGGTCTTCATGAAGCAAGTGCCTGTTGGCGTCTCATGTACAATGTGGGCTTCTCAAGAGGGATCACACATGAGGGAGGGATCTTAGAATTTGGCTTGGCCAGATGCAGAAGTGAAGTTGTTCTTCAGCGGGAGTAGAGTGGCATTGTAACTGAAAATCTAGGGTTACAAGGGCTTATCACTGGCAGGGTAACCTTACTTCCTGTCTGTGGCATGGTTTTATGGTACTAGCATGGCACATGGCCCTAGAGTGGCCTGTGGTCCCAGTGTTATGTGTGACAGTTAAGGGAAGAGACACTGATCAGTAGCCATGGGTGGGAAGCACAGAGGTTGGCCAGCACCATGTGTAGCTGGGCCACACATGACCTCAGCAGCCAGGCTGTCTGTGCCCTGCAGAAACAGGAACCTGTCTATCTAAACACTGTGCCCAGTGTGACCTCCATGTTTCACGCAGAAATTCACAGAAAAGAAAAAATAGTCCTGGCCCAGAGATTGTCGCTGTACAGTGGCTCACTTATCTTTGTTCTCATCTGTCTGTCTGTCTGTCTGGCCCCTTTCATGTGACACTGCCTGTTGTGGTGGCAAAAGTGCATCAGGGGCAGCATCTACTGTTCCTTGCAACTTCATGGTGTGTCTTGGAGACTTTCTGGACTTTTCAAATTACATCCCTCCATTTTTACTCTTCTTAGCACTCTCAGACCTTTGACTAAGTAAATAAATATTTGAATGCCCAAAGTCTCTAAGTCAGTAAGCTATCAGGAATGTATTTCTTTGCTTCTGTGTACCTTTGAATAACTCAGGATCGCTGATGGGTATTTAATGCAGTGTAGGAATTCTGTGTGTGTGTGTTTTTTAAAGATTGGTAAATGAAGATGTGCTGAGCAGCTGTCATGATGAACACTTACATCAGTGTGTGTAGACAAGGTCTAATTTGCATTCCAAAGTATTCTAGGGTTTTTGTTGTTTTGTCCTTTGGTGGTAAGGGAATGAGACCTAGGGCGTCCTGCATGCTGTGCTCTGGAGGCAAGCACTCCAGTCCTGAGCGGCACGCCCAGCCTTTGCTGAGGCCTATGCAGCTCCACCACGGAACTACATTCCCAGTTCTCCTTGTACTTTTTATTTAGAGACAGGGACTTACTGCCCACATTAGCCACATTGAACCCTGTCTTGTAGCCTTAGACTTGTAATCCTCCTGCCTCAGTATGCACCACAAGTCCTGCTGTATTCTGTTTTTAAGGTTGTTGAAATCATGGTGTGCACAACCAGTTTCAAGCTAGCCTATTCAAGGCTACACAGTGAGAATCTCATTCTAAAAAGATGATGCACTTCTGCTCCTGTCTCCAAAAGGCAAGCACAGTCACCACAGTGCTGCTTTGACACCATCACCCTATTCCAGCTGGTTCCAGCCTACTCAGAAGTTCTGCCCACCTTCTTTCTGTCCCAAGCTAGTGACCGCCTAGCTGTCTGTGAGACCTAGCATGGCCTCATAGCACACAGAGAAGGAGGGCAAGAGTAGCGGCCTATTGTAGCTGGTGCGCACTGTCCTCAAGCTCTCCTGCTCCCTCACTTGCCCACAGAGGCGGATGAGCTGTTCCTGCCCACCAGCTGTCCTTGAGGTTGCCTAGCCAACCATGTACACACATAGTCACCATTCTCCAGGTGTCAGTGGGTCAGACCCAAGGGGCACTCAGTGACACCGACCCAGCTAGGCAGGAAAAGCAGTCATCTGCACTCAACTCAGGGCTCAGAAACAGGCCAGCTTTCCCTGACTCCAGGCGGCTCCCCAACTATGGCAGGAGGGACAAGGAGGAGGCTCCACGTGGTCTGCTAATGGACACCACCCCCAGCCAATGTGGTTTGAGCCTGTTGAGAAGCCTCTCCTGGGCTCCTGACTACACCCAGGGCTCAAAACCATCTCAACCTCAAAGTGGTAGCCACAGCGGGACCTCCTCCCCCAACTCCTGGCATCAGACAGGCTACAGAATGTGTGCTCGTGCTGGGGCACAGTGGAATGGCTTGGTGAAAGCTGGGCTAAGTGGTGGCCAGGTAAGAGCTGCTGTGTTGTGGTCACTCACTGGGCAGGACCCTTGTCACATGGTGGCCAAACAAGTGAAGGACTTGGTATGAGATGATGTATCGAAGGGGCTACATTATGTGACCTTGGCAGAACTGGGTGGTAGCTCATATTGGAGAGAAGACAGTTGCATTGTGTTACTCTTGGCAGTCCCGGGGTGTGTAACTCTTCCTTGTACCATGGTTTCTTTGTAAGAATGAGCACGCGTGTACATCTGTGTGTGGAGGGTGGAGACAGAGGCCACCTGTTCCTTACAAAGCACACCATCCATCTCTGAGACCTCTCTCACTGACCTGGAACTTGCTCAGTGGCTAGCTAGTGCTGGCCCGGGGCCGCACCTCCCTGGCTTGGGATGACAAGTGTGCCGCCATGTCTGGCTTTTCCACATGGGTCTGGGGATTGGATCAGGGTCTTGGTGCTTGTAAGGCAAGTACTTTACCAATGGGGCTGTCTCCCTCCTTGTAGGTTTGTTTGGTAGAGGGGCAGCTGTCTCTCTCCAGCAGGGTCTGAAGCAGCCTCTGGAGTCACCCGTTTGCCCCACTCAGGCTCTTGTGGCCCACCCCTCTGCATCAGGGACAATGAGTCTTGCAGGCAGCTCAGCAAGACCAGGAAATGTTTCTTGTTGGCTGATGGACTTTGGCTCCAGTTTTCTCCAAAGCCTCCCCTTGGCCGGCTGCAGCAACCATGACCTCAGCCTGCCCTTCTGCCTTACTGCCTCCTCCTCTTACCTGGCCCTGTCCAGTCTGGAGATTTCTGTCCCATGGCCCCACTCTATCTAGCTGTGGAAGAAAATGAGTCCAGAAACTCAATGCTGGACACACCCTGGTCCTCAGCGCTGCAGTGTGTGCTGGTGCTGGCCAGCTGCCTGCCTCTACATCTGCTTCCTCATCTGTCAAGTGCAGATAATTACAGGTTCTGCTGGCCCTGCACCTGTGAAGGTGTGGGTCACCTGAGGGTCCCTGTTGGTGACTAAGTTGTTACCCACAGATGCTGCCCTCCTGTGTGCAGCCTGTGGTGACACCAGGGACTTTTTGCTGATGTCCCTAATAGAGCCTTAAAGCCATTCCCCAGCATTTTCCACAGTTGGCAAGCTAGGCAGGCAGGTCTCAAAGAGGAAGTGCCAAGACCCCAGGCACGCCCTTTCCTTACACTTAACCCTATTTACCCCATCTCCTCTAGTAGAACATGGGAGCCCCGGCAGCAACCTTAAAGCATCTCTGGGCCATTGGGTCACCTGTGTCTGCCCCTTCCCCGTTCTCCATGTCCAGGTCCCTTCCTTTGTGCCATTCTGGCCTTTTGGGCCCATACAGCCCTGAGGAATCCTCCTGTACAATGTAGTACCAGTAGAACTGAGACTCTAGGGTGGGGTTGGTTCCATCCCATCCCATCTTTGGCCATTATATACCCTCATACCCTCTACAGTACTATCAGAGTTAAAGCAGTTGTATAACCCTCATCCACCAGCTGATACCTGGCTAGCAGATAGGGCGTTCACAAGATCTATTGGAGACTGGTAAGAGAAGAGGGAAAATGGATAGGGACTACGTAGGAGGCAGGGCTGGCTCATGCCCAACTGTGTGGCTATGGCCAGCTCAGGCTCAGGCAAGGTCACTCATCCCCCAGCTCACAGTAACTTCCGCTCATTTTCTTTTCACCCCAAACAGCTTCCAGGCAGGAGGGGGTCTGTGGCAGAGTTAGAAATAGCTGGGGCCTGTTTCTAGCCAAGCAGGTTCTGCAAATGTGTGCTGGGATAATTGAGGGTTGGCTCACGGTCCCACACGGCTCCGCTTCCCTTCCCAGCCTGGACCCAGCCTCTGCCGCATGTGTGTGTGGGGGGGGGGGGTGAGCTGCCTCCCAAGACTGCTGTGTGGGGGAAGGCAGGAGCTCAGCTCCAGCACACATCAGGAGTCTGGCATCTTGCCCACTCCTCCTCTCCCAAGATAAGTTGGACCCCAGAGTCTCCAGTTTCCTTGGAAAGACTGGACCTGGAAGGAGCTGCCTACCAAATGTCCCCAGCAATCCTGGTGTAATCTCATTCCCTCTGGTTCACAAGGACTACCCAGAAGGTAGTCAGAAACAAGAAGCCAATAGAATTGACTGCAAAGCTCTTGAGATGCAGGTGACCCTGACCTTGGGCCCCCTTCTCTCATGCCTCTGACCACTCCACAGTCTAGCATAACCCAGGGCCTGGAGGAACCTGTTCAGGAACAGTGAGAGGCAGACCTGGAATCTGGGATCATGTGGACCCTGCTGGCTGTGTCTTAGCTGTTTAGTGCAAGTTCCTGATCTGGGAAGCAGGATTGTGCAACCTAAGGAGTGAGAGTACATGTCTGTATAAAAGTATAGGTTCACGCCTTTATCCACGTGGTTGGGCCCAGCTTTTTACATGGGTGCTGGGATTGAACTCGGGTGCTCTTGTAATTTTACTCCAGACCTTTCTCTTGTGTTTCGCTTTGTTTCTTTACATAATATCTCACTGTAACCCAAGAAGGCCATACCAAGATCCTCCTGCATCTGCCTGGACTTCACGTATGGTCAATATCCACCGTCGTGAAGTCTTTCCTTTCACTAGCACATCTTCCCAATCAGAGGCCTGAGCCAAAGGTCATGCCATGGTGAGGGCTTTGGAGGCGCCTCCCTGTGTCTGCAGCAGGGCTCTAGGCAAATAGCTGAACCACTCGTAGCTTCCTGTTCCTCCCAGCAATGCTGGTTCATGGCACTGGGTCATGGTACTTCTGTTGGGATGTGTTGTGGGCTCGGCACCACCAATGGGATGTCTGACTCAGCTTGCAGTATGACCATGTCACCCCTTACTGTGGCTTTGTCCCTGGGGCACAGTGTGCACAGTGATTGGGATAGAAGCTGCCTGAGCTACCTGCCTCCTAGAGCTGCTCCCACCACGCCTCGCAACCTGGCAGCCTACAGTGGGCACTTCCTCAACTGTGTGTCCAGCCTCGGCATAGGCATAGCTGTGCCTATATCACTGTGATTCCGCCTGCCGTGCTCTTGCGGAAGCACACAGAGCCTACGCTCAGCGCAGAAAGAGCAGGTGAGGAGGAGCCAGCTTCCGCACACCTGCACCCACAGCACCGGGCTGCCAGAGACGGCAGGTGTGTGCATGGGAAGAGTCCCATATCCAGGGCCCTCCACCCGTGCAGAGTGTGACCCCTACTGGGTGGGCTCAGGAGAGCCTGGGTCAGTTTCTCTATCCACAGGATAGCCGTGCAAGGGTTTACTCAAAGAACTTGGAATCTTTTTCCTTATGTTTCCTAAGTATGCTTCTTGGAGAAAGGGACCATGTATCTGCCAAAGCCCAATTAATACACAAGATTCATGGACTCGTGGGTACCCACCCCTGTGCACACAGCCCAGTCTCTAGGAGCTCAGCTCTGCTGCTGTGGACTGGTATAACAACATAGTGGCTATGTTTCAATAAAACTTTATTTATGGCACCAAGCTTTGTATGCCAAGTATTCTTGGGGCTTCTTGGAAACTAATATATTTATTTGTAGAATAGCATTAGGTTTATAGAGAAGTTGAGGGCAAACTAAGCTTCCCCTATGTCCTAACCTGTACCACAGTTTCTTATACTGCTATCCAATCTTGTCCATGTATGGCCTGGTAGCTATAGTCTCTAAACCCAATCCATTCAGTTGCTGGGAATTGTGAAGTCTGTGCTCACAGAATGTTCTCGGTTTGTGCAAATACATTAAAATTTGTGCCACTACTCTGGAGTCCCAGAGAGTAGCTCCTGTCTCTTAAGCCTTCTGAGTATCTGTCATCTTCCAGCTCTTATAGATCTCTTACCAGTAATGCTGCCATTCTTGGGATGTCCCAAAGGTGGGACCTTCTGTGTCCTGGATTCTTCCACTTAGCAGCATTCACTGGGGCTACCCTCATCTCCTGCGTTGGTTCCTGGCACATTCACTGTCACACACACACACACACATACACACATGCGCACATACACTTGGCCTCTGTTTGGCCCACTGGTGCTTCCCGTATGGCACTCACTTCTCAGAAGTCAGAAGAGTGGGGACAGAAAGTGATGGAGATGACGTGGGTTCCAGTGGGAGCCCCTGCAGCTGAGCATGTGCCTCAAAGCTGGGTGCTATATACTCAGTGTCCATGTTTGGAGAGTGGTCCCTGAGCATCAGAGCCCAGGAGCCACCAGTGCCCAGTAGTTCCTGACAGCCCCACATCTTCCTCAATGAAGGGTATGTGGGATGTGTTAGCTAATTTTTCTCATTGCTGCACAGAACACCCAACAGAAGCAGCTTAAGCCAGGAAGGATTTAGTTGGGGGTCACCGCTTCAAGTGATACAATGTGTCATGGTAGAGAAGGCATGGTGCTGGGGAGGCTCTACCCATAGTGCGGTGTGTGAAATGGCTCAGGATGGAATGGGAATTAGGTATATAATATACCTTCAAGGTATGGGTCGGAAGTAGAGCACTTGTCTAGAATCCCCCAGTGAGGGTATAGGTGTGGCTCAGTGGTAGTAGCCTACCACCACCCCATGTCTTAAATGTTCTGTAACCTCCCAAGAGAGTGCCACCAGCTGGGGACCAGGTGTTCAAACAAACAAACTTGTGAGGAGCATTTCACATTCAGACAATAACATAGACTCTAACACAGGGTAATGCTGGGCTGGAAGTAGAAAGAGACCCTCGGTGTGCAAGCTCTAATTGTTCTCCAGCCTCTCACAGCCCATCAGTGATAAATATTTTGGTAGCAAACACTTGCTGGATATTGTGTGCCAGGCAGTAACTGAGCCAGAGGCTGAGCCCCAGGCCCTCCGTTATATCACACTTCCCATGACTCTGCTCACCTGCTGCTGCCCTCCAAGGCCTTGGAGTAGTGTATGCTCCCGGTTCTGTGTGGTGCAGCCCCTCAGTGCCTCTCCATATGGGGCTGCAGGTTCCTTGACTGGCTTCCATTCCTACCAGCCCTGTGCTCACTGCTCCATGATGAGACCAGGCTGGGCATTTGTAACCACAGCTCCTGTCAAAGAGGTGTAGACTAGCTAGGCGAAGGCCTGCATCCGGCTAGGGTATATGGGCACGGGCTGAGATTTGCTCAGGGTTTATCACTCCCTGATGAAGCTTTTTTGCATTTCCACTGTAGTGTAGACATGACCTTCATAGCTGCCCTGCCTCTGCCTTTCGAAGCAGCCTTGTAAACACACAGAGCAAATTTGCCTGCCTCCCTGCCTGCCATGCTCCCTCTATCCATCCCACACAGATCAGCACGATGCTCCAGGTTCCCAGGGAGGTATAGTTGCTCATAGAGGAAGCTCTGAAAGTCTTGCTGTCTCGGCCCTAAGTCACCTGCCAATGTCCTGCAGGAACCTCAGCCTGTGAGGTGTTCCAAGTCCACTGGAGTGAGGTGCTACAGGACAGACAGCGATGCGGAGAAGCTCCAGTTCTGAGAGCTAGCACTGCCTTGGCCTGAAGCCCTGTCCGGCCACGGCTCTGCTAGTACAGACCTTGGAATAGCATGTCTACGCTGGCAGGTAGCCCTGCCTTCAGCTCTTTGTCATCAATGGAAGGAGTGTGAGTGTTGAAGGTCAGGCCATCAGACAAGTGATCAGAACAAAGTAGGGGAAACCAGGTAGGGATAGACATGTGTCCTTTGTACCACTCGGGAGGCAGGAACCAGTGTATCCATCCCAGGGCAGCACATTGTCCGGCTCACCCACAGCCCCACTTCCTGGATCAGCCCATACATATCCCTTAGCCACCTGCAGCTTACACTTGTTCAGCCTCCCCCTGGTGCTGACACTGTGGGTGTGCACTGGAAGGGCCGAGGACCCTGTCCATCTTCCTCCATAGCATAGCGGGGACAAAGGCTGTGGAAGGTACTCAGACAACAAAGGGCTTGAGAAAGGGACAATGCAACCACCCTCAACTTCCTGGTATGGGCAGAAAGTAGGCCCAGGTTATGAGCACCCACAGGGCCTCTTGAGAATTTGTTAGAGGCCCTTAAGTGTCATGCACACAGGAAAGATCACTTCCACCAGGGGCCAGCTTGAAGGTCCTGCCTCTGACTCAGGCTACCACAGCCAAGCCCTTAAACTCTACGTTGCCATGGCTCCCACTATCATCAGCCCCCTCCCTCCATCTTCCTGGCTCCCACCATGATCGACCCTTTCCCTGTCTGCCACCATGACTCCTCCCACTGTGGCACCCACTGTAGCCCACCTTCTCCCTCCACCCGGCCGTAGCTCACCCTAGCCTCAGCTGTTGTTGTCTCTCAGCGCCTTCCTGAACAGCAGAGTAAGGGGCTGAGTGAGGAATCCTGGGGGCAATAAGGAACACAGATTTCAACCTGGGGCCCATCCCCAGTGGGACAGCCAACAGCCTAGAGAGCAAAGGGTGGGGACACATGGCCTTCTTTAGCTCCTGGCTATTATTGGTGCTGCTGTGGAAGCGGCAGTGGTGGCAGAGTAGAGCAGTGCACCCAGCCAGCATACCTGCACACACTCATCTCGGCAGATCTGTGCCCTGGACACCCCAGGCTCACATTCTAGCCAAGCATTCCTGCTTCTGCCAGGTCACCATAGAACTTTCTCAAGTGTCACCAGATCTAAAAGAGCATCCTAAGTGGCCAGGATTAGAGCAGAGTCAGAAACAGGGTGGGTCAATGGGGGACTACCTCCCAAAGATGGGATAAGGAGATAGAGCCTTGGGCATAGCTGGCAGCAGCTGGGACACAGTGAACTGTGACACTGATGGGGCTGCACTCTGGAGAGCGCTCACCCAGGTATCCATCCCGGAAACTGCCCTCCTTGCACATCAGGTTAAAATTCTATCTCTCTACCCTCCTCCCACCCTCTTTACATAGGATCATGGAGACTCTGGGTGTGCTCGGAGACCTCATCTGCTCTCTCCTCTTTATTTTGCAGACAATGGGGGTGGGTTGACTGTCTGATCACTCACAGGAGGCTGTAGGCCATTGGCTCTAACCTTCCTAATGCTGAGACCCTTTAATACAGTTCCTTGTGTTATAGTAACACCCCCAACTATAAAATTATTTTTGTTGTAATTTTTGCTACTGTTATGAATCTTAATATAAATATCTGTATTTTCCAAATGGGTCATTTGACTCCCAAGGGGTCACAATGCACAGGGCACAGGCCACTTTTGTAGGCCACCATGGAGCCGCCCAGAAAGGGAACTTTGAAAGAGCAGGGAAAGGAAGGAGTGCAGGATGCACAGACCTCTGGATATGGCACATGTGCCTCACCCTACATGGACTGCTCTGGCTTTGCCTGTGCCCAGTTTAGAGAGCTGGGGCTTGGAGCCACTGCTTTGGGAGCTGTCCCTCCCTTGGAGCTGAAGCTGGAATCCTGGCCAGTTGAATGCTCTCCCAGGTACCAAGCCCCATGCTGGCCACAACTGCCATCCCTGCCCCCCTAAAGATGCCACTGCTAGAAGGGGCACCATATGAGGAGAGGCTGCCATGAAGGTTTGTTCTTTTTCAGAGCTTGCAGCTTTGTACAGATTTCTCTGGGGTAACTTGGCTGCCTTACCACTTCACCCTGTACCACATACAACCTGACCTTCCTGTGTAAGCAAGAAGAAGGGCCCTCCAGACCCAGTGTGGGGGCAGTTCAGCAAGAAAGTGGGTGACAGGCAGCTGTCCCAACAGGCCTTGGGAGGGACAGAGTGTTGGGTTAGAGGAGGCAGTGCACCACTCTCGCGCTCCCTCTTTCCCCCCTTGACAGGCAATCAGGCCCATTCACAGGCTCCCGTTGGCGGAGGCCGGCTTCTGGAGGCTTCCTGTCTGCTGAGATAACAATGAGATCTAGATAGACACTTTAATTTGAATTTGCCTTTTTGGGTCCCCTGAATTTCAAATGGAGTTGTTAAGAACGCACGCTGACTACAAAACCTGCCTCATTCCTTCAGTTGAGTTGGCGTTGCATACCAGGCTCTGGGATCTCAGTGGTGTAGGAGGCAGAGTGCCCTGAGACCCCAACAGCAGACACAACCACTCTTAGGGTGGGGCTAGGTTCAAGAACAGCTCCAAGACGGCGATCACTAGGTCTGTTTGAACAGCAGCCCTGCTTGGAGCTGGTCCTCTGCCAGTAGCATAGGACAGAGAGGCCAGTGAGCTTGGCTGAAATTGCACAGATGGGTGAAGAATGAGCTCATGGTGCAGAGTGAGTGCCAAGCTCCCTGTGGCAAGAGGGGTTTGAGGAGAGGTTAGTAGATCTAGGGTGGGGTTGAGAGGCAGTTTCCATACCCACCCAAAACAGTCATCTTCTAAGGTCAACAGCCATGAACCAAGATGTCTCACGGTACAGAGGAACAAACTGGTCTTGGTTGCAGCAGTTTGGGCAAAGGCCCCTCTAGTCAAGGAGGCGTAGCACCCTTAGAACTGAATCAAGGCACTTGGGAAGAACCCCACCCCCTGGGTGTGGGTTCATATTCAAAAACCTTGGGGATCCACTCCAAAGCTTTTTAAGAACATTATTGGTGATGAGATGGGGCTGTCCAAAGATCTTAGGTTAGCCTATGGTCAGATTGCCTTTTTCTTAGTGCAGCCATAATCTCTGTATACATAAATGCCCTGTAGTTCCTGAGGCAGGAGAATTGCTGCAAACTCGGGTCTAGTCTGAGCTGCATAATTCTAGGCAAGCCTCAGAGAAAAACCTTGTTTCATTAAAAAATGGACAGGGAGCTAGGAAAACGATGACCCAGTCAAGCCTGAGGACCCAAGTTCAGTTCCTAGAACTTATGTGTTACTGCACGTGATTTTATTAGGAAGAGCAA
This sequence comes from Tokudaia tokunoshimensis, assembly GCA_036184795.1. NCBI lineage: Eukaryota > Metazoa > Chordata > Mammalia > Rodentia > Muridae > Tokudaia > Tokudaia tokunoshimensis. Next base: position 30,081,170 of record BTHU01000006.1, on the reverse strand, counting down.
GGAGGCAGAGACAGGGAGGTCAATCCCTGGAGCTCACTAGCCTTGCCTAATCAGAGAGCCCCAGGTCCCAGTGAGAGACCTGATCTCAAGAGACAAAATGGATGGCTCCTGAGGAGAGACATCTGAGGTTCCCTCTGGCCACCACATGCATGTGCACACATGAGGGAGCATGGAAGTCTGTCACTACTGAAGCCAAAAGAGATTGCCAGCCCCCACCGAACCCCCAGAGCTGAAGTTACAGACCTTGTGAGGCCTCACTTAGGTGCTGGGAACTGAACTCTGGTCCTCTGGAGATCAGTAAGCTCTCTTAACCTCTAAGCTACCCCAAGTCGTGGTAGACCTTTGTGAAGAGGTGGCCTGTGGGCCAGAAGTGGTCTTGTGCTGATGGTTTGCAGATCCTGCTCTGGACTCACAGTATGCAAATTACCAGCCCTGGCTCCCTATAAATAGCATCACAGCACTTAGCAGATAGAAAGCAGCAGCTTCTATCTTCTCACTTATGTGTAACTTCTGTCGTGCCTCCATATTATTAGTGTGCTTTGGAGAACCCATTATCTTTTGAATCTCTCTTTTCTTCTTCCGTTTTTTTAATCTTCTGCATTTAAATGCTTCACAAACACCTTTCAAGTATGCACACATGCTGACAGTCCCGCACCTCCCGGGGCTGATCTTTGCTGTTCTGCGGGAAGACCCTCCTAACTGTTGCTCATAGGTGGGTCTGCTAGCAGCCCATCCCCTCCCTTGTTCACTGTACATCTCTTCATTATTTCATCTTCACTTGCACTGGATCTGAGAACTGTGTTGTTGGTCTTATTTTCTCTTAGCTTCTTGACTTTTTCTTTCATTTTCTGACTGATGGGTTCTGATGAGAATCTGCTCACAACCTGACCCCAGTCCTTGCACATGCTCTGGCTCTTGCTGCAGCTGGCTTTATGGTTTCTTCGTGTTTGTCGTGTTTATTGTTAGTCTAGCTCCTTGAGTTTGTGCACTTATAATTGAGCAAATTTTGAAGATTTTTAAGCCAAGCATGGTGGCACAGGCTTGTAATCATGGCTATGTAGGAAGCTGAGTCAGAGGGATATAAGGTTGAAGGCCATCTTCAGCTACAGAGTAAGTTCAGTGCCAGCCTGGGGAACTTAGTAAGTCTCTCTTTCAAAATAAAAAGTAAGAGACTGGGGAGATGGCTCAGAGATGAAGATGTTTGCCTCCAGGCTTGATGACCTGATCTCTATCCCCAGGCCCCACATGATAGAGAGACTTGACTTCTCCATATGTACACCATGGAACTTGTGCCAGCCCAGTAAATAAGTCAATAGCGTCATTTTAAAAACTTGGTGGAGCATGATTCAGTGATAGGTACTTGCTTAAAATTCTCGAGAAAGGGGCTAGGGATGTGGCTCAGTAGGATAGCACCTCTATAGAATCTAACAGCTCAGTGATAAAGAGCTCACCCAGCATGTGTGCAGCCCTGGGATCCATTTCAGCAGTACCAAAGAGTAATGAGAAGAAATTGGGGGAATTCAACTATTTTCCACTCCCCTCTTAATTCCTGCAGCACCGACTTCAGCTTTATGCAGTTTTGATTGCTTGATAGCAGCATACTGTGGCTGAGTCAGCATTCTTTCCCATCTGTCCTCATATTTCACTCTCCGTGTTTCTGATGTGACCTATGTTGTTGTTGACCTTTCCCTCTGAAGGGGCTGATCTGCTATTAATCTCACTCAGTGGTGTTTTTATTCTAAACACTGTTTTTCATGTTTAAAGGCCCTACATGGTTAGAGCCAGGCATGGTGGCACAGGCCTGTAATCCCCAAACTCAGTAGACTGAGGCAGGGGGATCCCAAGTTCAAGGCCATCCTGGACTACTTAGAAAAAGCTGCCTCGGGACTGGGGAGCTTAGCCAGTCACATTCTCAGGGGACTCCCAGAAACTATGGTTTTTAAAAAGCCAGGCATGATAAAGAGCCCTTGCCATCGTGGTGCTGGGAAACCAGGCAAGGATCCCTTGGAGTTCCCTGGCCTGCCAGCCCAGTGAGAGACCTTGTCTCAAAAAACAAAATAAAAGACAGGTAGAGTGGCACACACCTGTAATCCCGGCACTTGGGAGGCAGAGGCAGGCCATCTCTTATAGGCCAGTCTGGTCTACAGAGCCAAGATAACAAGATACCTCCAAACTTACCAACCTGGATCTCCACAGTTAAGTTATTGCTCGTAGGATTTGAAAGGCAAGCACTTGCTGGTTTGGTTAGAATTTGTTTTGCTTGGTAAGCCCTCTGCTGGGGGTATCATTGACTGCTCTTGGTACACGCTTTGCAGGCCGCATGGAGACCAGAGAGCCTGCTCTCAAATGTCCCGTGTAGTATGTTTGCCTCCTCCCGCACCCCACCCCCCCGGGAGCTGCTTCCCAGAGAGACTGAGGGAGAAAGGGCTGCACCAAGATGGGAGCTGTAGCAAGCATCCATACGTGCCATCGCCCACCCTTCCCCAGGCCCAGCTCGTTTCTTCCTATAAAGCCACCAGCCCTACTGGATGCTGCCTCTCCCTGTAGCCACATTTACCTCCTTAAAGGACCTGCTCCCAACCACCATCATGTTGGAGGAAAGGAAATGCTGTCAGAATCAGGGGACACAGTCCAGCCCTTACCTATTGCGTGTATGCCCATTTGTAGCCCTCGGTGTCTATGCAGACAGACACTCCCTGTGTATAAGAACTACATGGTAGATAGCACAGGGATTGCTGTTAAATGGGATTGTATCATAACTTCCGGGCCCTTTCTGAAATGTCCTTGTCTTCACTTGGACTCTTGACCGCACCACCCGCTAACCCATTCCCTCCTATCTAGCACACCTTCTCTCTTCCTCTCTGTACATTTGCCGGAAGGTTCTGAAGGGGGATCCATCAGTGAGCAAGCAGCCCCAGAGGATGGAGTCAGACCTGCCATGGGGCCCGCGCAGCCTGTCTACCTACTCTGACCAGATCTCAGTGAGATTTCTGGGCCTACTGCAGAGAGAACTGTCTCCTGACGGGCACAGGGACATTTCTTTTTTGGTCAGTTAGCCCTTGCTTCCCTCTGAGCTGGGAAATTTTGGCAGTGGATGATAGAGGCCATGGCTTCTCTGGAGGACCCAGAATGTCAGGGGAGCTGCTTGCCAGTTTGAGTAGGACAAAAGTAAGTAGGGCCTCAGCCTGACAGGACACAGCCTGGATCACTGGATGCTGATGATGGTGGCCTGGCAACCATACTCAAGTCCAGCCCTAAGGCCGCTGGGGCCTGCCCTCAGTGGCCACACCACGCCTCTACCTGCCCTCCACGCCTTGCTGCATACTGTCCAATGCTCTCAGGGCCAGGCAGTAGGTCCCGACTGAAGGGCAAGTATCATCCCATCAGATGTTTTTCCTTCCTGGGTAAATTCCCAGCCCACCAGGCAATCAGCAACAGGCCACTGGTGCAGGTGACACCAGTCTGTGAGAGTGACTTGGTACCCTTCTTCTTAAGGGAGATATACTCCCCCAGCAGCCCCTCCCCCACATCTGCACCATGCCCTGTGATCCTTGGGGTCCAGGGCTTCCATCTCCTCCTCCCTCATCTTGTCAGTCAGTACAGCCCTCTGTCAGTGCTGTTCGGTGGCTTGACCTTAGCCATACGATGGTGCCATTGTGTGTGCACAACAGTGGACACCTTCCCATGTCCTACCACTTTTGTGCTGTGACACCGTGCCTTGGCTGCGGAATGGTTTCCTCTGCTCTGTTCTCCAACACCATCTTCAGCCAAACCCATTTCCACCCTAAGCTCACAGTTCTCTGAGCCTTCCAGCCACTGTGTGAGCAGCAAGCTCTCCATCACACCTCTGATGTTCTATCAGCCAAGTGTCACCCTCCTGTGGGTGTTGAGAGGCCAGACCCCAAGGCCAGCCTCACTACCCGGACCACCCAAGCTCCCCTAGCTCTCAGCTACCAACAAGGGTTTGGAACTCATAGTGGGCCCTCCCTACTCCACCATGGTGCTTCTGGGGCCTCTGGGAAAGGCAGACAAACTAGTTTCCATGCCGTTGCCCTCATTTCTCCTATCTGCTCCAGGCTGACCACAGACATTATCCTCCTGCTTCAGTCCCTGAGTGCTTGGATTCCAGGTGTACTCCTGTTCACTCGCTGTCAAAACAGTGAGTTGGCGAGCATGGCGTCTCAGCCAGCCCCGACTCATAGCAAGAGCCTGTCTCCAAACAAATGCAAAGAAGTGAGTACCCTGCTGTCTCTATACAAATAATGGCATGTTTGTGCCTAAGTTTCTTTTCTGTTACTAAAATAAAATACCCTTGACAAAAGCAACTTAAGGCTGAGAATGGTTGTTCCAGCTCACAGTTCAAGGGTGCATATAATGATGGAGAAGCCAAAACAGCAGGTGGTCGCAGTGCGGCCCAAGAGAGGTGAACACCACTGCTACTCCGCCCTTTCTCCACTTACACAGTCCAGGATCCCAGCCAGGGGATGGTGCCGCCCACGGGAGATAGGTCTTCTCACCTCTGGGCAATCAAAATGATCCAACAGACATTGGAGCCCACAGTTCCAGCTCCATGGTGATTCTAGACTGTCAGATAGACAGTACTAACCACCACAGTTAGTAACTGGTTCAATAATGTACAAAAGTTTAAAGACTAATTCTAGCCAAGACACAAATGCTAATTGATAGGAGAAGACCCATGTTTTGGTTTTATACTTGGAGTGTGATGGTCAGGGACTACTCACATCATAGAACCTGTGGTAGAAGGTGCTGAATGGAACCTGAGACGGGGTCTCAACAGCAGGTCTGCTATAGTTCCAAGCATAGATCTCCTCATGAAACTAAGTTTGAACTGTGGCTGTGGCTCAGTGGCAGAGCCCCTGCCTACCTTGCTGTCTTGAATAACTCATGGAAAGTTGGACAAACAGGCAGTCCTAGAGAGACAGTATAGTAGCCTCCCTGTGGAGGAGCTGGGCCTGGGGAACTCAGACTTCTCTGCTGGGTGTGGCTTTTCCCACAGCCTGGCCTGAAGTGCTGTCTGTATTCTTATCCTGTTGCTCTTCCTCAGGACCCCTTCATCCCCTTGATCTCTAAGAACATTTCCCCCTCTTCCATCTCATTGAGCTCAGCCCCCTCCAGATCGATGTCTCTCCCTACCCCCTTCTCTCTCTCTCTCTCTCTCTCTCTCTCTCTCTCTCTCTCTCTCTCTCTCTCTCTCTCTCTCTCTCACATACACACACACACACACACACACACACACACACACACACACACAGAGACTCTTTGCCAATGGATTGTGACCCTCTCCTAACTGGTGTGAACCAAAGACAGGTGTCCAGGTGGGCCTCAGGCTCTAATGCCAGAACCCATGCCCTGTGCTGTATGTAAGGGCTGAACCATGTGGCTCTTCTCAAGGTCGCAGGAGCCAGTTGTATGCCAGGTATCACCTGGGCCAGGTATTGGTGACAGTCAACTGTAGCCTGCAGAGGCCTCCCTGCTCAGAGTTTTGTTCTGTGGCTTGGCATATACGATTTGCCATACTCTGTCATCCTGAGGTCAGTCCTGTTCATCAGACTGGGTCTCTAACACTTTACCTATGGCAGAGGAGTGAGAAGTGGGTAAGGCCCAGCCCCACGACTTCATTTAGCAACTCCATCTTGAACTTTGTTCTACCCACTGTGGTTATCAGCATGGGCCTGTAGGTATCCTACCCTGCACAGAGACTAGCAGCCTATTCATGCAGAGGCCAAGGCAAGAGCAGGACTTGGGCTCCCAGCTCCCCTCAGCAACTGTGATTGTTGATGGTGCTAATTGACGATTGTAACTCATTACAGACTCACCGTAATTAAATTACCCATCGATGCCTGGGAGATTAATGGCATGGCCAGGTTATAGCACAATTGCTTTTAGTCTTAACTCACATTCCAGTGTTTTGTTAAAGTCTCAGTAATGGTGGGATCCAGAGGAAGGGAAAGCCCTGTGTCCCTTGTGACCCAGGCTTATCCTGGAGTTGCCCATTCCTAGTCTGGGGCTTTCCGGAAACACGAAATTTAAGGCTGACCCTGCCCTTCAGAGACAAGGAGTGAGTTGGTGAGGAGCCAAAAGCATGTGCCAGGGGACATTGACCTGCTTCTATCCGGCTGCTGCTGTCAGGGCCTGATCTGCCTGTCAGATGACGTGTGAACTCTCACAAACCAAGTCGAAGAGCTTTCCCCGTGCTGTACAGCACTTGAGGTGCTCAGTCATTCTCTCAGGGATTTTCCACACATGGCCACAGGTCTGCAGCAATAGTCCCCTTGCTGGTCTGAGTGCCATTGACTGTCATGACTCCTGTGTGTTCCGGGGCCTTCCCTGTACAGGGTCCAGGAAGCCAGTGGGGTCGCTTTGGGGTTTGAGTCTATCAGGTATGCTGGGGTGGAAACTTAGTGTATGGAATGTCAGATGTGCTAAGGGACCACCAAACTTCATATCTCATGTGTTGGGGCTTTGCTGTGCAGGGTATGCAGTGTGCCAGAGGGTCAGTGTGCAGAATACCAAATGTGCTGGGAGCCATCCCACTTACTATCGATCTTGTGTGTCAGCAACACTGTGCAAGGTATCTGCTGTACCTGAGGGTCTTCTGTGTGGCTAGGGGTCATCATGCAGGTTGACAGGGGGCACATGGAGTTATCATGCTAAGTATCCAGCAAGTAGCTGATTCAGTATCTGGCAGGCTGAGGGGTACTGTGTAGAATTCGGTCTTTGGGGCCGTCACTGTTCAAGTGTACCAGGTCTGAGTCACTGTAGAATAGCAGATTTTCTGGGGCCAATGCTGCCAGCTCAGTGGCAACAGCTACTTGGGCCTTAGGAAGCCTGGTGGGCAGGCTAGGGAGCCACTCTGCTCCGCAGGAAAGGACAACTTGGAACAGACGACTGAACTCAGTTTCCATGTCACCTACCTACTGTTGCCACCTCAGAAGGCGTGGGCAGTCCCCACAGAGTGCTGGCTAGCTCCCAGGTAGAGACACTGCAGTGTGAGACCTGCCTTCCTCTCCCTTCTTAGAGCTCTGGAAAGTGCTGGCCAGCTGTGCCTTTGCCAGCCTGGAGGTCAGCACTGTTGGAAGCTTTTCTGGGCATAGCTGGGAGACACCACACTTCTGTGTCTGTCTCTGCCTCCAAGGAAGAGTGCTGCCATGCATAGACAATCCAGTCCTCCCTTGTGGTGGATCTGCCCTGCGAGGGCCAAAGTGGCCCAAAGCAGAGGCCTGGACATGCTCCAAGTGGTTCTTACTTTGTCTGTCACACACTTGAAGTCAAGAGCACGAGAGCCGTGGGTGATCTGACAAGGTCCACCTTGGCTCTGCACTTTGTCAGGTGAGCAGAGAACTTGGCATCTGGCTTTGAAAAAGCTTCAAGGGGTGCAAGCAGAAAGTGTGGCCCCTGGGAGACCTACTTGAATCCAATGACTCAAGGAATACTGGGTAAGAGGTATGCCGGCTAAGGAGCTTTTGGGCTCAGTGTGGCATGTATATACATGTGACCTTCCAGGACCCTCCCAGGTGGTACTCATATCTGCATGAAGCTGTGATTTCTGCTTTCTTCTTTGCAGACTTGCTTCTGTAGCCATCACCCAGCCCCTGGCTACTTTAGCACTCAGCAGTGCAGAAACTAGCTATGAGTGTGGGTTCTCAGAAATCCTGGCCCTGCACATGTGCTGTGCTGACTCCAGGCAGGGCCTCATCTGCCTCAGGTAGTACTGAAGAAAAGGGTCCAGTGCTGAGGTGCCAGCAGCCTGCTGTCCTGGCCATGTTTCTCTTCCTGTGTTCCTAGTGGATCCCAGTGCTGGAAGGTTCCAGAGTTTGGGCAAGTGAGTTGCTTTTCTGAGACGGAGCCATGCTAATTCAGAATCTCCAATTCAGGCTGTCACAAAGTAGCATTTGGATCTCCATCCTACCTTCATGTGACCTTGGGCAAACTGTCTACTTCCTTGGGAATGCTGTAGTATAAGATACACCCATGTGTAAGTGCCTGGGCACACTTTTGGTGTGAGCTGTATGGCATGTCCTAGCCAAGGCCAAGGTCACAGCAGAGACAGAACTCAGAAGGATGACACTGGAGTTCACAGCTTCCTTCCTCCATGCTGGGAGCAGGTGTGGCAGAAGCAGGGAGAACGGGACGGAGAGTTTGCTAGAGTTAGTTCAGTGTCTCTCCTTATTATAGGAGGCGGGGGAGAGACAAGCAAGGACGATGCTTTAATTGTGTGATTCTGATCTGGGCAGAGACTCTTAAATGCTTTGTAATCTATTTTTAATAAGTCATTCAAACAAGCCCAGCTCCAGTTAACGTCCAGAGCTGATAGCCTGCCATGCCCGCCCCACCCGATCCTTTTGAAGAGAGACTGCCCTTCACTTCCCCTTCCCTCACAACCTGTCTTCAGTCTCACACAACCCTTGGTCTAAGGAGAGAAACAATGGACTTGTGGCCATTTCTTTGCCTGACTTTGGGAAGCTTGGACTGGCCGAGGTGTCTAGAATGCAAACATGGCCTGCTGATAGAATTTCTATCAAGACATGTCTGAGATGAGCAGGGTACACTGGCATGGACTGTGGCAGTTCCCAGATGTCATCCAGTCTCAGCCCTGTTCGCTGAGTGCTTCCATGAGAGACTAGCTGCCCACTTTACTCTCTACTGAAGGACAAATGGACAGGCTCCCAGAGTTATCCTGCGGCTGCCAGGAACACAGATGCGGCTGCTGCCTCGCTCCTCCCATGCCCCACTCCTGTTCTAGGTGGGAACCTACTGACCTGGGATGCCAGGCACAATGCCCATCACTCTCGCCCTACTGACCATCAGTCCCAGGAGATTCTGGAAGCCTCATGCTGGGGCCAGCTGCATTATGTGTTCCTGGCTCGTAGCCTGGCCATGCCAGTCTGCCAGAAGAGGTACCTCAGGACATTGCTGTGGACAGTCATCTTGCTTTCCCCTTCCCACTCTGGTTTCACTAAGATTCCTGGTTTCCCACGCTTCCACTATTGTGGTGAACCTCAGCCTCATGAAGACCGTGCTGGTTTAGAAGTTCTCTCTTCACACAGCTTCAGCTCTGTCTGGTGAATGGAGGCCTAGGGGGGCAAGAATGAGGTTGTATTTAGTTGGACCACATATGCAGGGTGTCCGCTATGGTGCCAATTCTGCAAAGTCTGGCCATGGGGCTCCCGCCATCTGTCAACATGCCCTCACTGCACAGTTCCAGCCATTGCTGGCTGGACAGCCATCCCTGCCTCTCCTCACCTGCTGCTTGCCCTCCTCACCAGACGACTCCTGTGGTGCTGCTCATGAAGTGCCTCAGAGGATCCATGTTAGCCCTTGCAATAACTGCAACCACTTTTCACAGCGTGGTGTCCGCTGCCCTTCATCCCTTCCTTCCTTCCCTCACTCGGCTCTCTATTGGTTGTTGAGCAAGGTACCAGCTCAGCCAGCAGAGGATCTTCGAAAGTTCTAATGAACCACTTAGCCAGCCAATGGCAGCAGCACTTGGAAGCTGGGAAGCAGGAGGATCAGTTCAAGGTCGGTCTAAGCTGTATGAAACCCTCTTCAAAAAGACAAGAATTGAGGCTGAGGAGATCACCTTGCATTTGTTGTGCAAGCATGAAGACCTGAGTTCAATCCCCAGCCCCTTCGTAAAAGCTGGGCTCTGAGGTGTTTGTGTGTGATGATATCCAGAGCTGGGTGCTAGGAGTCAGAGACCAGCAGCTTCCTGTAGCTGGCTAGCCAGTCTAGCTGAACCAGTGAACTTTGGATTCGGCAAAAACACCTGACACAAAGCCCAGAATGGTGGTGCACGCCTTTAATCCCAGCACTCAGACAGCATATGGTTATAGATTTCTCTGAGTTCCAAGGCCAGCCTGCCGTATACAGTGAGTTCCAGGACAGCCAGGGATACATAGTGAGACCCTGTCTCAAACAAACAACCTGCAAGCAAAACCCACAAAATACCCTCCCAGCTTCTCATACACAGGCATGAGCATGACCATACAGACTCACATGAATAATTTTAAGAGAAAAAGAATCATTTAGCATTTCCAGTGCAGGTCTCAGGAGGGCTGAGCCACTGCTCATCCTTGTCTTGGGGGCCTAGGGACCTGCTGCTCCCGAACTCAAATGTCCGTCTTCAGCATGTGCCTTGCCATCCACCATTCTGCCCTGGGTGCCTGATTCCAGCATGCCCCTAGGCATCTGTCCACCTGGCACGCACCTGAGATCTGCCCTCCTTCCTATCCTGGGCTGTTGTTTCCCAGCATGCGCCCAACTCTTATCTTCTCTTGCTCCTGGGTGCCTAGCTCCCAGCATATACCTGGGCTCAGCTGTCTGTCCCCCCACCCTGAGCACTTGGCTCTCCAGTCTCAGCTATAGTCTGAGTGTCTAGCGTGGCTCCTCCTCAGGTTCCCCTAGAGCTTATCTTAGAGGATGCACATAGCCAGCTCAAGTCCCAACCCAGGCCACTGCCACCTTCAAATGGCATAGAAGGAGACACTGCCTGCTTGTACCAGTCTGACTAGGATGGGGCTTGTTACACTGAACTTTGATGGCATCCCAGGGCACATCAGCCCTTGTCTGTAGAGATCAGGGAACCTCCATGCACAGAAACACAGGGCTCTGAACCTAACAGAGATAGGGAAAAGCCAGGGCACTGTGATAGCCTACAGGCAGGAGGGCAGGCTGAGAGGAAGAACAGTCACTCCTAGCTCACAATGGTCTGTCTCTGGTTCTCTACATTCCAAGTCTCCAAGGCAGCCTGTTCTGATTAGCTGTGCAAACTTAATTAGTTCACATCCAAGTTTGTGGAAGGCATCCCTCAAGGGAGCCGTGTGAACAGCCTCCGGTTACCAAGACCGGATTCCATGCCGAGGTGGCGGTATTAATATTGAACATAGCCTGCTCAGGTTGCCAGCCTTCCCCAGTGAAGTTTCATCTTCCCCATGGCTTCTTGAATGTGCCACCCTTGTAAATAATATTAAAGCAATTTCTTCCAGGGCGTCAGGAAAAGAGAAGGGGTGGGTGAGGTATCCAAAAGCACCCTGTCTAACCCTGTGAGGTGAGCACCAGCTAAAGGGACACAAAACCCTTGCCAAGAGCCCCAGATAGGGCCGGGTTACCGGCACTGAATGGGGTTGGCCTCACCCACTCTTAAGCCTACAACATGGGGTGGGGTTGGGTAAATGAATGCCCATCAGGAGTTTTTCAGGTCCACTCCAGCCAGTATGTCTGACTGTCTAGGAAGCACTTCCGTTCTCCTAACAATTGCCCAGCTGCCCACGCATTTTGAGGGTGTTTCAGATTCACCCTTTAGAGACTCTCCCAGCAGGGGTTGGGGCATCAGAAACTAGAAGCAATTTGGATAATGACACATCCTGTTCCAGAGCTTCTCCCAATCAAAGGGAATGGCCAGGCCTTTGATCTTCAGTTCCCTGGAGCACTGGAAAGATAGACAATCGCCCCCTGTGCTGCCCTGCCCCCGGGTCCTACCCAGAACAGGGCCCCAGCCTGACCTCCTGGGTGTTGGCCTAACTCTGGCCCCTACTCAGAAGAGTGACTCCCTGCTTACGTGCTCTTCCATAGGTGCCGTCCCCAGACCCCCTCCAGGGGGAGCACTGACCCTGTCTGCTTACTCCACCTCAGCTCTCTTGTTCTGAACCCAGCTAGCTAAAGTAGACACTAGAGACTGCCTATTACAGCTCTGGCTCAGTGCCCTCCAGCTTCCTGTAGGGTTGGCCATCCAACAGGCCATATGTGGGAAGCTGGCTTCCCTGCTCATCTCAGAGGCTTATGGACAGGAAGACCTCTCATGGGCCTGCCACTGGCCACACAGCCTGCCTCGGGCTCATGTTGCTTGCTGCTTCTGCCTCAGCTGATCTGTAATGGGCTCTCCATGGACCCTTGATTGGTTTTTAACTATGTCCCCAGTCCATCTCTTCCTCCGTCCCCTCTCTGCCTGATGTGATTGGTCACATCAGGCACCTGCCTCTGGGCCTCTGCTGAAGCCCCCTCAGGTGGTGCTGCCTTTCCATGAAGCCCTTGGGTCTGGACACAAAACAGGCTAGTGGTCTAAGTGTGTCTCCCTCCATGTCCCCAGCTCTGTGCCAGAACTGTTCCACAATAAGTGCCCCTCGTCTCTCCCCCCTACCGCCCTGTGTTTTATTACCTCAGGTCAGCAGACAGTTTTCCTGTTTCTGTTGAGTTTATTCCATAATTACCCCCTGTTGGCAGCAAACAGTACTAATTTTTATCACCTATTAAAGCAGAAGCAAGTTTACATACTAGTAGATGGGTTTGTCTGTTTAGTGGTTGTAGGTGCACATGGGTGCACCTGGAGGTCAGAGGACAGCTTTGATGATATTCCTCAGGCACCTCATACTTTCTGATTGAGTGGGATTGGATCTCTCATTGATCTGAAACATCACCAAGTAGGCCACCCGTCCACAGAGCCGCCCCCCTGTGTCTGCCTCCCATCTTACCATAATGGGATTACAAGTGTGTGTTACTGAACCCGGCTTTTTTCATAGATTCTGGGGCTTGAACTCAAACACTCATGCTTATGAGACAGGCACTTTGCTAAGCCATTCCCCAGCCCTCTTGTTTCACATGGTTTTAATGTCTGCTGCTCTGGGATGTGGATCGCCTTCAACATTAGATTTCTTAATTGCCAGTGCTAAGCACTCAGTTTCACATAAATATGCCATACAAAATGGCAGGTGCCTGTTGAGGCTCGTTTCAGAAATTGGTGGGAATTCTGCCCTAATTAAAAACCAAAGTTTTGAAAAATTTAAGTTTTGAAACCTGAGTCAGCAGCTCTATGTCTTAGTCAGGGTTTCTATTCCTGCACAAACATCATGACCAAGAAGCAAGTTGGGGAGGAAAGGGTTGATTCAGTTTACACTTCCACATTGCTGTTTATCACCAAAGGAAGTCAGGACTGGAACTCAAGCAGGTCAGGAAGCAGGAACTGATGCGGAGGCCATGGAGGGATGTTTCTTACTGGCTTGCTTCCCCCTGGCTTGCCCAGCCTGCTCTCTTATAGAACCCAAGACTACCAGCCCAGGGATGGCACCACCTACAAGGGGCCCTACCCCCTTGATCACTAATTGAGAAAATGCCCCACAGCTGGATCTTATAGAGGCACTTCTCCAGCTGAAGCTCCTTTCTCTGTGATAACTCCAGCCTGTGTCAAGTTGACACACAAAACCAGCCAGTACACTCTAAGAGCAATTTTTAAATCTTCAGTACAGTACAAAGATATGCTAATTTGATACTTCCATTGCTGAGGACTGGCAATAAGAAAATATAGGAAAGCCTTTGCATTCCACAACTAAACCATTATGTTGCAAGAAGAGCAGAAGGCATTGTATGTACAGTCAGACTGCAGTTCACAACATCCAGTGGTCCTGAATCTTTGGCAGAGTGTTGGAGGCCGTGCTCATTGGTGATGTTGTGGCACATACATGTGCACTGTCACATGTTGAGAGCTGAGACTGCAGTGGTGCTGTGAGATGCAGCCCAGGGGAGCGCTATTGACAATAGCTCTCACTCATCCGTCACTTGCTGGTTTTGAATTACTTCTCAGTCTTGGTACCAGCCCAAACCTTTGACTGTTTCCATACTGCTTTGTGGCCCCTACATTCAGTTACATAGTCTCATCTGAGATGGCGGCCCCCAACTGAAGAAGCTGCTTCTAGGCAGGGCTTCTCCTGCCTCCTGGGGAACACTTGACAGGGCTGGAGACCTTCATGAAGACTACTGGGGCAGTGTTGGTTGCTTCTAATGAGTTGAGGTCAGGGGTATTGCAATGCACCAAAGATTTCCTCATCCAGTAAAAAAATGGCTCACTGTACAGTGGGAGCTTAGGGCCTGTTCTTGGGGTAGCCTGGTCACTGCTAAGACCTGGGCACTATGCCATCTAGAGACCACAGATGGCTCTGTGAGTGAATGAACTCAATCTATCCACATGCCCCATGCCTCTCCTTTACCTAAGAAGACCACCATCTTGGCGCCATCAGCCTGAGAGTGATCACATTAGCAGATGTCATGGTCTTGTAAGAAGTTGACCAGCCCATGTCTTCTTTATTCTCAGCCTAGATTCAGTTTTGGTCAGTAGGCACATGTTCAGAGAGGTAGAGCCATCAGCCAGGGCCTCCGTGAGGAGAATAGACCCAAGCTGGAGTCCAGTTCCTGGGCCCCATGCTGCCTTCAGTGGCCTCTCCTCTCTGCTTGTTGCTTCCCAACCTCTTGGTGCTCTAACTGAGCAGGCCAGGCCGCCTCCTGCACCCCCACACTAAGCCCCCACATGACCCCTGGGCACGCTGCGCCTCGCTGTTGTCCCATGTTACAGCAGAGAACACCATGAGGCAGGTAGAATGGCATTTCTGTCCCCGAGCCAGGGCAGCCTAGCAGGCAGCTGTTGTGTTGTTCTCCCACCTAAGCAGCCTTCTAGTGTTCTCTGCCTCATTGCCAGATCCTTGCAAAGTCCCTGGGATGTGGCTAGTGTTCCCTGAGAGGGGCTGCCTCGCCAGGTTCCACTTCAACTCAGTAGCAGTTGTCCCATGTTCTTTGTGACTGATACCCTCTCCTTAGCATAAGGGCAAAAGAGCCCCCAGGTCCAGGTTCATCGCCAGCACCTGTAAACGCCAGTCCTGCCCCAAAGTCAATGGAATTCCAGCCAGGTAGCCACCACCTTCACTAGTTCATGCTGGCACTAAATGCCTGCCTGTGGCCTTTGTGTTTCTGCCAAGCCCGGAGGCTGTGCCAGGCTGTGTCTTTCCTCTGACTGTTCCTGCTAGTACAGGCTATGTAAACAGGAGGGCCATGGGTCTAGTCCGCTTGATGCCATGTGCCTCTGGCCTGTCAGGGTGAATCAACTGCAGCCTCCTAGACTCCTCCCACATGCCGTGTGACGGGGCACATGGTCATTTTCATGATGAGGTCAGTTGAGCATCTACAGGAGAGGGATACAATTGGGAACAGGCCCAGCATGCTCTTTGTACCATATAGTGTGCCACACAGAAGACAGACTGGGTTCCCCATGGTCTTGTGGGCCCAAAGCCGATACTGCATGTAGTCCTTGGCCTCCCTTCTTGTCTGCTTAGCCCTTATGGGCAAGACACAGCTAGCTTCCCTTGCTTGCAGGCAGTCTTCCTGGGCAACAGACTTTAGACCCACCTGCAGCTCCCCTTAGTGACACCAGCATCACCCCTGGGGGGATGAAGGAGGGGCAGAGGACGTGGCAGCACATTAGTGCTGTGCATGGCTTCAGCCACACCTGTAACCTGAGAAGCCATTTCTTGGTCAGGTGACGTGGCCCAGGGAGGAAAGCCAGCCCAACTATGGAGCTAGCATGGGCTCCTTGGGCTTGGTCCAACCCAGAAGCAGACATTTGCCCCACAGATGCCTCTGTTCTCAAATATACATTCCTGTAGGAAGAGCACAGAAGCCAGGGTACCTCCCTAGAGGTGCCATTGAGTTGATGACATTAACACAGACACGAACATCCGTGGGGGTGGTGCCCTAGTATGGAACATGCTGTGGGGTGAGAAGGAGCCATTTGGGAAGAACTCCGGGAGAACATTGTAAAAAGTTCTAGGGGCCGCCAGAAGGCCACGGTGGGCAGGAGTGACTCTGTCTATGGGTCCGTGTGCTGGGATCCACTGCTTACGGCTGCTTCCCCGGGCCTTGGTGTTTGACTACCCCTCACCCTGGAGCTAAGTACACTGCTCTGGGGGATCAGGGCTACCTGGCCTCGTTTCTTTAGTACTTTAGGGTATGAGAGGAATGGACGTGGGAAGACTTCTGCCCCAGCAGTGGGCGCACCTCCGCAACCCTGGCTTGGAGCTAATCGTTGCAGGCAAGCTGTCTCATGCAGTGGGTCCTCGGGATCCGCCCTGTCGAAGAGTGGTTTACACCTCTGCTTTATTTCAATTAAATGTTTGGGACTACGTGTGTCTGCTCATATCAACAAATGCCAACTTCTGTACCTTGAAAATCTCTGGCTCCACAGACAACCCGTCCCCCATTTCTTAAACATCTTTTCAAAGACAGCTCTGCTTCTGCTGGGTGTGTCTCACACACGCATACCTGTGTGAGTGCTTTTAAAAAGTACACGTGCCCGCTGTGCCACAGCTGGTTCAGCTCATCACAGTGCTGCTTCCTGCAGCCGAGCCTCACACTGCGTCCTTCTTCCTGGCCAAAGCCACTGAATGCCCAGCTTCTGCTCTGGCATGTCAGGTCAGTGGGCTCCCAGGCAGTGTGGCGTGTGTGGACGGCGGGTCCTTCTGACTTCTCTACAGTTTGCCTCAGCTCTCAGTGGGATCTGTGGCCCCAGGAAGCCAGGCCGAATGTTTCATCTCAAAAATGCACAAAGAGCTTGCCCAGTACCCTGGGCCTCAGAGGGTGGCCCAGCTGCTGCAGATGCCCTGGGCCTGGGGTGCACATAGGGTGCCCAGTGTCTAAGGAAGGTCTGCAGGCAACATGTGGCACTTCCAGGGATCCAGTCAGCCACACTGAGAAAGACAAGTCTTTGTTCCTACCATGGTGCTGACATTATTACAGACATCTGTGAACAATGCAGACTCTTACAAGTCTTTCAACAGTCACCTCAACTCTGGCTTCCTGTCACTCTGCACCTCATACCCCGAGGGTCAACATGGGATCTGATGTAATACAGGAAGGAGCAGGTCAGAAGGCTTCGCGGTTTAAATGCTTTGTTAGTTCCACAGCCTGTGCCCAATGCTTCCCACCCTGGCGGGGGCAGGGGTCCCTGAGGTCCATGAGGCTGCTTCTGGTCAGGACTAAAGAGCCTGGGGAGGAGGCCACGGAGGAGGAATGTGGCTGCTCTCCCTGGTGGATGGGTCCCTCTGTGTTATTGTTGGCTGCTTGAGGAAAGGAACGGTGTCTCTGGAGGAGGGGAGAGCTCCCTGAAGATGCTGCTCCCGTCACCTTGCCCACACCTGACCCCAACGGTCTGGTAGAGACCATACCATGAGCCTCAGCAGGAATCTGGCTGGCTCTAGGCTCTCAATGGGTAGGGCCTTGTGGGGCTCCATCATCTTGGGTAGAAAGGCTCAACACAGGCTCTGAGAAGCAGACAAGCTCACCCTGTCCTGTCCCATCCTGTCCTGTCTGACTGGTTTTAGGCCTGGCCTCATTGTCCCAGTGCTTATACCCACTGTGTCCTCAGTCTGGTCTTCACTAACATATGGAGTGTTCAAGTCCAGCAGCAACAGTGATAGAACTCAGAGTCGCCTTGAGTAGGTGGCACCTAGTCTCCTCCTATAGCCTCAGCCTCACCTCTCAGCTCCTTGACCTCCTCTGCCTGAGCAGGTGACTTTCCAGGAAATAAGCAAGTGTTCGGCTAAAGTGAAAACACTTACGGACCAGCGTCCCTCATCAGAGCCAGCGTGGGCCAGGAGGGCTGGGGCTAGCCTTGGGTGCAGCTGGAGCCTGGAGTACAGGGAACAGACATCTGCAGGAATGGACCACAAAACCCCCATTCCCAGGCCACAGCAAGGCAGCTAAGCTACCCAGGGGACCCTGTGATGCTCTGGGACCCCCTTTCCGCCGTTACTGATGGCACTCCGGTAATGATTTCCTTACTCACAACCTGACCCCATGCTGAGGAAAAGCAAGTTGAAATTAAATTAAATTTCAAATGTTAAACCAACCAATTAAAAAATGCAATCACACGGAAACATGCATTTTTCAAAACAGTGTTGTTTATTCTGTCATAATTAATGTATGCAGAGAAGAGAGTCTGGGTTCCCTAGGGCAGCCTGCTCCAGCACGGGCCATAGCCTGGACCCGGCAATGCACTGGCAGCTCCTGGCACTTTCTGACCCCAGGCCCTAGAATTCCTACTCTGCCTTCCTGCACCCAGCAGTCCTCGGAGAAGGTGGGAGCTGGATTGCAAGCCAGCTAGCCCTGGCCATCAGCTGGGCATTCTTTCTCCTGTCCCCTTTGCTTCCTCCCTGGCCACTCACCATGTCCCCCCCCCCCCTCAGGCCTACTGTGCTTCCTCCCATCCTCCACAGCTCCTGCTCCTTCACATAAACAGCTTCTCACATGAGTGGAGCAGGGACCCCATGTAAGTCCAAGTCTGTGATGGTAGAGCCAACAAGGGCTCCCTTCTGCCAAGCTGTGCTTGAGGTCTCACTAGGTAGGGCACAGGGATGCTGTCCCTTGTGTCCAACATTGTGAATGACTCCCAAACGGGGCTACTACCTCGAGGTACCTGATACTTCACCAGGTGTCTCAGCAGGCAGCCACTTCCACACATGGCCATTGATGTCTGTTTCAGAGAAAGGCAGGTGCAGGTCCTCTCTCCACTTCTGCTTCAGATGATGTCCCTGGTGGTCACTGTAAGGAAGGAGACACTCGCTCCACCCAGGCCTTGCTTCTGCCCCTTCCATCCTTCTTCTCCTCCTCCTTGGCCTCCCCCACTCACTATTTCCAAGTGCTCCTTGGAGAATGTATGTGTGTGGGCAGGGATGATGGGAGATATGACAAGACAAGGCAAGACCTATAGGCATTCAGGACACTTGTGACCAAAAGGAAACAGTTCTAACTGTCATACTCAGCTCCATCCACTCATGCTGAAGGCTACTGTGTGCCAGGCTGGGCATCCACAGGAAGGCTGTGATCACAAACACAAGTGCTCCCCAACACACACAGTAGTTTATGTCCTACCTTTGATGCACAAGGAACCTGTGGGGGGCTCTTAAGTCTCCTCCAGGCAGTACCAGGATCTGCCACCAGGTAGGCAACTCTAGAATATTCCAGAGTCACCTCATACTACTGACCTGAAAGTACCTAAGGCTTTTCTGCACAGTGGATGGGTGGAGATAGGGCTCCCCTCCCCTCTGACAGCAGTTGTTGGGAAAACTTTCTGGACTTGGGAAGGAGCCACCAGGCAGCTCCTCCCAAGCTCCTCTTTATTAATGACGCTTATCGCTGCTTACATGGAGCTCAGCGAATGCAGAAGGTGGTTGATAAACAGCCAGGCAACAGACTGCAATGATGGATAACCTGCTCAATAATTAACAAATGAGCCAACAGATGGTGGAGGTGGGTGGGGAGAATGAGCAGGTGATGCTGTGTATACTAGATGCCTGCTCCTCCCTTGTCTCCAGCCAACTGGGTGTGCCGTGCACCCCCGCAGGAAGATACTATCTCTCTACCTGCTTAGAATGGGGCTAGGATGTGACCTGGGGCAGCTGCTGCTGAAGGCAGGGGTTCTCCACCAAGTCTAGCTTCTGGAATCTGGGTAGTTCTTTCCCCAGGACAACATGGGAGACAGACAGCAAAGAGATTCTCTAGCTGCAGATCCAATGAGCTGGTCTTGCTGGCTTGGAACTACTTAAGACAGTTTTTCCTTTTCCACTTCTTCTAGGATGGCCATGTCATTCCAGCCTGCCATGCCTTTGTATTTTGGATTGTGTAATTTTCTTGGCTTCACTCTGGTGGGGGACTAGGCTGGAGGTGATCATGTCTGAGGCTTGCCTGTCTCCACTGTAGATGACATTTGGTGGGACTCCAGCCCTGAGAGGTGTGAGATAGTGTGGAAAGGCTTAACCTAAGGAACCTCCTCAGCAGACACTGCTCTTCCAGGGCCTCAATCTTGGTATTTACACTCAAGAATATGAAGGTTTCTGTCATCTGTGCCACCTGGGCTGAAGGAACTAAGCAGGCCTCCATCATGACAGAAGTCACAAGTCAGGTCTACCAGTGGGAGCCTGGGCAGTCAAGGTTCCAGAAGTCTCAGGCTCTGTGTTTCAGTGACTGCTATGGGTCAGTCTTGGCTTTTAAAAGTGCTCAGAGGCACCCAGGAGCTTAGAGGGCGAGGGCAGGATCCAGCCTCTGTGCTGGTGGATGCAGCTCCTGCCTAGAAGAAGGGGAATATTTATGCAGCACCATGACAAAGCTTATAATTGTTCTTCATATTGAGAGCCACCCTAGTCAGAGAAAGCCACCTACCTACCTAAGTCCTGGCAGAGCTTTCTGGTGGCTGAGGTGATGAGGGAGCCCCTGTCCTTGACTGCTTGGTACTTGAGGCAAAGTCACAGGGAGAGGCTCCCAGGTGGACCGTCAGCCACTTGCTCATAGAGTAACTAGTCCAGCTACTTCTCTCCTCAGCCTGAATAGAAGACAAAGGAAAAATGACAGGGCAAGTAGGCCTGAAACAACAGGCCTCCTTGCAGGCACAGGAGGACTTGACACGGGCGGACAGAAGGGTGGCTTGTGCCTCTCAGAGTGTTTTACTCTCAGGACAGGGTCAGACCACAGATGTGACTCAGAGGTATGACAGAAGAGAGCCAGGGAGGGCCTCTGCTGTAGACATAGTGTCTGCTTTGTCATCCCCCCTGTTCCACCAGGACCCACAAGAATCTGCTGAGTGAATGCAGCTACTCTGTGCTGTCCCTTGTAGGAGAAATCATCCAGCCTCTGTAACTGTGCAGTTCTCAGGAAACTGTGTGTCACTCATATCGCCTTCTTATCAGGCCAGTTGTCATGCCTGCTGTGGTAAGCTCCCATCAGGTCAGGCCTGTCACCTTTGCACAAAGGTGGCAATGTGAACGATGCTGGGATCTCCCCAACTGCCAGTCTACCTGGCACGTCCTTAGGACTTCTTCCTTGGGGGTACTTCTAGGTCCCTCTCCATGATGTCCAGTGCTGTGGACTGGCCATCCCCCATCCACTGAGGGACTTTATGACCATGGGTAGCTTTACCACCCGTGGCGGGTCCATCGTTAGTACTCAGGGTGTGTATGGAGGGAAGGGAGGAAGGACTGACTTACGGTGGAGAAGGGAGCTGCCCTCCCTGCAGGCTGAGCCCATGTCTCAGACCTCAGTTTCCATTCCCACCTCTCTCACATGTGTGCTCCAGAAACCGAAGGTGCCCATTCTCCCCACTCCCTGGGTGAAGGGCCAGCAGCAGAGTCATTAGGCTGCTTCAGACGCCTGGTGATTTAGCAGCGTGATTACGTGCTAATACAATACCTCACAAAGCTTTTTATTAGATTTTTCCCCCTTTTCCTTCCAAACGCCCTTTGGAAATAAACACCTGAGGCTGTTACACTCTATACCACTCATTTTAATTAACTTTTAAATCACGTACTGTCACCCAGACCTCCCTCAAATGTTAACTCTGGGCTGAGCTGGGCTTGGAGGCCTGTTCTCTCTGCTTCTCTCTGCCCATGGAGTGGGAGCTCTCTGGGTCTCAGCCTCAAGTGGCCTCAGAGTGAACATTTGGTACTGGTTTAGTGAAGTTCATCCTACTATCCAGCAGGGGACCCAATGAACTGCCTCACCCCTGAGAAAGCCACTCAAGGGACACCAACAGAGGCCTCACCTTGGTCCTGGGTACACAGAGATGGACCAGCAGACCCCACCGCCTTCCCTATTGCCCACATGTGGGTCTGAACAGCACACACTTGGGCCCAGCTCATGGCTAGGACACTGTGGGAACCTATGGACATGCACCAGGTTCCAGCCCCGAACCTCAGCCTTCTCAGGTCACTCCTGCATGATCAATGGAGACTATGGTACCCACCCCTGTTCTCTGTCAGTAGCCCCTGATCTTGTGTTCATGCCCTGACTCCTGTCCCTTTCCCTGGCCACACCTGCCAGCCCTCACATTCTGCATTTAGGAGCCTGTGGCGTTCAGTTCTCCACTTTACTCTCAATCACAGAGGATGGCTCTTCCCAGGATTGGCAGAATACAGTGGGCCATCATGCTGTAGCAGAAGAGTGGCTCAGACAAGGGTGCTATCACACATAACTAGTTCCATCCAGCATCCCAGTGTCCCATCTACTGTAGAGGAATTCTACCCAATATAGTAGGGTTCTATCTAGCATACCAGGATCCCATGCAGCATACCAAAATTCCATTTAGTGTACCAGGATTCTGTACAAGTATACCAGAATCCCACCTGGCATGTTAGGGTTCCATCTAATATACTGTGATTCTGTCCAACATACTGGGTTCTGTTCGGCATAAAGGGGTTCCACCTAGCATATCAGGATTCTGCCTATTATACTAGAATTCTGTCCCCAGCATCCTGGGGTTTCATCCAAGGTAAAATTATTCTGTCTAATATACTGGGATTTGTCCAGTTTCCTGGGGTTCCATCCAACATACCAGGGTTGGCCCAGTGTACCATAATTCCATCCAGAATTACTGACATGCTTTCTAACATATTGAGGTGCCATTTAGCATAGTGGGGTACCATCTAATGTATTGGAGAGCCATCTAGCATATCTTTTCTTTTCGTTCTTGTGTGTCTCTGCTCACCAACTAGCTTTCTTCCCTTCTCTGTGGTCATGTGTAACTGGAAGGCTCACGCTCCTTCCCACCTTCATTTCCACTCAATCTCTAAAAGTCCTGGAGCTCTGGTGGGGTCCTTTTGTGCCGGCTGCTTGGCAAGGTAGTGGTAGCGACCATCGTAGCCAGTTCTTTCTAGGAGTTCGTAGTGTATCGGACAGGGTGGTCAGGGTCACAGCAAACCACTTGCCCTTGTGCACACCTTCCCACAGAGCACCAAACCTGGTGTCTGTCTGCCCCTCCTCCATCTAGCTCTGTAGTTAGTATGTGGTCAGCTCTTCCCTCTGCCCTATTGGCTGCTGGTCAGGCCACAAAGGCTAAGATTCTGGTGTCCCCTCTAGTCTCCTCTCTGGGTTTCAGTCCCTGTCCATCTGTCATCTCTGCAAGGTGGATGGGAACTGGGATGTATTCACCCATAGAGCTCAATCCCAGCTGCCTATAACCATGATCACCCCACCAGACTGCAAACTGGACATGAGGATCTTGGCGCTAGATGCATCTGTGGTTGTATCCTTGTGAAGATAGGTCCCCCCAGTGCCCAGACATTGTGGGTGGGTTTGGGATGAGCCTCCACATGCTTACTCCACAGTCACAGGAGCAAGTGAGTTAGTGTGCCTGTGAAGGCCTCAGCCCAGAACTTGACAGGTGGAACACTCTCAGGTACCAGCTTAGCATCATGCTGTGAGCAGGGGCAGCATATAGCTGACTGTCAAGTGGGCAGTGCAGGGGCGACCTGCACTGTGAGTCACCCCAAGGCTTCCTCGTCCTCTGTAACCTTGAGTCCTGGGAGCCCCTGGGCCTGGCCTCGAACTGACATCACTTTCCCAGCCCAGGATAGGAACCTGTAACCACAGGCTCTAGGTCTGTCAGGATCCCTGCAGGAACTTGAGGTAGTCCAGGAAAGGGAGTTCCTAGCAGCCACCATAGGCCCTGCTATGGCCAGGCGATCTTGATAGGTTACCAGAATATTTACCTGAGCCTAGACACCTCCTCCAGGGCAGGCAAAGCCTGTGCCCCTCCCTGGGTACCCTGGCATGGGCACCATGTCCCCAGTACAGGACACCTGCACCAGGCAGGCAGCTATCACTGGGTTTGGGGCATTATTCAATACACAGATGTATTGGATATGGTCATCTGTGTCCCCAGAAACAGGAATAAAGAGGGCTAATAAGGAGCAGCTCCCAGATACCCTCAGGAACCAGAGCTGCCCTGTGACATAGGCCCATCCCAAAGGGCTTCCAAGACAAGTCATCCAGGAGCAGCCTGTGATGACCCACCCTATCCTCAGGAGGGGGTCCTGTCCAGCTACTTATTAGTCCAGTGCTTGGCAAAGGTGGGCACTGCCCTACAGCTGTGTCTCTGCACTTCACAGATCAGCAAAGGCCAAGAGAGAGATGTCTGCAGCATTGTTCTGGAAATTAGCTTCCCCTCTCCCTGAAGGTCTGCATTCCACTAGAAAATTAACCAATATTTTCCTAATCAAATGAGACTGCCTCTTCCTTGGAGGAGAGGTGGCTGTGTCCAGCAGCCCATTCATCTTGGAAGGCAGCAACACCCACGTGAGCCCTTGTTTTATGAAACAACCTCCCCTGTATGGCTGTCTCTCCACCTGTGGCCAAGTGCTAGTATTGGGGAGGAACGGCCTGGTGTAACAGGTGGGGGGAGGCCTGCCCCATTCTTGGCTACACCATTGTGGCTGCCTGGCATCTCCACAGCACATATCCTCAGTTTATCCTCCTTCCTCATTGATGTCCTATGGGCCTGATGATCTAGCCCCTGATGATTCCCCCTGGGTATGCCATCGCCTAGTGGTCCTGCACAAGATGCTGTAGTTAAGAATAGTCCCCCATCCACACAGCCTGAGCCAAGGAGGGCATGTGCCCAGCCAGCCAACTCTAAGAGGTCTTGGAATGCCCTTATAGCCTGAGCCTGCCCCTGGTGCCCACTACCCCTCAAGCCAAGTGCTGGTCTAGTCCAGCACTGGTAAGGCACATGGACTCTTGAGTATTCAAAACTATGACCCTAAAGAGTAAAGAATTGAGCCAGGCATGGCAGCACAAGTCAGTCATCCCAGCTGAAGCAGGAAGACTTTGGGTTCTGGGCCAGCCTTGGCTATATGGTGATAGACTAACTCCAAAGCCGACCAGCAGTGGAGGTGACTATAAGTAAAGTACTTGTAAAAGCTGAGTTCAGTCTGCAGCACCTATGTTCAGGTTGGCCTGAAACTCACTATGTAGCCCAGGCTGGCCTTACACTCATATTGATCTGCCTGCCTCCACCTCCTGAGTGCTGGGTATAGCAGTACATGCTTGTAAATCTCAGCAAAGGAGAAGCAAAGATGTGAAGAACCTTTGACCAGATAACCTAGCCTATTCAGTTAGCTTCCAGGTCCCATGAAAGACCCTGTCTCACAAAACAAGATGGCGAGCACATGAGGAACAAGACTCAAGATTGACCTCTGGCTTCCACACTTGTATGCCACACCAGTACATTCTCAAGCACACACATGCACAGACACACTCAAAAATAAGGGAATGCAGCACGGTGTAACAGCATATACCCAGCACTCAGGGTGTGGAGGCAAGCAGATCTGTATGAGTGTAAGGCCAGCATGGGCTACATAGTGAGATCCTATTTTAGAAAACCACAGACTAAATGATAAATAAAATAATACACATTTGGAGTAGAGGGCAGTGTCTGTGAGGGTGGGCGAACAAATGTGGCATTGTCTGGTGTAGACCGTCTTGCTACAGATCAAGTGAGTCATTTTACCCAGAGCCATGCTTCATCTCTGTTGATACGAGAGGAGGAACATGTTGCATTGCCATGTCAGTGACGGACCATGTGTCACATAGACTCTCAAGGTTACATGGCCTGGTTATGTGGCTGAAAGTTCTCTGTAGGACGTTCACACTGGGATGATGATGTCTGGCCGTGCATTTTCCTAGAACGTGCTTTGTTATTGATGACACATTGCTTCATGTGTGAGAAGACATTTGTGTATGCGTGCATGTGCACAAGCTAGAAGAGAAGAGGTTGTCACTCTTACTGTAGAGTTCTGAGTAAGCTAAGTCAGCGGGGATCAGTGCCTTCTGTCTCTGTTTTCCTAAAGCAATAGAATGCCCGTAACAAAAACAAGTTTGGGGGACTGGGGGAATGGAAGGCATGAGGATCTGAGTTCACACCCCAAAATCCGCGTTAAAAATTGGGCATGACAGTGCATATTTACAACCTAATGCAACAGAGGCAGAGACAGAGAAGTCCCTGGGGTTTGCTGGCTAGCAATCAGTGAGCCACAGGTTCAGTGAGAGACCAGGTCTCACAGAAGATAGAGAGCAGCAGAGGATGATCTCCAACCCTGACCTCTGGCCTCCATACACTCACAGCCATGTGCATCCCTGTGCACACACCAAATCCCAATGGCTCGGGAATTAAGAGCACCTGCTGTTCTTAGGGAGGGGATCCGAGCGTGTTTCCCAGCACCATATCATGTGGCTCACAACCTCCGCTCTGACCCCATAGCCACCTGTCCTCATATCCACATATCCAAATGGTGAAATATGTGATTTTAACTCACTCAGAACATACACACACATACACACTTAAAAATTAAAATTAAAAAACAAAATGAGCAAGGGCAGGCGTGGTGGCAACATGCCTTTAATTCCAGTGCTCAGAGGCAGAGGCAGGCAGCTCTTTTTAGAGCTTGACCCTAGTCTAGTGTGTTCCACGCCAGCCAAGGCTACACATGGAGACTCTGTCTCAAAGCTGGGATGGGTATCATCAATGCCATCACCCTCAGCAGCAGGAAACACCACCATTTTGCTGAGTATGACCCCATCTCCGTGCTTGTATGGTATTACACCCAGGGAATCAGTCCTTACAGTTAGGATAGCCTGCCTGTGAGTGTACCACACCTGCCTATTCAGTCTGCTTATTTATTTACTTAAACATTCTGTGATCCAAAGAGCTACATCTCGTTCCACCTGGCCCTCACTTCCAAGGCATGGAGATTGATGTCTGAAGGGTCAGGTGACCTGCCCAGAGGTCCATACCTGCGGGTTCTGGCAGATGTCAGGACATCCCAGACATCCTTCCATGGAGCTCTGTCTGTAGCCACCACTCATAACTTGAGTTATGGGGCCAGGGGGTCTGTCAACATCTGGCCTGGATGTGTGTAGTTTCCTAAGGGCATCTTCCAATGTCACATGACGGCTGTATGCCAAGTGGGCAGCCAGTGCCTAGCCTGCCACTGTGTCCATCACTCGGCCCTTGCCCATCCACACTGCTCAGGCATATCCAGGAAAAAAACAAAAAACAAAACAAAACAACAGAGCTTGCTAAATGGAAAAGGACAAACTCAGTTGGAAAAGAGACATGGTCTTCAACACCCTGGACAAGTAGGGAGGGTGATTTCCCTTTCCTGAGACAGATGACAACATCAGAGTCCACTCAAAAATCATTTCCTAAAGCAAATCACAGGATGGTACCTGCCGGATGTGAGATGATTTGTATTCTATTCTTGGGGCCAAGGAGCAAATTGACTGCAGAATGTGTTTTGCGATTTCTTTTTTAAATGAATGCCACCAATGAAATTGCAGCAGCAACAGCAGCACACGGACCCTCCCGCTGCAAGACAAGGACAGACACAATCCCAGTACTGCTTGAGCCCCAAAAGCAGACAACGCCTTCCTCATGCTGACTAAGGATGTTGACCATCCCCACCTTCCCACACCCTTTTCTATAGAGAACAAGACACTTTTACCCCTGGGGTCCGAGGGGTTGAGACAGCCTCAGATCTGCAGGTGCTACCTCCCAAGCATCCTCCCAAGTCCTGAGTTGTCTTAGCTCAGCCATCCTTCCCCTCAGC
Source organism: Tokudaia tokunoshimensis (assembly GCA_036184795.1). Lineage (NCBI taxonomy): Eukaryota > Metazoa > Chordata > Mammalia > Rodentia > Muridae > Tokudaia > Tokudaia tokunoshimensis. Next base: position 30,053,961 of record BTHU01000006.1, on the reverse strand, counting down.
TGCTCTCTTGCTGGTGGGAGTTAGGAGAACACCTGGTTCCAGAGACCTCTTGGATTCAGATGGTCACTTCCTTCTTCCCTCATCTCCTTCATGGTTAGACACCCCATCCTATATCACCCTGTGAGTCTGGAATACCCCTTCCGTGCACACAGTGTGTCAGTGCACACAGTGCGTTAGTTGTAGAATCCTGGGAGTGAAGGCACTCCTGAAGCGGCATCAGCATCACCCATCCTGGTAGTGGTTTCTGACCTTCTGACCTCCCCCTGAAGCACTGCATTACCGAAGGGAGAGGTGGCCCTGGTTGCTACCAGTGAAGTCCCTCAGCTGGTTGGACCCTGAGGCTATGAAGCCTACTGGGCAAGTGATTAGCCTGGACATGGGCTGGTTCTTATGGCACGTGGGGGAGTGGGAGATGGTGGGTGCTGGGCTCACCATGCCCGTGTTGAGTTCTGAGCCAGCTGAGGCGGGGGTGGCAAAGTCCCTGAGGCTGGCCAAGGTCAGAAAGTGGCCTCTTCTGCACTGGAATTCTGTGCTTTGCATGTGACTGATCAGGGCTCACTTTGCATTAGCCCTGTCTCAAGTCAGCAAAGCTGCCAGAGGCTGAGTGGAGCCTGACCCTGGAGGGAAGCAGAGCCTTTTCCCCGCTGGTCAACTCCAAGGGTTTGCAGACTCTATGCCTATTGTGAGTCATTGTGCCCTGCCCCCACCTTATAGGGCACAGGCTAGGGATGGTAGGTAAAATGACCATGGTACTCTTGCCTGCTCACCAGCCTGCTATACATTGTCTTCCTGACAAGACCCTGGACAGGTATTCTGTCCCCACACCCGAGCCTATGTTCCTGACCTCCCTGAGGAAGCTCTGAGGCAGTTGGTGGAGCTCTTCATGGGCATCCTCTGTAGAGCCTATGAGCTGAGCCCTCCCCCCTCCAGCCTGAGGAAGTCCCTCAAAGGAGGTTTAACTCTGGTACCCCTCAAGGAAAGGCCACATAGTTGCCTCAGGGAGAAGGGCTATGTGGGAGCTTCCTGGCTAGGATAGAGGTCTTCGATGCTGAGTCCCACTCATCAGACCTCAGGATCTGCCGTGAACACCCACCAAGAATCCTGTGGGTAGCCTCCCATTTGAGAGCCTCCTGGCCGCCCAGCAACTAGTCTCGACCCTGTAAAGCACCAAGTCACAAGCCACTGTGCTCCACCAACCACAGGCCTCTCCCATTGTTCACAGATGTCAAAAGGCTGGGGTCATGGTGTGTGTCAAGCTGGGTCAGCCCTGTAGGAGGCACAGTGACACTGGATGAGACGCCTCTAAAATTTCTGGCTACTTTTTAAAATAGACTTTTAATCCCAACAAAGACATAAATGGCTGTGAACAGTCCAGCATGTCCTCCTAGCCACCCGCCCTCACACCACTCCCATAGGCTTGGTGGGCTCAGGCCTCTTGCAAACAAACCTGACCTCCTCTGTGTTCCCTCTCTCTCACCTATACTCACTGAATGGCCCTTCACCTCACTGAAGAGGCTTCACCCGTGCTGAGCTCAGCAGGAGGGCGCAGGCATATCAGTGTCACGAGGCCACGGGCCTCTGGGTAGAGAATGACTGAGCCTTCCTGCTCTGCGAGCGCTGGCCTCCTCCCAGCATAGTCTTGCTGGCACTCTCCAAGAAGACTGGACCAGGACAAAGCCTGCCATTTCAAAACTGAGCCTGGAGCTCAGGTCTCCTCCCCAATCTTTGTTTTTGACTCCTTCATATTAGGACTCCCTGTAGGAGACATGCACTTTGGCAGTGGAGTGTTTTAATTGCCTCTCAAAATAGCTTACAATAAAGAACACTAAACTGTGACTAACCAATTGTATTTAAGGAAGCCCTGGCACAGTCAGAGGTGGGCAGCTGATGGAGCCTGCCCACTCACAGCCATGGAGCTGCCGTGTGGCATGTAGGCCCTGACCCCCTCTGGACATCCGGCCACAGTCCCCTGGGCCAGTTTCAACTGAGTGTTCCCGAGAAGGGAGTGTTACTCCACAGCATCCGTGTGTATCCACAGTCAGAGAACCTCGGCCCCAAAACACAAGCAGCTACAGCATGGGCAGCTGATGCTACCGGACCCGCCACACAGAAACCCTACCATCAGAGACTCTGAATGCTTGTAATAGACTAGCCAGGGCAGGGAGGGGCACGCCTCTTCACAGACCCCGCTTCCCCAAGCAGTCCAGGAGCCATTTTCATCTACCATCTCCATGTAACTCAGCCTGGCTAGGGGCGATCGTCTCTCTTGAGCCTCACATAGTTTTGCTTTCCCTTGGCGTTGGGGCTTTCAACTAGCCAGCTCTCACCCAGAGGAGGAGGCTTTGAGTTGGTCTGCAAACTAAGCCATGGGAAATGGTCATAGACAAGTGACCTGCACGTGTGCATGTAGCATTTAACCCATGGACTCTGCCCTTTTTATGGCATGACCCAGAGGGTCCTGGATGTGCCCTGCACTTTCAAGGAGCCCATGAGCAGAGGAAGAAGGGAGGGTCCAAGGCAGGATCCATTGCCACCATCTGAGGGCACGTGAGTTGGACATGTGGTGGAGATCTATTGGGAAGGACCTAAAAAGGATACTTTGATGGTTCTCTCTGGCATGGAGGACGCCCATTCCTTCTCGATCTTTCCTGAAGGTGCTCACCTAGAGACAGATTAAGTTAGAGATGGCAAGAAACAGGCACCCAGTACCATGGGGTCTTTTTTCCAGCTATTTCAAGACAGCCATGCAGATCCTGAGTAGAGAGCAGAGGTGCCCCTGAGGGCCATAACCCGGAAGCATGCCCACACAGGGCTTCAGCCAGAGGAAGCCGGGAGGGAGCCTAGGTGGGAAGGGGGGCTGCATGTGGATCCCAGAGTCTGTTGCCTCATCTCTCTTAATTACTGGCAGGGCAGTTGCTGAGTTGAACTGGAGCTGGAAAGCCTCAGTGAGTAATTACTGTCAGAAACACAAGATCTACAAAGCCGTAAGCTCACAGCTTGGTGATGTTACTGAGTCTAATTAAAAAACAAGAAAGAAAATTCTCTTTCATGATCGACTTTCAGGGCCAGTGAAAGATGAAAAGCAAGGCAGCTTGCAGTTGATGCCAAAACCAAGGGTAAGTGAGCAGTCCACACAGAGATGGGCACACATGCTAGGGTGGCCGGGGTCCCTGGGACGTCCTCAGCCCGGAAGCACCTGTGACTCACAAGAGGGCTGAGTCACCTGACATATCCATGCTCAAGATGAGTACTGCCTTTTGAGGTGTGGGGACATTCCTACCAGCAGGCTTCTCCCTCCAGCCAGTCTCTACTGTAGGAAGTCTCTATTTGGGGAAGTTGGCTTCTTCCGGAAGCCCCTGCCCTGACAGAGTCTCCAGCAGGCCTGCCTGTGTGGAGGCAGCTGGGCAGTGGTTCCTGCCCGTGTGGAGGCAGCCGGGCAGTGGTTCCTGCCCTTGTGGAGGCAGCAGGGCAGTGGTTCCTGCCCGTGTGGAGGCAGCAGGGCAGTGGTTCCTGCCCGTGTGGAGGCAGCCGGGCAGTGGTTCCTGCCCGTGTGGAGGCAGCCGGGCAGTGGTTCCTGCCCGTGTGGAGGCAGCCGGGCAGTGGTTCCTGCCCGTGTGGAGGCAGCCGGGCAGTGGTTCCTGCCCGTGTGGAGGCAGCCGGGCAGTGGTTCCTGCCCGTGTGGAGGCAGCCGGGCAGTGGTTCCTGCCCGTGTGGAGGCAGCCGGGCAGTGGTTCCTGCCCACAGTGGTTCCTGCCCGTGTGGAGACAGCAGGACGGTGGTTCCTGCCCACAATGGTTCCTGCCCGTGTGGAGACAGCAGGGCAGTGGTTCCTGCCCGTGTGGAGACAGCAGGGCAGTGGTTCCTGCCCGTGTGGAGGCAGCCGGGCGTGTGGAGGCAGCCGGGCAGTGGTTCCTGCCCGTGTGGAGGCAGCCGGGCAGTGGTTCCTGCCCGTGTGGAGGCAGCAGGGCAGTGGTTCCTGCCCGTGTGGAGGCAGCCGGGCAGTGGTTCCTGCCCGTGTGGAGGCAGCAGGGCAGTGGTTCCTGCCCGTGTGGAGGCAGCCGGGCAGTGGTTCCTGCCCGTGTGGAGGCAGCCGGGCAGTGGTTCCTGGTAGCATAGGTACCTTTGAACCTTAGACCTTCTGAGCAGCCTCACTCTTCTGGATTCCTCCTTGGGAAGAGGTTGCCATGGGCAGCACATCTCTGAAAACAGTTACTGACTGGGTGCCCTGCTAGATGCCACCAGCCCATGAGATGGGAACCAGATCGAAATCCATCAGTCCTTGGTGTAGGCAGCCCAGAATGGTCTGCACAGAGGTAGATTCAATATCATGAGTGACGGAGATTTTTCTGCCTTCATCTCAAGGTACCCACAGCTGTCAGGAAGGCCAGGCAGCTGCCTTGTCGGTCTGTCTGCTTGAGAGCTCTCAGCAGAGGCTCTGGATGAGTCTGAAGTAGGACAAAACCGCCAAGTCCTGGGCCAGGCACCAGCAGGGTGTGTGAGGAACTTCCAGACGATTTTCTGAGACGCGAGTGGCCTGGCCCACTGGGGCCCACTTTGCCACGTGTCAGACTTCAGGCAAGTGAGATACACAGTGAGGAGAGTGCGTCCTCACCCCTCCAAGTCTTCAGAGATTTACCTCTGAAAGTCATGTCATTCACAGGATATTTTTAACCCAGAACCAACAAATCTGCCTTTTAGCATCAGCTGCAGCAACAGCCTGTGCCCACAGCTTTGAGAGCAGATGGTTACCCGGCTGTCATCTATGTCCCTGGGCCTACCAGGAGCCCTGAGCCATACCACTTGCCTTCCAAAGTTCCATCTCTCCTGATCCTCCACAGTACTCCCCTGCTTCAGAAAGTACTGTGCCAGGGCACCTGTGTGGCACCCAGGGGGCATCTTTGTGGAGTGAGTTCTCACCTCCCACCTTTCTGAGGGTTCCAAGAATCAAACTGAGGTCTTCGGGCTACATGGCAAGTTCTTACCCATCTTTCCAGTTCCTTGACTCATTTTTTTTTAACTAGGTTGTGTGCTTGTTACTAGATTTCAGGAGTCTTTGTATAGCTGGACACACATGTATCAGCCATAAACCATGCTATGTTCTCCTAGGCTATACTTTTTAGGAAAAGTATCAGCCTAGGGCCCCCCAAGACCAAATTTTCAGCACAAAGGAGATTGATTTACCCTAGAGGGAGAGAGGGCAAGGAATGAGAGACAAAGACAGGAGATAGAAGATAAGGGAGAAGGGGAAGGGAGACAAGGAAATGAAGGAGGGGTATTTGTCCTGGAGAACAAAGGACTGCCTCTGGATAGAGAAGAGACAGATGCGTTCCATAAGCAAATGGTACCAGAGGAAAACCATGTTAGGATGAGGTGTATTGGGCTTTTTAATTAAGCAAATTAAAGGGGGCTTTTGGTTGCTGGATTTCAATACTTTGATAACTGGACCTTGGTAGTCAGCCTCAGGAGGAGGAAGTGGCCAAATGAGGGAATAGACCTTGGTGGCTGGCTAGCTTCAGGAATGTAATTTAACAGTTTTTAGCAGGAGGGCAAGGCCTGCCAGCTCACCACACACTTGAGCTGGCCAGAGTCCCTTCAACATTTGTCTTTTCATTCTCTGAAAGCATTTAGGAGAGCAGAAGTTCTAACTTTGAATAGTTCATCAGCCCTTTGTTTGTGGAGTATGCATCTGGTGTCAGACCTAAGGAGGATTTCTCTCCATGCTTTTCTTGTAGGAGTTCTATTGTGTACATTTTACAGGTCTAATCCATTGGAGTTGACTTTCAGAACTGATACTAGACATATTTTTTTTTATTGTTGAATTTTCTGCATTTTTTTTTATTTTATTTTATTTTTTTAATTTACATTCCAGATCACTTCCCCTTTCCCGTTTCCTCCCTCCCCGAAAGTCCCATAAGCCCCCTTCCCTCCCTCTTTTCTCCGTTCACCCCCTCTCATTACTCTGTCCTGGCGTTCCCCTACATCCAGTCTTTCCAGGACCAGGGGTCTCTCCTTCCATCTTTTTAGAAATCTATTGATATGCTGATTGTGTCTAGGGTATTCTGAGATTCTGGGTCAATATCCCCTTATCAGTGACTGCATACCATGTGTGATCTTTTGTGATTGGGTTACCTCACTAAGGATGATATTTTCAAGATCTGACCATTTGCCTAGGAATTTCGTGAATTCATTGTTTTTAATTGCAGAGTAGTATTCCATTGTGTAAATATACCACATCTTCTGAATCCATTCCTCCGTTGAGGGACATCTGGGTTCTTTCCAGCTTCTGGCTATTATAAATAAGGCTGCTTTGAACATAGTGGAGCATGTGTCCTTATTGCATGCAGGTAAAGCCTCTGGGTATATGCCCAGGAGTGGTATAGCCGGATCCTCCGGGAGTGTCATGCCCAGTTTTCTGAGGAACCGCCAGACTGCTTTCCAGAGTGGTTGTACCAGCCTGCAATTCCACCAGTAGTGGAGGAGTGTTCCTCTTTCTCCACATCCTCGCCAACAACTGCTGTCTCCTGTGTTTTTGATCTTAGCCATCCTGACTGGTGTGAGATGGAATCTCAGGGTTGTTTTGATTTGCATTTCCCTAATGACTAAGGATGATGAACATCTCTTTAGGTGCTTCTCAGCCATTAGATATTCTTCAGGTGAGAACTCTTTGTGTAGCTCTGTACCCCATTTTTTAATAGGGTTACTTGCCTCTCTGGAGTTTAACTTCTTGAGTTCTTTGTATATCTTGGATATTAGCCCTCTGTCGGATGTAAGGTTGGTAAAGATCATTTCCCAGTTAGTTGGTTGCCGCTTTGTCTTTTTGACGGTGTCTTTTGCCTTGCAAAAACTTTGTAATTTAATGAGGTCCCATTTGTCTATTCTTGATCTTAGAGTATAAGCTATTGGAGTTCTGTTCAGGAAATTCTCCCCTGTGCCCATATGTTCAAGGTTCTTCCCTAGTTTCCCTTCTATTAGTTTCAGTGTGTCTGGTTTTATGTGGAGATCTTTGATCCACTTGGAATTGAGCTTAGTGCAAGGAGAAAAGAATGGGTCAATTTGCATTCTTCTGCATGTTGACCTCCAGCTGAGCCAGCACCATTTGTTGAAAAGGCTATCTCTTTTCCACTGGATGGTTTTAGCTCCTTTGTCAAAGATCAAGTGACCATAGGAGTGTGGATTCATTTCTGGGTCTTCAATTCTGTTCCATTGATCTACATGTCTGTTACTGTACCAATACCATGCAGTTTTTAACACTATTGCTCTGTAGTACAGCTTGAGGTCCGGGATACTGATTCCCCCAGAGGTTCTTTTACTCTTGAGAATAGTTTTAGCTATTCTGGGTTTTCTGTTATTCCAGATGAATTTTTGAATTGCTCTTTCTAACTCTATGAAGAATTGAGTTGGGATTTTGATGGGGATTGCATTGAATCTGTGTATTACTTTTGGTAAGATGCTCATTTTTACTATATTAATCCTGCCAATCCATGAGCATGGCAGATTTTTCCATCTTCTGAGGTCTTCTTCAATTTCTTTCTTCAGAGACTTGAAGTTCTTGTCATACAGATCTTTCACTTGTTTGGTTAGCATCACGCCAAGATACTTAATATGGTTTGTGGCTATCGTAAAGGGTATTATTTCTCTTACTTCTTTCTCAGCCTGCTTATCCTTTGAGTATAGGAAGGCTTCTGACTTGCTTGAGTTGATTTTATATCCGGCCACTTTGCTGAAGTCGTTTATCAGCTGTAGGAGTTCTCTGGTGGAGTTCTTTGGGTCGCTTATGATACTAGACATATTTTGAAGTTCACTCATGCATTTATGGCAGGCTGGGGATGTGGCTTAGACCGCAAAGTATTTTTGCCTAGCATGCACAAAGTCCTGGGTTCTGTCCTAATACCACATAAACCTGGTATGCTGGTGCATGCCTGCAATCCCAGTGCTCCAGAACTGACGGGAGGCTCAAGGCCTCCCTTAGCTACATACAGAGTTTAAGGCCAGCCTGGACTTCACGAGACTCTGTCCTAAAAAAAATGTGTGTGGGGCGCACACATACCTTCATGTGTCCTGGCACAGTCACATTGCTTAACTGAGTTACCTTTGTAGCTTGGCCATGAAGCTGAGTCAGCCTGAGGGTGAGCCGCCACCATCCCTCCACTCGTGCCTTTCACAGCTTCATCCTTGCCCAGCAATTCAGTTTTTTTGTTTTTTATTTTTAATTTTTTTGCTTCAGCTTTGCTCTTTTTCAGACCATGTGGGAATCCCAGGGTTTGTAGATCTCCTTCCAAACTGTAGTCTCAGCCGTTCACATTCTACGAGGCGGGAAGACAGCTCGGGTATTGACTGGGCATGCACCAACTGTGCAGATTGTCTGGGGATGCTGCATCTTAGCAACGCAGCTCCCAGCCGAAGAGGGCTTCCTCTGAGCCCGTCTTCTCATCTCCATCCCGCAGCTGTCTCAATCTCTCTCAATCTTTCCCTAGGTGGTTCATGTTTCAGTGTTGTTATAAAAAGTATTGGCTTACACTTTCCGTTTCTGTTTGTTGCTCATGTAGAACGCCCTAGGATGCCACCTGCACAGAGGTGGTGTGCAGGCATCTCCATCTTCTCTCTCCTGTGAGAGAAAAGCATTCAACTCCTGCCCCTCAGGGATGGGTTCCACCATCCATCCGATCACATTCCTGCTCCAATTCTACTTCACAAAGATGCTTGCTTTTGTTTTTGAAAAATGCATGTTGGGAAAGTGGCTCACTAGATAAGAACACTCGCTGTAGCCACAAGGACTTGCATTTGAGACTCACAGCCTACATAAGAAGCCAGGCATAGCCACGCACACTTGTCACCCCAGCACTGGGGAGACAGACAACAGTAGGCCTTGGGACTTTCCAGGCGGCCATGTTCCAGGCCTATGAGAGATCCTATCTCAGTGATGAAGATGGATGATTCCTGAGGAATAACAGCTAAAGTTGTCCTCTGGCCTCCACACACACACACACACGAACACACACACACACACACACACACACACACACACACACACACGGAATGTATGTTACTTGTCCACTATATATATTTGCTCTGAGATGAGTGTGTGCTTTCCTTTTCATGGGTAATAGTTGAGTTACCATGAGTCTCCAGTGCCAAGCAGCCTTGTGTTCTTGGAGAAGCCTGAGCGGGTCATTGTTTGGAATGGGCAGGCTCAAGATGTAGGCGCTTGGTCCCGGCAGGTTACTCTAGCTGGGGAAGTCGTGTGTGTCCTTTAGTGCTCTGTGACCTATCTAGTCCTGGTTGAGCCCCGTATCCTCCTCTGCTTCTCAGCCAAAGTAAAGTGCTCTATTTTGCCACAGCTCCTGCCATGATTGGCTGAGAGACTGTGAGGAAGATAGAGCATCTTTCAGTATTTTTACAGCTATCCAATGTGACTGATGCAGAGGGGAAGGGCTGGGGAAATGGCTCAGTCAATGACATGCTTCCTTACAAGCATGAAGACCTGAGTTTGATCCCCAGAGACATACATTTTTAAAATCCACATGTGGAGGTACAGGCTTCTAATCCCTGTGCAGGGGAGATAGAGACAGGAGGATCCCTGAGGCTCATGCCAGCCCGACTAGCCTAAGCAGTGGTCACCAGGCCAGAGAGAGACTGTCTCGAGAAATAAAATCTAAGGCAGACTGTACATGGAATAACATCCAAGGTTAACCTCCAGCCATAACATACATGAGCATACATGTGCAAAGGTAAGCTACACAAGTGACTCACACACAGTTGTAAGGTAGAGTTTGCACTACGTGGTGAGACCTGAGTTTTAGCCATACCTTTTGGGAACTTTGTGTCACCTGAGGATCCTTGTTTTGTAATTTGTACCTTTTCTTTACATTGTCTTCAGATTTTGATTTCATAGCAGAGCTGGGTGGGATTGATAGCTTTTAGAAATCATCTATGTAAGTGGCTAAAGGTATAGCTAGGTGGTAGAGTGCCTAGAATCTTCCCATGAGCCTGGAGAGGATCTCGGCAGTAGGGTGCTTACTGTTATGCACAAGGCTCTGGCTTCCATCCTCAGAAATGCAAAATGGGTTAGTGGAGAGTGGGTGGATTGATGGTCGGTTTAGATAGATAGATAGATAGATAGATAGATAGATAGATAGATAGATAGATAGATAGATAGATAGATAGATAGATCGATCGATCAGCTTGGGAGTCGGGCTTATAGGCCTTCTGTATCTGAAGACCCTTCAAGGTTGTTGTTATCCCACAGTGTGTTGAGTTCAGGGTTGCTGGTCCACTCTTTGCTGCCCCCTGGTTTCAATATGCTTGACCCAGGGAGTGGTACTATTTGGAGGCATGGCCTTATTGGAATAGGTGTGTCACTGTGGGTGTGGCCTTTAAGACCCTCATCTTAGCTTCCTAGAAGCTAGTATTCTGCTAGCAGCCTTCAGAAGAAGATGTAGAACTTTCAACTCCTCCTGCACCATGCCTGCCTGGATGCTGCCATGCTCCCTCCTTGATGATAGTGGACTGAAACTCTGAACCTGTAAGCCATCCCCAATTAAATGCTGTCCTTATAAGAGTTGCCTTGGCCATGGTGTCTGTTCACAGCAGTAAAATCCTCACTAAGACACCCCATTATCTCCTTGCCGTCATTGTTTTCAGGGAGAAATACGCTGTCACTCTTATCTTTGTTCCTCTGTAGAGAAAGCATTTCTGCCCCTGCTGGCTGCTTGGAGATTTTGTTTTCCCTGGAGGTGAGCAAGTTGGAGGTGTGCGTTCTGATGCTGTTTTTCTTCTTGCCTTGTTTGGAGCGTATTGGGCTGCTTGGGTCTTTTGATTTAGGCCTCTCCTTCCATTGCACAAATGTAGGTGTGATTTCCTCAAGAATCTTTCCATCCCCCATGTCAGTCACACATCACTGGGTAACAGCTCACAGTGGCCGAAGGCCAGGATCTGAGGAAGTCACTGCTCAAGGGCTCCCATGACTGTAGTCACCTAGGGTGTCCTGGGAAGGATGGGTACAGACCCTTACACAGAGCTGTCACCAGGAGTGTCTGCTCGGTAGCTGCTGTCTGGAGCCTCTGTCAGTTCTCTGCTCGCTTCACCTGAGCTCTGGCAGCAGAGAGCCCAGCAGCGCCCATCAGAGCTGAGTGCGAGGTAACAGACCTCCCAGCTCTGCGCCATGCAGCTGGTCTGAAGTGGGTCCCACTGAAGAGTGGGGACTGATGGTCTGTGTTATCTGGATGTGGGTTGTTGAGAGCTGTTCACAGGCACCCAACATGCTGGCCTCTCCTTTAAACTCTAGATGTATGTGGAGCCCTGTCATGTGACCCTGTCATGTTACCCATAGATGGGTAGGTGATTTCTCCTTTGTCATTTTGGGTATCTCCTCCCATGGAGTCTTTGAGATTACTTATCTTCTCAGGGCAGTGTGTGGCCTGCCCTAGTGCCTCCCACTGCACATCCTGTTTCATGGTGCCGTGCTCACTGTGGGGTTGGCTAGGCCTTCTCCTGCTTTTCTGTGTCTGAGATTTTGGTCACATGGTGTGAAGCAATAGTGAGTTAATGTTACCTGTTACAGCTGTCCCCTGGTCCTCATTTCTTTTCTCTGTGAGCCATGCATTTCTGAGTCTCCCTGTAACCAGCTGACCATCAGTGGGTAATGACTCTCTCCTCAGTACTGACTCTCCCTTGTCTGGGTCCCAGATTTCAATAGATTACAGCAAATATTGTTGACTTTGCAGTAGAGTTGACTGGAAGCAGTTTGAACCTCCGGGACCTTGGTTTAAGGTTTGTGAGGTGGGACCCAACTGTAGGAACTCCTTCTGCCCTGCCACTGATATCAGATCCTTTCAGTGTCTCCTGAGTCCCCACGAGCTGTCCTGGGGCTGGGAGAGAGGACTATTTTCAGCCCTTGGTTGTCAGGTGGCTTTTTACACCAGGTGCCAGTCACCATCTAACAGAGGAGAGCACACTTGAAGTCATCTACTTTCCCATGTCAGCCCTCTGCCCTGCAACCTCAGCCACCCATTTCTATTCTTGGTCCCCTTAGGTCCCTTAACTTGAAAACTCTGCTTCATAGTTTGTGGTTTGTGGCATCTTTTCACGTGTGTGCTTATGAGTGACTGTGCACATGCATGTACACATGTGTGCATGTGCTTGTGGGGGGGCATCTTCTCAATGCTCCTCCTTCTGTCTTCATTTGTTTACTTACGGGGTGGGGCACATGTACAGCATTAGCGGGGCCAGAGGAGAATCAGTTCTCTGCCTTCTACTGTGTGAGTCTAAAAGATCAAACTCAGGACATGAGGTTCGGTGCAAGCGTCTCTACCTACTGAGCCCTCTGGCCAGCTCCCTACCTTATTTTATGAGGCAGGATCTCTCAGTGAAGCTGCAGCCTACTGCCTCAGCTAGGCTGGCTAGAATCTGCCTGTCTCCACCTCTCCTAAAGACGGGGTTACAGACGGGCCATCCCGGCTTTAGAACAGGGTTGTGGATGTGCACTGCCATGTCTGACTTTAGAAGCATACAAGAGATCTGAACTTAGATCCTTGTATGTACCATGGGATCTTTACCCACCAAGCCTCCCCCTGGCTCCTTGTCTCATTTGGACTATTTCATATGGTAAGTGACTCAGTTCCTATTCCTTTGTCTTGACTGGGAGCTCTGCATGTGGGTTGGATCCTCTAAGTCGCCTATGCCTCCCCCCCCCCGTCCCCCCCTCTGCAAAGGGCCAAAGGCACCAATCCATTTTATATGAGGATAGTAGCTCAGAGAAGGAAAACAATGTTTACACCCTGGTCACTCAGCAACTAAGAGTGACAACTGGTGATATCTAAGTATGGTGATGGTCTAAGTATGGTGACTCCAGGAAAAGCCACTCTCAGAGACCCAGTGCCCTGTAGGTGGCAGACAGACCAGTGAGGAGACCAGTCCAACTGTTCTGTCTCCCAGCCCTTGGCAAGATGACCAAGGCTTCCGAGCAGAGCAACCTGGGTATCCTGGCTCTCCCATGCTCCAGTGTCTGTACTATAGAAGAGTGACTTCCCCAGCCTTTCTCCTTTCCTCAGAGCACAAGCTGAATTGCATGGCCTCCTGTTCACAACTGTTTTCCTCTTTGCCCCCACTTCTCCAGTATGTCCTGGGTCCCTGTGGCCTTCAAGCGCATAGGGAAACCTGTGAAGGGCCACGGCTCCCTTGTCTGCCCTGCTGGTGAGACCCCATAGATAGAACTCACGGGCTCTGTCCCTGCCCTGTACCCTCCGTTCCCTACTAAAGCTGCAGTAGCAGCTGTGGAACTCTGAAACAGATCGCAAGGCTGGGGGACGCAGTGCTCATAAATAGAAAGCATCTAATAATAATAATTGTGGGTTTGAGAATCGTTAGGGGCTGCAAGACCCAGCCTCACCCCCCCCCCACACACACACAGCTCCAGAGGGAAAGGTCACCCCTAGCCAGGATGGTAAGTTCCTTTCATGCTTTGTCGTTAGCCCACACTACACTGGATACTTTCCTTGGCACAGTTCAGCAGGGACACAGAGAAGCCATTTGCCATAGAGACACAGTTTTTACTCTTGGAACTTCACGCAGGACCATCATTTTCAGTTCTGCCCTCATCATCCTGAACTAGTGGCCACCAGTTCCTCCTGGGGTCTGGCAACTTGGGGCACAGGAGGAAGATGGAAGCCTGGTCACGCTGGATGCCAGCTATCCCAGAGCACGCTGGCACAGCCCTTCCCATGAGCCACTGGTCCCAGGTTAGGCGTGAAGGAGCTCTGGTGGGTAAAGGAGGGAAGGACTTGGGGCAGGAATAAAATGGCTGCCATGAAGAGGGGTCCCTGGCCGAGCTTACTGAAGTAGTTTGTCGTCTCTACCACCCAGTTCACAAGGTCTGAATACTGCACACTGTGACAGTGTGAGGCAGGGTGGGGATGGGAGCCACTGTAGTGTCAACAGAGTGGAGGGGACATACCCAGGTCTAGATGCTGAGGAATAGGAAGACTATGGAGGGCACCATGTTCCCTGGGCCTAAGCAGATAGGGACTCACCCGATGCTGGCCCGTGGAAGGTCCTTAGCATCCCTCTGGCCGTGTACCCAGCCACCCCAGCATCCCTGTCTGGATCTCCTTGGCTTTACACACACGAGTCACGTCCCCTGCCCAAAGAAAGCCCGTCAGCCCTGCAGCCGTAGGAACAGACCCTGCTGGAGGTGGAGGCATGGGTCAAAGTGTAGATGCTGACAACTGTCAGCAGTGGGCCTCTTCATCTCTGCTGTACTGGTCCTACAGTGCTGTTGGCCTGTCCCCAGCACAGAGGGAGAGGGAGCTAGAGACGGCACATGCACGTAGCCCATAAATATTTCTAACCACAGCCAGCACGTCTGACTGGGCAATTTGCTTTTTAAAAAATTGCGCTCTAATTTTAAGTGAACAGCCCCTAATTATGGTGATTTGCAGGCACCTGGGGACTGGGTGGCATTTGAACACGGCAGAGCGGTGCAGGGACTGATTGGCGGGGTGTCATTCAACCCTCACATGCTGATAAGCTGGAACCACTTCCCTGGGTGGGTCTGCACCAAGAGGTGAGCCTACCAGTGCCGAGGCAGGCAGGGTAACCAGAGGAGGCAAGTTGAGGGAGTGGGCAGAGGGACTGTGGACGAGCCTTATTGGGCCATGCCCAACTCATGGTACAAACCTCAGACTTGGTTTTGCTTGAGACTTTCAAGGAGAAACATTTCCTGTCCTCCGTCCAATCTCCAGAGGGATCTGCCAGGACTTGTACTGGCCACACAGAGACTCCGTGAGCAGATACCCAATGGGGTTGGGTGGATTTCATGTGGCCTCTTTAGTTCCTGGCTATTTATCAGGACAGGTGAGTAGTGCTGGCAGCTGAGACAGGTCTCTTTCAGATAAAGAATGGGTGTGGTGGCCTGACATCTGAGCTACTTGGAACACAGAGACAGGAAGACCAGCCTGGGCAACTTAGACCTTCTCTCAAAATAAAACAATATTAGCAAAAGGACTGGAGTGTGGCTCAGTGGTAGAGCCTCTGCCTAGAATCCCCCAGGGAGGGGCTGGGGGTGTGGTTCAGTGGTAGAGCTCCTGCCTAGAATCCCCCAGTGAGGGGCTTGAGTGTGGCTCAGTGGTAGAGCCCCTGCCTAGAATCCCCCAGTGAGAGGCAGAGGAGACATGACACCCAGAAGTTCCTGCTGAGGGGACCCAGACACCACGGGTGTGCCGGAACAGGAAAGAACCCTGGAGGTTCTCCTCCCACCCTGTTCCCACCCCCACCCAGCCAGCTCTGTCTGCCCCTTCCCAAACAGCTGCTGCCTCAGAGTCAGCCCCTCTGACATTTCGGGAAAAACATTGTGAGTCGAGAGCAGAAGGGAGAAATGAAAGGATTTTCTCGAGAAAAGGTCAGAGTGGTTTCTCTTATTTTTGTTTAAAGATGGTTTGTGTTGAACTATGACAAGGCTAAATGTATTAAGGGCCACGGGAACAGGCTGGGGGTCGACCTACGTGAGAAACAGGAGGAAAACCCAGGTAACAAGCAAGACAGGAGACAGCTTGGGAAAGCAATGAGATAGAACCTCTCATTCCCTGATGGCCCATGAGGGATGGGGTGAAACAGGGTGTGGGGCCTCAGCAGCTGCCGTCTCCCCAGGTCCCCTTTTGCTTATGCTAGGGAGTCAGTGGCAGTCATGGACTGCCAGGACTTAAGGAGGCAGCCTGGCCATCTGTGTGGCTCCCAGGAGTAGGTCACCTGCAGAGCCGCTGGCAGGAGGGACCTTTCAGAACAAACTCCTCGATGCCTTGGGCCCTGCATCGGGTTCTCATTAGCACATCCACTGTGCATTATTCGTTGGCACAGGCTAATTCATAGAGAAGCACTGTCCCCAAAGCAGGTGCTCTCTGCCCTCACTGTGGTACACACCACCAGCCTCCTGCCTCTGCCATGTTGTCTTGTATAGATGCCTCATGCCAATGGTACCACATAAACAGCCTACTATGCCCAAAGTTCCTTGAACTTGTCCCTTTTCATGGCTGGATTATTTATTTACGTATGTGTAGCTAAACCGCACTTTGTTTATTCCTGCATCCCTGCAGGCCATTATGCATCATGTCCCTGTGGACATTGGTATGTGTAGACGTGTGTTTAGTAGACCTGGGAGCACACTGAAGGGATGCCAGTAGATCACATGGTGGTGCTGAGGAAATGTGAGGCCTCTCCACAGGAGCCGAACTTCCTGCCAGTGATGCTTCTCATCCTTTCTGATGCCTGCCTTTCCTCAGATGGCAGTCCTGATGGGCTCTGGCCTGACATGCATCCCCATAAACCTACTTTCTTTTTTCAGACCCCCATGCTTCTTCCTTGGAGAACCAGCCAGGCTGACCTGTGCTCTGCTCCTCACTGGGCCCTCTGTCTTTCTGTGGCTGAGTGAGGAGGGCTTTAGGTTTACTGGACACTAGTCCTACATCAGACCCGAGGTTTAGGAGTGAGTGGTCCTATGTGGAGTTGTGACTTCTTCACTGCCCTTGCAAGCGGGGACTTTTTTCTCCTACCCAAGTGGACCTTCTGTATTTTGGACTACTACAGTGTAGCTGGGCCAATTGGCAGGGGAGGCCCCAGGATAAGTGAGCATTTGGAAAGGAAGGGTGACAGGAAGGCCCAGGGGCTCCGTCTGCTTCTCCCAGCCCAGCCTGCATAGTGAAGGGTAGCCTGCCCAGACAGCCCATAACCTGGGCAGACCCAGGGAAACTGCACTATGTACACAGCAGCTGTGAGCCTGGCTGCAAGCCCCACTCCCACCTCCCCTCACAGCGATTGCGCAGTCATTGTGTCCTCCCTTCAGTTACATGTGACATAAGAAAACTGGTCAAGAACCAGTCTGAGCTCCAAAGTTCACCCTGTCAGGGCTGAACCTCCTTCGAGATACCCAGCATCCTGGCTTCAGTCTGGAAGATGCTTCACCTCACCAGGTCAAGCCAGTAAGAGCTGAAGATTCAAGTTCTGGAATGGAGGAACCAGGAATCTGTAGCCTGTTGTAGCTGGGCTATCCCTGAATCTCAGTTCCCTCTGCTAATGACCTTGAACTTTGCCTCAGTGGGCAGTGTAAGCCCACTGAGTGCAAGAAGCAAGCCAGTGCCCCTGTAGCCCAGGCTCCACCCTAGCGGCAGGCAGCACAGCCTTCCCTGTCCCTCACCCCCTCCACTGGAGAGCTTGTGAGGACAGAGGACAGACACCTGTCCAATAGCCACCACTGACTCCCCTGTCTTCTCCCCTCCTGCAGGCTACAGGACCCTCAGGCTCCAAGATGCAGCTGCTGGAGACGGAGTTCTCACGTTCAGTGCCAGAGCTCATCGAGCTGCACTTGCTGCAGCAAGACAGCATCCCTGCCTTCCTCAGCGCGCTCACCATAGAGCTGTTCAGCCGCCAGACCTCTGTCTAGCCTCTTCCCACGAGCATCCTCACCTACAGCCGCTGGACCTCGACCTGGCCTATGCCTGCAGCTTCTCACATACAGCCCCCAGACCTTGACCTAGCTCCTGGTCTTCCATACAGTTGCCCACATTATCCCCAGATCCCTTGCCACCCCAGCTGCGTCAGGTCACAAGCACTAGCCGTGGCCTCTGCCCAAGCAGCCACTCTCGCTTGTCCCTGACCGGCAGGAGCCAGCTGCTGGGGATGACCAAGCCAGGTCACACTCCACTCCTCTCCTCCCCACCTGACCCACCCCCTGTTCTAGGGCCTCTCCACGTACTGTCCCAGGGTGTGACCATACCAGCCTCCAGTCCCATGTGCTGGGTGCTTATGTCACTTCAGTGGCCAGACAGTGGCCTGTGTCCACAGTCTCAACCTAAAGAAATAAAGTGCTACCTTCATCTTCCCTCCCCGACTGTGTCCAAGGCTTCAGGCTACCTCACTGTCCAGGCCTCACCACACTGTGCTGTGCTTCCTGGACACCGGGCAGACCTGCTCATACACGCAGCCTGAGAGGTGGGTGGGGAGGGAGTGCTAGTGTCCCATCCCTCTGAGCCTGGGTGTCTCACTCCCTGCCTCTCCCCTGCCTAAGGCCTCTGAGTCCAGTGGGTAATCCTCCCTTGCCAGCTGCCCCTGCAAGGGTCCCCACCAGGCCCAGCCATCTGCACCACAGCAAGTATCCTGGTTAACAGGTTTTCTTGGGCAGAGGTGGAGAGGAGAGGACCTGAGTTGGGGATGTGTCCGGGCTGGCCTGAGAGACAAGGCATCTGATCATGTGTCCCTCATGCATTGGTGACCTGTCACCTGAGTGTACCATACCCTCTTCACATGCCTGAAAGAGAATAGAAATGAGACAGCCTGCTGGGAGCGCTCAGGCTTGGGCCAGAGACAGTTTTACTTG
Source organism: Tokudaia tokunoshimensis (assembly GCA_036184795.1). NCBI lineage: Eukaryota > Metazoa > Chordata > Mammalia > Rodentia > Muridae > Tokudaia > Tokudaia tokunoshimensis. Next base: position 30,035,600 of record BTHU01000006.1, on the reverse strand, counting down.
TGGCCACCCCCAGCTTACACCAGCTCCTCACTGGGCCCCCACTGACAAATGGGTCTTAAGCTGCTAATGACTCACTTTCAGGGATTAGTGGCATGGTGACAAGTGTCACAGCCAGGAGGTAACAGGATTTGCTGTGTCCAGGCCTCCAGCTCCCCTACCAGGGGACCCTGCTGCCCCCTCGTCCCATCACACTCAGCTGGAGAGACTAGTTTGGCCATGGCTGAGCTCTTTATTGCCTGGTGTGAGGCCCTCTGGGATGTACACATTGTGGGTGTCTCTCCAGCTCCTGGCCCATCCCAGGGACCACCAGGCTGTTCAGAGGCCAGAGTGAAGTAACCAGGGAAGCATCAGAATCGACCTGCTCAGAGTCCCCGACAGGGACAGCAGGGACTGGCTACACCTAGCTGAACTTCCCAGCTCATAGCTCGCTCTCTCCCATGGCAAGCTGGCCTTCCTCTGATCACACCCAGCCGGATGGCACCAGGCTGCAGGTTAGGAATGAAGGGGTCCTGCTCCAGAGTCAGAGTCAGAGCATCCCAGGCCAAGTACAGGCTGTCTTTATTCTCACACAGGCTAGAAAGGGAGACTCAGAGAGGCCTAGGAGCTCCCTCCCAATTGAGAACACAAACATGCATAATATACACGTGCACATAGTGCACCATTACCCATGGAAGTTGTGCACCCTGTGCACATGTGAGGCATAACTGCATATGTGCAGGGATACACTAGTGTATTTAGACATGGACTCTGCATGCATGAGCCTATATAGGTTCTTGTGCATATGCATGCTTGCAATCTGAGTAGTGCTTCTGCCCAGAGATGGAGGGGTGTGCTGTGCCTCTTACCTCCCCTGTGTGTGTGTGTGTGTGTGTGTGTGTGTGTGAGAGAGAGAGAGAGAGAGAGAGAGAGAGAGAGAGAGAGAGAGAGAACACCAACAAGTGGGAGCAAGGAGCCCCAGCGAGGTCTACATTTATAACTGCTTTCTGGTTAACTCTACAATTTGAATATGTTCTTCTTATCATTAAAGCAAAAACTAAGAAGCCTCCAAAGAGACAGGAAGTGGAGGAAGGAAAGCCCCTCCCTTGGCTCCCAGCCTGGTGGGCAGACTCACATGCCTTGGGTGTGGACGGGCGAGAGTACCCAGGTTTGTTTCATCAGATCCTGTACGAGAGTTTTTAATAACTGCATTGTTGTACAGCTCAGTTTTTTCCAACAACCATCCACAGATCCATAGCCACTGGGTTTCATTGCTGAATCTGAAAGATAGAAACAGTGAAGGTTCTCATAAGGCTTCTTGAGAAACAAGGCTAACAGAAACACCAACTCCTGAGTGACAGGGGGGCTGGCAGCAAATCCCAGGACTGCTGTGTTTCAGAACCATTTGGGACACTGTTATCTTTCTGTTATCTGTGTGTGTGTGTGTGTGTGTGTGTGTGTGTGTGTGTGTGTGTGTGTGTAGCACATGTACTATGGAGTATATGTGGAGGTCAGAGGACTGTTTGCCAGAGTTGATTCTATCCTTCCCCCATGTGGGTCCTGGAGATTTGGACTCAGGTCATCAGGCTTGCCAGCAAGCACCTTTACCTGATGAAGCATCTCCTTGACCCCCTGTGACACTATCTTTAAAAGCAAATGAATAGCCAAGTTCCAAGGCCCAGCTAGGGAACGTCTTGTATGGAATCAGATCCGCCCATGTGTTAGCTGCCTTATGCTGTACCACAGTGCCCTTTCACTAGACATAGCCTCAGAATGAGGTGAGGTGGAGACAGGAAGATTCCCCAGGACTCCAGCCAACCCTCGTAGCCTACTCAGCCTCAAGTTGCTGAGAGACCTCTGTCAGCAATGAATCAATAAGGTGAGTGACTCCTGAGAAACCATGCCTATGGTTGAATTCGGGCCTCTCCATTGTACAAATATGTACACACATGAACATAACACATGCATGGACATACACATGCATGGATATGCAGAGACACTCAAAGAGAGTTAATCAGAACACAGATGGATGACCCCTTGAGGACCCAAGGAGGTGTATATACAAGCCTTGACATTGGATGCATGTGTCATTTAAGCTGAGGTCACATGTGGGTCTCACTTTCCCAGCCAGGCTGCTTCATTTTCCCCTGTGACATTTATCACCACCTCGCATTCTGTTTAGTGCATCGCTTATAATATGCATATATATGTAGGGAGATATTTTAATCACTCTCTTCTCACCTATGGAACAGTGCTGTCTCAATGAAATGTCATGCCGATGATATACATCATTTCCAATGTTCCATAGGGGGCTGGAGAGATGGTTCAGTGGTTAAGGATGCATACCTGTCTTCTAGAGGACCCGGAACCCACGTCAGGTGGCTTATAACCACCTGTAACCCTGGTTCCAGGGGATCTGATGTCCTCTGCTGTCTTCCATGGGCCCTGCATTCACAGGTACATACAGTTAGAGATAAAATCTAGAATGTTCAGTAGCCACATTTAGGAAGTATGAAGTGGAACAAATATGATGATTCAGTGGGTAGCACTTTGCTGTGAAAGTGTGAGAACACTCAGATTCCACATTGTAATCCCATTGTTCCTAAGAGATAGGAAAACCCCCTAAAACAGTGGTTCTCAACCTATGGGTTGTGACCTCTCGGGTTCAACAATCCTTTCACGTGGGGTCTCCCAAGACCATCTGCATTTCAGATATTTACACTATAACTCAGAACAGTAGCAAAAATAGTTATGACGTAGCAACAAAATAGTTTTATTGTTGGGGGTCACTACAGCAAGAGGAACTGTATGAAGGGGTCACAGCATTGGGAAGGTGGGAAACCACTGCCCTAGGAGCTCACATGCTAGCCAGCTATTCTAGCATGTGCAGCTGGAACTGATTCTTTGGGGGGGGGTCAACACCCCCTTTAGCTCCCAAATCACTGCAAGGTTTTTCTACACCCTGTTCAGCCTCTTCTAGCTTCTAAGCAAATGATGCAGAGACTTAGTATATTTATTAACAAGCTTCAGGGCTAAGCTTACATGTTCTGAGGTGTTCTCCCCATCTAAGGCTGCTGACTTCTGTCCACATGGTCCTGTGCCTTTAATCTGAGTCTGGCTTGGCTTGCTCGGGTCCATGTGTCCTCATGCCTGCTCCCCACAACACTATTTCAAGAATCCTTTTCTTTTCACATGGTTTCTCCACTCCTTCTCTTTCACCCTCCAGCTCTGCTCTCTCTGGGACCCCTAGACTGGAATTGGAAGTCCAACCCTGTTCTGCCCAGCTAATTGGCTCATCAGTTCTTTTATTAACCAGTCAGGGGTGATGGAGAACAGTGTTTAAATAGCATGGAGACCTGAGATGGTTGACCATGCCCTCTTCTGGCCCTCAACCAAAAACTGCTAAAAGATGAGGCAGCGGGATCATGAGATGGACAGGCTGGGCTACACTTACAAAGCCAGGTGTGATTACATCGTTTAGCAGCGCGTATCCTAAGATTGGATACAGAAGTTACTGTGGTCCCTGCCCAAGGATGATGTACAAATTAGATCCAGGTGTAAGTACACACTTATGAGCCCAGCACTCAAGAAGCTGAGGCAGGAGGATAGTGAATTCAAGGCCGACATGAGCCACACAGTAAATGTCAGCATAGACTGGATTACATAGCAAGACCTTGTTTCAAAACAAACCAGGAATAGAGCTGGCGATATGGCTTAGTGGCTAAAGGGCTTGCTATGCAAGCGTAGATGTTGGAGTTTGGATCCCCAGACCCCAGGTAAATTAAGGGGGAGGGAGGTGCCTTGCATGTCCCTGAGGACTTATCCTGGACTCATTGGTCACCCAGCCTAGCTGAATGGACAAGATCAAGGTTCAATGAGACAGTCTGTTTCAAAAATTAAGGCAGAGAGTGAGTGAGGAGGGTTTGCCAGTGCCATCTGGCCTCCGTGGGCATCAGCAGGCAAGTGTACCCACAAACTACACACACCCCAGATTAAAAAAACAAAACACCAGAGACAAGACAATAAAGAAGGCATTGAAATTAGGTTTCAGATAACACATGCAAAAAATTTCTCATTTCAGCCTGTGATCTTTTTTTTTTTAAATGAGACAAGTCTTAGAAACTGAGGTGTCTCTTCCACTTTTTGTCCACCTCAGGTTAAACTAGCCACACTCGGGGCTTGGTGGCCGCACGAATGGTCATCTGTTCTCTGCGGGTTCCACAGCAGTGGTCCTGGCTCATCAGGCTCTGTGGACTGTATTCTCGGAGAGAAGCTGTGTATTCTTCCTGATTGACAGAAGCCAGAGAGGAGCGTGTTGTCTTAGAGTTTCTCTCACCTCGATAAACACTGATCATTAGCAACTTGGGCAGGAAAGAGTTTCTTTCAGCTTCCAGTCTATAGTCCATCCAGGAAGTCAGGCTGTGGAGAGGTGCTGCTTACTGGCTTGCTTCTCCTGGCTTGCTCAGCCTGCTTTCTTATAGCACCCAGGACCACCAGCCCAGGGGTGGGTGGCATCACCCACAATGGGCTGGGCCCTTCCACATCAATTATCAATTTAAAAAAATGCCCCACAGTCTAACCTACTGGCCAATTTGGTGGGGCCATTTTTCTCAACTGAGTCTCTTTCCCGGAGCTTGTGACAAGTTGACCTAAAACTAGCCAGCACGAATGTCACCTGTGTGCAGTGACAGAGCAGGCCTGGCTCCGGGATTGGGGGCGGGGGGCAAGATAACTAACCTATATAAGCACTTGGGGGCCTGGAGGGTATAGTCAGTGTCTAAGGTCCTTCTGTCCCAAATGATGGCTTCCTCCAGCTGTGAATGCCCAGACATCAGAAGCCTCCATTCCATGCTGGCTTAGCACCAGCCTTCCTGTGTGGCCTCAGTCACCACACCTGGAAAATGGGCTAAGAGCAGGAGGGAGGGGTGCCAGCAGTATCCCAGAATCAGCTTGGCAGCAACCCCTAGTATCATCCCACAATTAGCCCCACTGCCAGCACCACCAAACCTTTTTCCTCTTTCTTTTTTATATTATACTTAAAATAGAAATTAAATTTTACACAAGGTTTACAAGCTGTTAACGGAATTCACTAATCAAACCCCAACACCCAAGTCCTTGAAAATGAAAATTTAAAAGGTCTGCATTTGCATATTCATGTTCTTAATAGGGTTCAGAAGGTATATTTGCAGCTGATGAAAAGGATTAATTAAGCCCAATTTGCATTGGTGGGCCTCTTAACCGTTTATGAGCTGGACCAGAGACCCAGGGGTTGCCATGGCCCGGAGCAGCAAGTAAGAGATGCCCATCTTGGCTGCCCCTCCCTTGGTGGCCACAAAAGCTGTACAGCCATTGCAGCCCTGGAAGCCAGAGCGTCCTCCAGGAGGACTCAGGCAGGCAGCTATGAGCACTCATAGCTCAGTGCTATGCAGTCCTGTAGCAACCACTGCACTGGCACTGAGAGCCAAAAAGCAGACTGGAAGATCCTCTCAGCTGCTAGCTCTGTGACAGGACTCAGGCAGGACAATGGGGAAAGTGTGTGTGTGTGCGCGCGCGCGTGCCAGCTTTTCTGGGTATACACGTGTGCCATGCTTGTGTGCAGGACAGTATACTTGTGTGTTGTCACCTGTGTTTTGCTTGTACACATATGTGCATATATGTGAATGTATGAAGTTATCCCCTGGGCCTATGGCAATTGAGTGGGCTGTCTCTGCAGTATGACACTGGCTGTGACCCAGATTTTAGTGACACATACATAGAGCTAAAGACATGGGGTGTATGCAACTAGACCTGTACCTAAACTATGTAAATAACTTTACATAAAGTTATTGACGCAACATATGTGCATATGTGTGTATGTATGTACTTGAGTTATATATATAACATACATTCACAAGAGTCATTAGCACATGTTTATATTTATATATACATATGTATATGCAGTTACAGATATGTATGTACACATTAAATATACAATGTAGATAGTTATAAAAACATGCACATAACTATATACATAGTTCTACATTCAACATCATACCATATATGTGCATACTCAGGTATTTAATGTATGCACACGTAGTTTTAGATACAATGTACTTAGAATTATTGCTTTGTTCTTTGTTTGTATATTGAGATAGGGTCTCTCTATATAGCCTGGGCTCACCTCAAACTAACAATCCTCCTGCCCCAGCTTCTGGATGTTGTGATTATAGACATCACTGTATCTGTGTCCTTTCAGCAGGTACCTTCCACTCTGCAGGGAGGTAGGTGGTGACAGCTGAGTTTTTCAGGGAACAGGTGGATGGATGGATGGATGGATGGATGGATGGATGGATGGATGGATGGATGGATGGGTAAGTGAATAGGTGGATGAGTAGATGGGTTGGTGAGTGGGTGGATGGATAGATGGGTGGGTGGATAGATGGAGGGATAGGTTGATGGGCAGATGAGTGAATGGATAGTGGAATTGATGGATAGATGCATGCATGGATGTACAGATCAATGAATAGAGATGAATGAATGAGTGGATGGATGGTCAGAAAAACACATTTGTTCATAATACATATATATATATATATATATATATATATATATGAGCATAGAGAAATATATACAGCACATATATCTCTAATATGTTCATAGAGTAATGTACAGACACACACATTATGAATAAGTCATTAGGTGGTCATCAGCCACACTGATATGGAGCGTGTGTGTGTGTGTGTGTATGTGTGTGCAGTGATTTCTCCCAGGCATCAGGCTAAGGCTGCCCATGCTGATTTGAATTACTTGTGTTTGCACTAAATTATGGCTCCAGTAACTCCGTGGTATTACATCTTAGAAGTGCTGGTTCTGTGGCTGCAGGGCGCTCCGCTATGTGCCTCGTTAATCTGATCCCCTTTTGCCTGGAAATTAGACCATTTTTTCTGCCTTTTATGAAGATTATTCTCAGCGATTATGAGCAGGGCTGTGGGAAGCCCCAGGAGCCTCTGGCTGGCAAACACCAGTCACTTTGGAAATCAGAGGAGGAGACGGAAGGCAGTCTGAGGCTCCCACTCTCCAGCTTACACAGAAATAGCCAGAGCAGGGGAGAAACTGAGGCACACCAATATCTGTGAGACTATGAGTCAGGCTGCTTGTTGAGGGAGGTCGGGACTCTAAGAAGCAAGACAGAACTTGAAGTGACAAGAATAACTGAGGGCCGGAGAGATGGCTTTGTGTGTAAGACAGGGACCTGAGTTTACCCCAGAACGGGGATAAAAAGCTGTGTGTGATAGCTTATGTCTAACTGCAAAGTTGGGGAAGGAGGTACAGAGGCAGGTGGTTTCTAGAACTCAGTGGCTAGCCAGCCCAGCCAAATCAGTGAGCTCCAGGTTCAGTGAGAGACTCTGTCCCCCAAAATGAGGTGGCGAGCTGGAAAAAAAGCGTTCACTCTCAAAAAGCGCTGACTGCTCTTCCAAAGGACCACGGTTTGATTCTCAGCACACACAGGCAGCTCATGGCGTCAAAAAGGAAATGTTCAGACCAGTTTACATGCCTGGCAAGATCCGAGAGCTCTCTGAATTACCTCATCACCAATACTTAACCATTTGCCAACCCAGAAGGAACTGCATTTAATAGCCGTGTATTCCCTTGAACACGAAGGAGTTTGATCGTCTTTTAAAGACAGGGTCCCACTATGCAGTCCTGGCTGGCCTGTACCTCACAGAGATGGCCTGCCTCTGCCTCAGAGTGCTTAGACTAAAGGTATGCACCCTTAGTGAGTGGGCTGAAGGTCCAAGTCAGGCACTAGCTCAGCAGGGTCCCAGCACTGAGTGGGGAAGCTAGCATGGACTCCCACCTCTAACCAAGAAGCTATTTGCAATTAATACCAATGGAAAAGAGAAAATCTGGTTTCTCCACTCACACTCCAGGGCAGCCCCCTGCCCCCTGCATAGGACAAACTCCATGGTTTTCTTGGGGGTTTTTTGTTTCATTTTGCTTTGTTTGGGCTTTCTGTTGTTGTTGTTGTTGTTGTTGTTAAATTGTTTTTTGTTTGTTTGTTTTGATTTTCATATTTTTATTTTGTTTCTTTGGGAAAGTTTTTTTTATTTTAGAAGAAAGAGGGAAGGAGAAAGGGAAGCCGGGGAGGATCTGGGAGAAATTATATTTTAAAAAGAAACATGCCACGATGCCCTGCTAAACTTTTTATTACATTTTTGTTGTTGTTGCATGTGGCACAGCATGTGTGTGGAGGTCAGAGGATAACTTGCAGGACATGATTCTCCTTTCACTATGTTGGTCTTGGGACTCGAACTCGGGACCTCAGGTTTGTCATCAAGTGACTTTACCTGCTGAGCCAGCCCACTCTCCCACATCCTACATCCCCCTCCGCCTTATTTCTTGAGACAGGGTCTCTCTACCCAGAGCGCATCCATTTGACTATACTGGCTGGTCAACAAGCTCTGCCACGCCCCCTCCTTGGCTCCTCCTCCTCAGCGCTAGCATTACAAGCAGGTACCACCCAAATCCTGCTTTTTATGTGGGGCCCGTTGACTGAACCCAGGTTCTCATGTTCGGCAAGCTCTTTACAAACAGAGTGTCTCCCCAGCCCTGAGGTGCTTCTTCACTGCCTCCCCTCCCCCACTTCTGTTAGTTTTTTGGGTGAGCAAAGTTTGCCTGTTCACATAGTGAAATTTGTCAGTCTGGTGTTTTACAGCAGGGCCTCTTCGCGGCTTGCTTAAGCAGTCCTTCCCCCGCCACAGGAAGGACACAGAAATACTCTCCCACCCGTCTTCCACAAGTGACTTTTATTTATGATTTGAGGCTGAAATTCAATTTCATTTTTTCCACATGAATAGCGAATTGTCTCCGTAGCATTTATTAAACAGTTTCCTCGCTCCCGGGTGGGCCTGGACTGCCATAAATCAGGCGTCCACCTAGGAGCGGGGCTGCCTCTGGGCTTTTGGTTTTTCTTCTGGATCATCACAGCTGTACAGAACCATCTTAATTACTGAACTCCGTACCAGAGGGAGGGTGGCCCTGGGCGGTAGCCCAGGAAGGGACAGGGCCTGTATAGTGGAGTTCAGGCATCACCATGTAGATATTTGTTTTAATATTATTTGATTTTATTTATTGGTGTGAATGCGAAATCTGTTGGTATCTGTTGGTGTGCATGTGTGTATTGTACACGTGTGTTCATGTGTGATGGAGGCCAGAGGTCTTCCTCTATTTTCCCAGCTTATGTTTTGCCATTTATTTATGTGCATATGTCTGTGGGTGGTGGTACAAGTCAGGGGACAACTTCTGACCCTCCGGTCTCTGCTTCTACCACATGAGTCACAGGAATTGAACTGAGGTGAGCAGGCTAGACAAACAGATGTCTTTACCTACTGAGCCATCTCACCGGTGGCCTTAGTTTTTGAGATAGGTTCTCTCGCTAAACCTGTAACTCACTCATTAAGTCCAGGAATCCCTCCTGCCTCTTCCTCCCCAGGTGGGTAAATTGGATGTCACTGCAGCTGGCTTTTGAGCAGGTGCTGGGGATTGAACTTGGGTCCCCATGCTTCTGCAGTAAGCGTTTTACCCACTGAACCCTGTGGTCCTTAAACGTTGCATCCAATATTTCTCAATGATAGCGTGAGGAGGCACTTTCTCCAGAATAAGGAAATTTTCATCTGCCCCCATGTTCCCAAAAGTTTGGATGATGTAAATTCTAGTGAGAGAGGGAATGATGGTGTACCCTAATCTCAGCACCGTGGAGGTTGAGACAGGGGGATTGAGATCCAGGGTCGACGGGGATATCCAATGAGTCTCTGTCCCAAACAAACAAGGTAAAAAGCTGGCACAGGATGACCTGACAGTATTCACAGGAAGGCAGTCCCTTGCCAGTGACAGGGCAGAGGTTCCGGGAGCTTTGGAGCCTTAGTGAGCAGCTTTTGGATGAAGGCAAACAGCTCAGTGTTTGTTGTTGTGTTGTTTCTTTGAGACAGAGCTCACTTTGTTGCCATGGCTTCTCTAAAAGTCCCTGTGTGGACCAGGCTGGCCTTGAACTGGCAGAGATCTAGTTGCCCCTGCCCCTGCCCCTGTGCCTGCCCCTGCCCCTGCCCCTGCCCCTGCCCCTGCCCCTGCCCCTGCCTCCCTAGTGCTGGGATTAAAGTGGTGCACACCACTCTTACCTCAACAAAAAGAACCTATGAGATCCAGTGTGTGGTGCTCCACTTTAATCCCAGGGTTTAGGAGGCAAAGGCAGGAGGATTATTGTGATTTCAACCAGTGTTGCATGGTCAGAACCTATCTCAAAACAACAACAACAAGAAGCCCACCTCCACAAACCCCCCCAAACAAAAACAAAACAAAATTAGTAAACCATCAATAAATATATATTTAATAAGAACATCGGCACATTTATAAACAGAGAGTGAGATAGAAAATTTTAAACCCTGAAACTTTAATGAATTCAGAATATAAAGAAAGATTTAAAAAAGGAGATTACAGGAAGGACTGGAGAGAGATCTTGGCCATTAAGAGCACTGGCTGCTATTTCAGAGGACAGAGTTTGATTCCTAGCAACCACACAGCAACTCACAATTGTCTGTAACTCCAGTTCCAGAGGATCTGACACCTTCTTCTGGCCTCCATCCACATCCACATGGTGCACAAACATATAGAGGTGAAATACTCACCCATGAAATAATAATAATAAAATAATACAAATAAAATAAAATAAAACAATTAAAAAAAAAACAAATAATAAGCCCACAGGAGAAAACATGACAAGGAGAAAAGCTCTGAGATGTGCAGGATAAACCCAGACCCATCGATGTCTGTGAAGAGTGTACCCTCCAACACTGCAGCTGGGGAAATGGCCTAGTGGGAAAAGCTCTTGTCCTGCAAGCGTGAGGATCTGAGATCAGCCCCCCAGCACCCGTGTAAAGCCGGACACAATAGTGTGCATCTGTAATCCCAGCAGCTACAGCAAGACGGAAGGGAGAGAATCTCCAGAGGCCCAGAGGTCAGCAAGCCTAACTCATTCAGTGAGAATGTCTCTCAGACAAAGCGGAAGGAGGGACTGCGCATGTAAGTGTGCACACAGGCATCTGCGCGCACGCACACACACACACACACACACACACACCGGTTACACACTGTCTATAGGGGATACCCCCTAAAACTTAGTGAAAAGCAGAAAGGAAAGTGATAAGAATCTCTAATCAAAATGCAAAACTTGCCTCTATGGATGAAGAGGATTGGGCCATAGCAGCGTGTACTTTCGTGGCCATTTATACTAATTCTGAACCTGTGTGTTCCTGTTAGCATAATTTTCCTCCTAAAGAAGACAAAAGACTGGGGAAGTGGCCCACTTGGGAAAATGCTTGCTGTACAGGTATGAAAGCATGAATTTGCATCCACCGATTCTACCTGAATACCTGGGTGTGGCACACTCCATAACCCCAGCATAGCAGAGAGGAGACAAACTGACCCCAGAAACTTGCAGACTGAGGAAGACACCAAATGTTGACCTCTGGCCTCCACAAACACAAGAGAGTGCACACACATGCACATACCTAAACAAATGAACACACACGCATGCACACACAGGCACCCGCACAGGCACAGGCACACAAAAGCCAGCCAGTACATCTGGAATTTTAAAGCCCCTGCCTCAGCCTTTGACTGAACACACAGACAAAAATCTGTTAAGATTTTGGAGATGTGGGAGACAAAGTAATGAATTTCTCAATAGTTACAGAACCCTGCAAGTTGGAGGGAGGTTTGTAACAGCATAGGAAACATAAAATCCGTTATGTAGGAGAAATATAACATCAGTTAAAAGTTACATGTTAGCGAAGATCTCAGCCTGCCTGGGATTCCACAGCTTCAGAAGGCGGAGGCCAGGAGCCTTCTTACAGAGCAAGACTCTGTCTGACACAAAATAAGAAAGGGCGGTGGTGGCGCACGCCTTTAATCCCAGCACTTGGGAAGCAGAGGCAGGCGGATTTCTTTGAGTTCAAGGCCAACCTGGTCTACAGAGTGAGTTCCAGGACAGTCAGGGCCACACAGAGAAACCCCCCAAAAAACCAAAATAACAACAAAAAGAAAGAAAGAAAGAAAGAAAGAAAGAAAGAAAGAAAAGAAAGAAAGAAAGAAAGAAAAAGTAAAGAAAGAAAGGGCTGGGCCTCTTCCTTAGTGTGGAGTCCTCACCTCTCTGTGCAAGACCCTGGGTTCTGACCCAGCTCACCAAGGAAGGGAGGCAGGGAAACAAAAATCTCTCAAAAACCTGAATGTCCAAATAAAGCCGGAGATTTATTTTGGTTTTGTTGCATTGTGTTGTAACCTTGAAACATGACCTCGTGTAGCCCAGGCTGGCCTTGAACTTATCATGTAACAGACATGATTTTGAACTCCTGATTTCGAACTTCCCACCTTTGCATCCCAAGTCCTGGGGTTCCAGGGTGCACTGCAATGTCTGCCCTAAATCTGGAAATGTAATAGTGTATTTGGGGCTGGGGAGAGAGCTCTGCAGGCTTTAGCTATGCAAACATGAGCATCTGAGCTAGACTCCCCAGAGCCCAGGAAAAAAATCCTGCATCTGGAATCCCAGCACTGGGTCAGCAGAGACAAGAGGATTCCTGGGGTTCCCTGGCCAGGCAACCCAGTGAGCTCCAGGTTCAGTGAGAGACCCTGTCTCAGAAGATAAGGCAGAGAGAGACTGAGGAAGACACATGACCTCTGACCTCGGACTTCTCACTCCCACCTCCACATGGGCATACACAGAGAGCATATTTCTTGCTTCTCCCAGGTAAATGTTTCTCATTACTCACGGGTAAAAAGTAAGTCTCAGAAGCAGCAATTGAGAATAAGCAATAATGAAAATAATAAAAATAACGATAATGGATAAAAATACTGCACGGTGATTACGGGCACTTTGTAATCACGAACGCATCTATTAGCAAAGCTAAAGACTTCAGTTAAAAACTTAGGAGAGGTACAACAGATAAATATTTTGAGTCCACCTGGCCCTCACCGGGCTGGGTGTGGCCAGAAGTGACTAAGTAGGTGGTGTAGGGTGGGGGAGAGCGAGAGATGAGCAACTAGGATGTGGGGGATGGGAGAAGAGAGAAGTGAGCTATTTGTGTGCTATGCAGGTGGCTTCGTGGAAACGATGGATCGCGCTGTTCATCAATAGAGCCAGCAACAAATGCAGGTGCCGGTGGGCCTCTGCCTCCTTCCTTTGAGAAAACGGACCAAAAGCTATGACTCCCAGACTGCATCCTCCCCCAGGAAGAAGAGCAGGAGCTACAGAGTGGAGACCACAGCTGACTGAACGTGTCCCTCTGTGCTTACATCTCACAGTCGGTCACGGCGTCGGTTCAACCGTAAGACTGGGCGACTCTGCGATGCATTACAACTCTGTGTTTTTCTGTGCTGTGTTTAACTTTGGCCAGTGTCTTAGGGTTTAATTGCTGTGAGCAGACACCATGACTGCAGCACCTCTTATAAAGGACAACATTTAATTGGGGTTGACTTACAGGTTCAGAGGGTCAGTTCATTATCGTCAAGGCAGGAAGGAGCATGATGGCATCCAGGCAGGCGTGGCGCTGGAGGAGCTGAGAGTTCTATATCTTGTTCTGAAGGCAAACAGAAGAAGACTGGCTCCCAGGCAGCTGGGACAAGGGTCTTAAAGGCCATGTCCACATTGACACACCTACTCCTACAAGCCCACACATCATAATGGTGTCAGCACTCTGGGCCAAGCATATGCAAACCATCACAGGCAGGAATTTGTCTCCTTTGGACTCTTCGAGTTGGACATTTAGCCATCTTACCTTTCCAAAGAAGATGCCATTGCTGGTGAGGCACGAGCGGGTACCACTGTGATGAGTCGGCATGGGATGGAGAGATGAAAAATAAAGAGAAACTAAAGTTTGTGCGCTGTGAAGAGAGGTGGACCTGGAGATGCGAGGGTAGTGAGGAACAGCCTAATGTGAGGAGCCTGCCCTGCCTCCTGAGGCCATGATGAAGTCCTGGCCCGTGCTGCTGCCGAGGGCCATGTCTGGGTCTGTGGCCCTGCAACAGTGGGGGGCTGTGTTGATGTCCATGGCCCATGTTACCACCAAAGGTCTTGTGGACAGCTCTGGGCTGGGCCGCCACCTGGGGCCATGTAGCTGTTTGAGGGCTGAGCAGATCTGGCCCCCGCTCCTCTCCTGGGCATTGTGAGAGACCTGGCCCTGGTAATGGGAGAGCTGTCCCTTCCTCTCCCCAGCTGCAGCACTCAGGAAAGTGGCACAATACAGTAGAGCTAACCCTGTTGGTGGGGTTGAAGGTAAGCCAGTCCTGAGGGTGTGAAAGGAGAGCTGGCCCTGCCCCTCACTGAGGAAATGTGGAAGTTGGCCTTGATGCCACATGCGTGCATGGGAGAGCCTGCCCTGCCCCAGGCTGGTGGCTGCAAACAGGAGAGCTGGCCCCTCCCCTCACCTGGGCAGAGTAGGAGTGCTGACTCTGATGGCATGGGTACAGGAGACCCGCCACCCAGGCCCAGATCCAGAGTTAGAGTTGGCCCACCCCAAAATCTACCCCATCTATGAACTGCTGGAGCATGACTGCTGGAGCATGTGAAAGGGCCGGTCTTGCAGATCCAAAGCTGCAGGATCTCCATGATGCAGGTCAATAGCAGGGTATCCAAGAGGAATCTCGCTAAGGATCCAATATTGAAAGCTTGGCAGAAGTCTGACAGGCCTGAACAGACAAATGACTCATTGCAATGAACATCTGCAAGTAAAGCTGTTTGGGGCAGAAGGGCAAAAAAGTGTGATGTGACACACCACAGCTTCCATGGTGAGATTTTTGGTGTTGGTTTGGTTTGGTTTGGTTGGTTGGTTGGTTGGTTGGTTTGGGGTGGACAAAGGAGAGCATTGCAAAGACAGATGTTGCATGTGGATGGACTGGGAAATGAATGGGATTAGGGTGATAAGATGGCTCAGTGGGTAAAGACGCTTGCTGACAAGTCCCCCTTGAGTTCAAACCCCAGGCCCCACATGACAGAGAAGAACCTATTCCTTCTGTTTTGTTCTCATCTCTGTTAGTACATGTGCATGAACATGCATGGTTCATAAGGAAAATATGATTTTTAAAAAGAAAGCAAAACCAGGCACGGTGGTGCATACTTCCAGTTCCAGCACTCAGGAGGCTATGTCAGGAGGATCTGGAATTCACAGTCAGCCTTGCCTGTGTAGTGAGCCTGTCTCTCGAAAAATTAAAATAAAAGATTTGTGGACCTGGGTTCTGTACTCAGTAGCAAAAGCTAAACCACAAAAACTAAATTTAAAGGTAATAAAGAGAGGGTTAGGAGGGATGGAAGGATTAAAAGGTTTTTTCTGTTTGTTTGTTTGTTTGGTTGGTTGGTTTGGTTTGGCTTTTGGAGAGGGGAGGGGGCGGGACAAATCCAGCTGACACACGTCCATCAAGATTGACAAGTTAAGACAGAAAGGAGGACAGAGGAAATGGGTGCATGGCTAAAAGTCTTGCTGTGCAAGCAGGATAGCATGAGCACTGGAGTCAGGATGCCCAGAACCCATATAAATGCTGAGTTTGTGCAGCAGTCTGTTTGAAATTCCAGCCTTAAAGGCAGAGATGGGATTCCTAGAGGGAGGCTAGCCAATCGGCGAGCTCTAGGTTTGATTGAGAGGCCCTTCCTCAATGAATAAGAAAGAAAAGTTATGGGAGATGATTCCCAGCATCAACCTCTGTCTTCAACATGCACACACAGAGAGAGAGAGAGAGAGAGAGAGAGAGAGAGACAGAGACAGAGACAGAGACAGAGAGACAGAGAGAGAGACAGAGAGAAAGACAGAGAGAGACAAAGAGAGAGAGAAACAGAGAGAGAGAGAGAAACAGAGAGAGAGAGAGAGAGAGACAGACAGACAGACAGACAGACAGACAGACCAGGGAATGGACATGGACACATACATGAACATGCATGTGTGCACCAGAAAATTAGAACTTCCAGATAAAATAGCAGATTAGAAGCTACCTTGGCAACTCAGTGTAGGCTGAGTTAGGGCATAAAACAGCAACCATAACTTTATGATAAAGAGCTGAAGACAACGGAAATACATCTAGGAGATGTATTTTCCCTGAGAAGCAGTTGCTGGTTGCCAGCTGCAACACTGCTCACGCCAGGACCAGCTAGGGCCTGCTGTAACTATCAGGAAGGATTCTAGACTCCAGACACAGGGACCGGGAGAGCAGCAAGCTGGAGACGGAGCAGATGTGGAGAGCAACCATGAGGGAAGCAGTGTCGGGAGGAAGTGTGGTAAGAGAAATACCAACTTTCCCACAAGGGCGAACACACCGGAATGAGAGCAGAACTCTCTCCAGCAGCTATTCTACTTTGTGGTCTGTTTCTGTGACAAATATGACCAAAAGCAACCTGGAAAGGGAAGGGTTTCTTTGGCTGATATTGCCAGGCCATGGTTCAGCATTGAGGAAAGTCAGGGCAGGAATTCAAGGGAGGAACTTGAATCAGAAGGCATGGAGGAACCTTGCTGACCCATATTGAGCCAGCTTCCTTAGACAGCCCATGTTTAACACAGTAAATCAGCTAGCCCCAACTCCAACGGGTGAGGCAGGGAAGAACTAACCAGAGTAACAGCAAAAACACGGCAAACAGTAAACCTCTCTCAATACTGATCTTAAATGCTACTTAAAAGATGCAGACTAAAAACACAATCCAAATTGTTTCCAAGAAACACACTTCACTAACAAAGACACTAAGAATTTGAGCCAAAACAAAAGTGGGGGAGTCGGTTCCATGGATAAGAGGGCGCGCTGCCCAGCCCTGATGGCCTGAACTCAAACCCTCAGCACTCATATACAAAGCTGGGTGTGACTGAGTTAGTAATAACCCTGGCACTGTGAGAGGCAGAGGCAGGAGGATTTCCTGGACTTTGTAGCCACCAGTCTGGCCCCAAATTCAATGAGAGACCTTGTCTCAATAAGATGGAGAGTAATAGAATTCACAGTGTTCTCTGGCTTCTGAACACACATGCATAGGTGTGTGCACCATCACAAATGTGTGTGTGTGTGTGTGTGTGTGTGTGTGTGTGTGTGTGTGTGTGTGTGAGAGAGAGAGAGAGAGAGAGAGAATGTCAATATACCAATCCCCAAATGAACCAGTATAACTATTCTCTTTATTTTAAGGCAAAATTAATATTTTAAGTTAATCACAGGTAATTTTTAAAATGTAATTATTACATATCAACAAAGGGAACATTTCCCAAAACAGTGTCACCAGCTGAGAACCAAGTGTTTAAACACACCAGCGTGCATATAACAGTTCAGACTCAAAGAACAGGAGTAACCAAATGTTAGTGTAAGGATGAGTTGGGGATGTCAGCTGATACCAATGGTAAAACTTGGGGAACAGTGCCCAGCTCAGAGCAGGTCTGAGTAAGGGGTGAAGAGTCTCCTAGGCTCTCTTTGTTTCTCCAGACAAATGACTAGACTTTGCTTTGTAGAACCAGGCATCAGCTCTCACAGTGGGAGCTGAGAAGTTGACTCAGCCACTACACACCATGTGTTTATTCTGGGGAGGATTATGGAAGTCTTTGGAATCTGGGCTCACGAGTGTTCAGAGCTCAGTGGACTGTTCCGTAGGGGAGGGGGGGGCTGGAAGACAAGAATGCTGAATGCAATGCAGATGATGGAGGCCTGCCTTGTGAAGTGTCAGAACTCTGAAAGTCTGTTGTGTAATATATTTAAATTGAGAATTTGTGGAAATGAAACCCTCTGTACTTTGCTGGGACAATGGGTGCTGGATAGCTGGGGCTGACGAATCAGCTATGATTAAAAAGAGATCAATGTCATTGGCTCAAAATTTGGGGGGGGGATATTTCCTCAGGATCAGCACATAGAAGCTGTGGTCCGGAGTAGGACGAGGCTGTACGAGGCTGTGCTTCAACCTGGAAGTCAAACATGGCAAGGCTTAAGAGCCTATCGCATAGAACTGGTTTTGGTGGCATGAAGAGTGTAAGATTTAAGTAGTCAGAGAGAGAAGCTGAGGCTTCACTGAGGAGATGTCAGCTGATACCATGGTGACCACATAGTGTATTAGAGATGCTAAGGCCACGGGATAACCACGAGAACAGCAGGAGATCTGGAGTGGAACCAGCCTGAGCCAACTACACATGCACACTGTGGATGGCAGAGCTGGAGAGACAGGATGACACTTGAAGCCCAGAAGATCATGAGGAAGTCCAAGGTGTTAGACCCTGAGCTTTTACAGCATTAGATTTTTACTCTTTCTTTGATCTGATTAAATTATGCTTCTTCTACCTTGGAAGAAGAAAGTAAGCAACTTATTTTTATTTTCCAGGAGTACATATATGAGAGGATTTGTATTTTTAAAGGGTCCCAGGACTTTGGGAGTGTTGAGATGTAAAGTTGTACTGTATTTTATATGATGATGTTGGCATGAGGTAGTGGGGACAAACAAGAAAGGAAAGGTTATAGTTTGAAGTGATATGTTCATATGTCAAGCTTGACAAGGAGTAGAATGTCGTTGTTATCTTCAGCTGTCAACTCGACACAAACTTGGAGTTTGGAAGAGGCAACCCAACTGGAGAATCATCCAGATTAGATGGTCCAGAATGTCCTGTGGGTATACCTATGAGGCAGTTTTTAAATTTCTAATTAATATAGGTAGGCTTGGCTCACTGTAGGCAGTGCCATCCCTAGGCAGGTGGGCCTGAGCTATATTTTTTTTAAAGGTAGCTGAGTAAGTCATGGGAAACAAGCCAGTAAGCAACGCTCCTCCATGACCTCTGCCTCAGTTCCTATATCCAGGCTCTCAGTTCCAATGTCCAGGCTCTGGCATGAGTTTCTGCCCTGACTTACCCCATTGATGAACTGTAAACTGCAAGCTAGATAAATCCTTCCTTCCCCTTGCTGCTTTTGGTTATGATGTCTATCCTGTTAGAAAAAAGCTTTCTATATCACTATCCAAGTATGACGATTTGAGTTTAGTCTCCAGAAAAATCTGAACATTATGGCACACTCTTGTAATCCTTGCACTGAGGGAAATGGTGATAGATGGATCACCCAGTCAGCTTAGCATACTTCATGAGCTCCAGGGGAGTGAGAGACTCACCTAAGTGAACAGAATCCCAGGGATAACACCTGAGGTTGACCTCCAGCCAATGCATATATACCTGCACATGCACATGCCTCCATAACTTTATACCCCACCCCACCCGGCAACACACCTCTCTCCTAATTGTATCATGGACCAGATACAGTAGCCTGCAGAACTGAGCTTCTAATTGACTTAACTTAGGTCACATGTCCACACTGGGGGTTGGGGCTCTAGCTTCTTTGAGAACATGAGAATTATACTCTACTAGGAAAGGTGGAGACCTTCCAGGTGAAACACAGGACCAGAGAAGCGGTTGTCAGGCTGGTCCCACACTCAGGCATGTGGGCACACACAGTCAGCCAAAGGAAGGAGAATAAGGAGCAGCTTCTGACCCTGACCCCTCACCCCAAGCATCTCGACTGTGGATTAAAGGCCAGCCTCATGGTGTTGCTGCCCTGGAGCAATAACTGCTGTACAGAGGTGGTTTTCCCCAGAGTTAGTCTATAATGTTGAAGCGATAGCGTACAAAAGCCCAGCACGGCTCCTGGAATGTGATCCAGCAGCTGCTAGAAGAGCATACAGAAGAGAGGAGCCAAGAAAGAGATTGAAGAGATTGTCTGCTGTTAAGATGCCTGGCTGACTGAACTCACTCGAACACAGACATTGGGATGTGTGGGCAGATGGAGGAGCCAGAATTCCAGTACAAGAGCTTATAGAAGTGACCTTTAGTGACTGTGGTCAGAGAGCTTGCAGGCAGTATCTATGGGAGCGTGACTCCGCATGGTGTGGGCCATCAGATCAGCCACTGGGAAGGCAAGGACAGTTCCCCATCCTCCCCCATCCTCCTCCAGCCTATGGGGTTGCTACCCAAGGTCCTGAATCCTCTTTTATTTTTACGTTTTAAGTATTTATTTATTTATTTATTTTATGCATATGAGTACATCATCTCTGTCCTCAGACACACCGGAACAGGGCATCAGATCCCATTACAGATGGTTGTGAGCCACCATGTAGTTGCTGGGAATTGAACTCAGGACCTCTGGAAGAGCAGTCAGTGCTCTTAACCACAGAGGCATCTCTCCAGCGCCATCCCCCACCCCCCCAGCTCTCTTTTATTATTATTACTGTACTGGCTGGTTTTGTGTGTCAACTTGACACAAGCTGGAGTTACCAAAGAAAAAGGAGCTTCAGTTGGGGAAGTGCCTCCATGAGATCCAACTGTGGGGCATTTTCTCAATTCGTGATCAAGGGGGGAGGGCCCCTTGCGGGTTGTACCATCTCTAGGCTGTTAGTCTTGGGTTCTGTAAGAGAGCAGGCTGAGCAAGCCAGGGGAAGCAAGCCAGTAAGAAACATCCCTCCATGGCCTCTGCATCAGCTCCTGCTTCCTGACCTGCTTGAGTTCCAGTCCTGACTTCCTTTAGTGGTGAACAACAATATGGTAGTGTAAGCTGAATAAACTCTTTCTTCCCAACTTGCTTCCTGGTCATGATGTTTATGCAGGAATAGAAACCCTGACTAAGATAAATTGGTGCCAGCATAGTGGGGTATTCCTGTGACAACCTGACCATGTTTTGGGGAGGACTGTGGAAGGACTTTAGAACTTTGAGCTAGAAGAGCCAATGGAAAAAGAGCTCTGTGGGATGTTCTGTAGGAGTTTGGAAGATAATGTTGAGAACAGTGCAGAAGATGGAGGCCTGGCTTGTGAAATTTCAGAGGGAAGATTAAAGACTCTTATCAGGGCTGTCGATGTTTGATTGTGAAGATTCTGTGGTTTTGGTTAGCTGAGGCTGAAGAATCAACTGTGATTAACAAGATACCAGAACCACTAAAGCAAAACCTTTGCATTACTGGGACTATTGATGCTGGTTAGCTGGAGCTAAGAAATTAGTGGTAATTAAGAAGAGATCAGCATCATTGAGGTGAAATCTTCTGGGAAGTGTTTTCTGAGAGCACAGAGGCTGTGTTCCAGAGATAGCCAAGGTTATACTTCGTGCTGCCATGGGACTTGGTAATGTGTAAGAGTCACCCAGGTGGTACTAGTTTTGAAGGCATGAAGGGGTCATGAAGAGCAGCTGAGGCTTGGCACTGTGAGAGGCCGTGGAAGGCCATTGGTGAAGGCGCAGCCTCAGTTGCAATTGATGGCCCAGGATTAAAGGGGTCATGCAAAGGAGTTGAGGCTTGGTACCATGAAGAGAGCCTATGAGAGCCTATTGGTGAAGCCTGGTTGCAGTTGTTTGGAGATGCCAGTGCCATGTGATGACCACCAAGAACAGCAGCAGCAGTGGAGTACAGGCAGCTGGAGCCTAGAAGACAAGGTGTGTGCTACAAAGGGCAGAGCTGGAGAAGTGGCCCAAGCCCTTGGAGGAGCCCGGAAGATCGTGAGTGGATCCCAGACTTTGGATGGTTGGAGTTTGATTTTGCTTTTGATTGTGGCTGTGCCCTGATATTTTTCCCTCTTGAAGGAAGAAAGTATTTTAGTGGAGCCCACAGTTAAGAGACTTTGAATTGTAAAAATACTTTGAATCTTAAAAGAGACTGGATATTTTAAAGGGACTGAAATTTTAATATACAAGAATTTGCAAAGACTGTGGGACTTTTAAAGTTATCTAGATTTTGGGGATGAATAAAAAAGTAAGGATTGGGGGCTGGAGAGATGGCTCAGCAGGTAAGAGCACTGACTGCTCTTCCGAAGATCCTGAGTTCAAATCCTGGCACCCACATGGTGGCTCACAACCATCCATAAAAAGATCTGACGCCCTCTTCTGGGGTGTCTGAAGACAGCTACAGTGTACTTACATAAAATAAATAAATATTTAAAAAAAGAAAGAAAATAAGGGTTGAGGCTTATAGTGATGTGTTTGTGTGTCAAGTTGTCAAAGGGTCAATTGTACTGGCTGGTTTTGTGTGTCAACTTGACACAAGCTGGAGTTGTCACAGAGAAAGGAGCTCTATGAGATCCAGCTGTAAGACATTTTCTCAGTGATCAAGGGGGAAGGGCCCATTGTGACCCATTGTGTGTATGTATTTATTGTGGGGATGCATATGTCTAAGCATAGGTGTGGTATCTGTGTGTGGAGGTCAGACAATGACTTACGGAAGCTGGTTCTCTCTATCTACTGTGTGGGTCTCAGGATTGAGCTCAAGTCGCCAGGCTTGGTGGCGAGTGTCTTTACCAACTGAGCCACCTCCCTGTCAGGAGTCTTACCTATCTTTTTAAGCTAAAAGAAACATGTATTTATAAAAGAAAATGGGTATTATTTTGTAATAGGAGTGGGATTTTTTTTTTTTTAGCATGTTAAAAATAACCCCCTGGGGCCCACAAGATGGCAAAGGCTACTGTGGTCAAGCCTGGCAGCCTTGGCTCAATCCTAGACCCACGTGACTCCTTTAAGTTGTCCTCTGACCTCCATCTGTGTACTGTGGCATGCCTATACCCTCACACACACACACATGCACTCTCAATCAATCAATCAATCAACCAATCAATCAGTCCTTGAAAGCTTTTTAAAATAGACTCCTGGAGCTTGTGCAGTGGGTACTCATTCAAGCCCAGTGTGAGACTCCGGGGATGGAGTCTGTGTGCTGGTGCTTAGGACTCTTCTTCTGTAGAGGACTTTGCTTTGTTGTCACCTTTGTCTTTGGTGAATAAGGCTGTCACCAATATTCTGGGAAAGAATAGAATCTGTTAAGGAGATGGATTTGATTTGATGAAATAATCAGCCAGCTTTTGTTTAAGCCAAGCAGGTCTGGTGGTGCAGGCCCACCGTACAGCAGCTCAGGAGGATAAAGCAGGAGGATCTCAAGTTCAAGACCTGCCTAGGCTAGAGTTCCAACTGCTTAAGAAAGATGCTGACTCAATAAAAAAATTAGGAAGGAAGGAAGGAAGGAAGGAAGGAAGGAAGAAGAAAAGAGGACTGAGGTGTGGCTCAGTGGTAGAGCACCTGCCTAGAATCCCCCAGTGAGGAGCTGGGGTATAGCTCAGTGGTAGAGCCCCTGCCTAGAATCCCCCAGGGAGGGGCTGGGGTGTGGCTCAGTGGTAGAGCCCCTGCCTAGAATCCCCCAGTGAGGAACTGGGGTGTGGCTCAGCGGTAGAGCCCCTGCCTAAGATACCTCAATGAAGACCTGGGGGTGTACTTAATGGTTGGCCACTTGAGCAACATGCACAAGGCCTTGAGTTAAATCCCCTGCACCATCAAAAAGGCAGGAGAGAAGGGGGGATGGGTGTGGCCCACTGCTCACCTCACTCTGTAATTCACCTGGAGATTAGCCTTCCATCCTCCATGGTGTAAGTGAGTCTGTCCTTGTGTCAGCAAGAGTGCTTGGCTGTGCTCAGCTACAAGAATCAGGGAGCTGCTGTCCCAAGGGGGCGAGAAGGGATGTGTGGGTAACCCACGGACTTCTGGAGCACCTCAGTGTGTAGAGGAAGCTAGCAAAGCACTAACCACTCATGCATTCATTTCTCTCTGCTTCTGATCATGCTTGTAATGTGACCAGCTGTTTGAGGTTCATGCCTTGGTTTCCCCATAATGATGGACTGTCAGCTGGAGTTGTGCTCTCAAGCAAACTGATATTGCCTTAAATTGTTTTTTTTTATCAGGATAGCTTATCACAGCGAGAGAGCTAAGCCAGTGCTCGAGCCTGTCTTAGAAAACAAGGTGGAGGGCAAACTTCAGGCTCTATAGGTATCACCCAAACACAGACACAGACACACACACACACACACACACACACACACACACAGACACACACACACACAGACAGACACACACAGACACAGACACACACACACACAGACAGACACACACACACACACACACACACACACACACGAATAGGAGGAGAAAGAGAAAGAAGGGAAGAGAGAGAAGAAGAAAAGGAAAATGAGAGGAAGGAGGAGGAAGGGAAAGGGAGGGAGGAAGAAGGGGGAGAAGGAAGGGAGTAAGGAGGGGAGGAGGAAAGGGAGGAGGGAGATGAGGATGAGGGTGAGGAGATAGAATCCTCAGCCACCAGAACAACTGTCTGCCTGTTCTCTGTTCGAAGTTTCGTTCATCCTGGGAGAGAAGGGATCGAAAAACTTCTGTGCTTGAAAACACCAGGCACAGTGGAAGGTGGCGGCCTATTTTAAAAATGGAGATTGAGTGGCAGTTCTCAAAGGTTTGCGAGCCTCCCACCTGCTCCTGCTGCCCTCCCAGTCGGGGGCACTCTGAAGATTAAAGGCATGGTTTTTAGAGAAACCAGCCAAAGGGAAAAGAAAGTTATGTCTCCATCCAAAGTGCCTGACCGGATCACCTGCCTGGCCCGCAAGTTAGTGACCCCGCTGAGGTACAAAAGGCTCTCTCCAGATTTTATGTACAAAGGGAGACCCAAGAGTGCTGAGCAGAGTCTCACAAGGGAATGACTGCTGTGAAGAGGAAAAGACTCCTGATGATCGTTAAAGGGCTCAGGAACTGGCTCGGTGGGTAAAGTGCTTCTTGTTCCGCAGGAATAAGGACCTGAGTTCAGATTCCCACTGACCACGTACAGCAGAGTGTAGCGCTGTAGCGCCTGAGATCTCAATGCTGAGGAAGCCGACGAGGCTGAGGCAGGAGATCCCTGGGGGAGGGGGTGTCTGTGTCAAGGCAGTCTAGAAGATTCTATCTATCTTAAAGCACAGGATGGAGGGGCTAGAGAGATAGCTCAGCAGCAGAAAGCAATGGCCCGTCTCGAAGAAGACCCAGATCCGGTTCCAAGCACCCACACGACGGTTCACAACTGCCTATAAGTCCAGTTCTATGGGATCTGGCGCCCTCTTCTGGTCTCGGAGGACACTCCACACACGTGGCACACATGAACATACTCAAACATACACATTAAACAAACAAATGAATTTTTTAAAGATAATAGAGAAATGTAATAAGATACTTCATTCAACCTCTGGCATTGTAGGGGAACAGTGACCATCACTTCATAATAAGAGCACTAAAGAATCAGCGTTGAAAAAAAAAACAGTTCTTTTGGCCTTGCAAAGTGGGGCATCCGCCTAGATAAAAGGCGAAAGTGGCTGGGTGTGGTGTCCTTGACCCCCCCAGTTCCCCATCCCTCCCCTGGGGCTCAAGACTTCCTCCAGGTGCTCACTGGATCAGACCCTGTTACTTTGTAATGCTAAGATAAACTGAAAAGCGCCAAGAAGAGCAGCCCCACCCCCACTGCTAGCCAAGGAAGAGAAAGGCTTCACACTTCCTGCTTTCCTGCTGTTCTCTGATGGCTCCTCAGGAACCGCCTACTGAAAATGGACCAGAGTTACTTACCTCATAGTACACACACACACACACACACACACACACACACACATATATACACAGACACACACACAGACACATATACACACACATACACATACACACATACACATGCACATACACATACACATGCACATACACACATATACACAGACACACATACACATGCACATACACATACACACATACACACACATACACAGACACACATACACATGCACATACACATACACACATACACACACATATACACAGACACACATACACATGCACACACACATACACATACACACATACACACATACACATGCACATACACACACACATACACATAGACACACATACACATGCACATACACACACATACACACACCACACATATACATACACACACACCACACATACACACATACACATGTGCATACACACACAGAGCACACATACACATATACACACCACACATACACACATACACACACACATACACATGCGCATACACACACACCACACACACACACCCATGTATGCACATGCACACACACATGCATGTACTGGCACTCATATAATCATATACATACATTATGCACATCATAATTAAAATGACAGTGAGTGCTTTTAGAGGTCAAATGGCTTCCCCTCAGTGTGGCTAGTCAGGCTTCATGGCCTTTTACAGGTTTCATCCCATGTGGGTTGTGATCCCCTCAATGCCCCCCCTCCCCGCCCCATTGGCCATCTCTCCAGGATGTCATTTTGGGTGGGGCCTATTTACAACGTCTTTTTGTATGTTGTTGAGGTTTTGTCTTTTACTGTTTATTGTCATGGTAAGTGCTGGCCCCCCCAAGATCTGTAATCTATAAGTAGCCCATGGAACCCTGCACCCAAATTAGTCTGACTGGTGACTAAAGATGCTGGCAGCCAATGGCTGGGCAGAAGAGACAGACATAGGTGAGGTTGAGTTTTCCCAGGCTTAGAGAGAGAGGAGACCACGAGGGGAGGGGACAGAGAGAGGGCCTGTGGGATAGAAGAGGAGTTTGCAGGAGAGGAGCCGCTAAGGGCTAAGAGCCAAGAGAACACAGCCCAGAGGGCTGCCTAGTTAGAACGAGAGCGGCCCAGAAGGATCACAGCAAATGGTGACTAGTGGTTACAGTTATCAATAGGAAGGTAGATTCTAAGGGCATGGAGGGTAGGCATGGCCCAGCTATTGTGCTGCCTAAGGCATATTTTAAAATACAAGGTGTTGTATGTCTTTCATCCAGGAACATAAATGGTGGAAGGTGGGAAGAAACCCTATGACGAGATTTATTAAATATTTTTTTACTACGGTATGTCTTAAAATGGACCAACTTTGAAACTTTCAAAAAATTATACACACACAATGAGCATAGAGCATCCTTTTAGGAACAA
Organism: Tokudaia tokunoshimensis; assembly: GCA_036184795.1. NCBI lineage: Eukaryota > Metazoa > Chordata > Mammalia > Rodentia > Muridae > Tokudaia > Tokudaia tokunoshimensis. Next base: position 30,008,831 of record BTHU01000006.1, on the reverse strand, counting down.
GGCAATTCAGACTCAGCAGGAGAAAAATGACCCTCCAGACAGCAGTGCCGAGGGGACTCAGATGCTGAAATCATGTGACTGGTGTTTTAAGGACGTAATTGTAAAGTACGGTTCAACAAGCAACTACGGATGGGTGTGTGTGAACGGGTGAGCAACGGTGTGCAAATCTGCATGCTTGCCCATGCTCAGAAGCTAGAAGAGGACACTGAGTGTCCACCTTACTCCCTGGAGACAGGGTCCTTCACTGACCCTGGAGCTCAGCTGGCAGCCAGCAACACTAAGCCATCCCTGTCTACATCCCTCACAGCCCCAGGGTTCCGGGTGTATGCATGGAGATAACCAGCCTTTTAAATGCATTTCAAATTTAGATCCTCATGCCTGGGCCCTAAGTACTCTGACACACCACACCATCAAACACTTTTTGAAACAAACAAACAACAACAAAAGGAGGAAATCTCGCTTAAGAGATAGAAGATTTAAAAGAAAACTCTAATAGGAAGTAGAAGACTGAAAAAAAATGTAATTGTTAAAGACTAGAGTCCCCTGGAGGGCCCGTGAACTGACTCAGGGGGTAAAGGTGATTGCTGCCAAGCTTAATGACCTGAGTTCAATCCCGGAACCCTAGGGTAGAAGGAGAGAACCGGATTCCACAAGTCGTCCTTGTGGGACACACACAAACTCACATACACAATAAATAAGTATGTAAGTAAATAAATAAATAAATACCACAAGACAAGCTGACTTGTCATTTTTAGAAAATGAGAACCAGCAAACTGAAAAGATTATGGAAATTACACAATCTGAAGGACAAGATGATGGGACGGGACAGCATGAGAAACCAATCCTGAGACGCCTCTCCCTCCTCTCCCACAGAACCGTAAGGAAAGAGGGAGCACACTTGTCAGGAGGTTACAGAAGGAAAGAAGCAGGAGCAGGAGGCGAAAGGGACAGGCCCACATTATAAATTCCCATTTCCTAAATTAAATAGAAGACTCAGGTCTACGGGTTGGCAAATTCCAAGTTAAAACACAAACCCCCAGGCACAGTGAATCTCCTGACACCAAAGACAAAAACAATATCGAAAGCAACTGGAGAAAAAGCGCGTGCCCCTTACAGGGGAGCACCCACCTGGATGCTGGCAGTCTTCATCTGACCCACGAAGGGGAGCACTGCCTAAGCAGAGAGCAAGGGCCTTACCCAAGTCCTCCTTCAGGAAGGGAGAGGAGCTGAAGGTCTGGTCTTCCTTCAGGGAACCAAGAATTTTTGGTTCTTTAGAGAGTTGGTCATCAGTAAATGTACCTTTAACTAATTGCAAATTCCCAAATGGAAAGAAGAGGAGGAAGTTGGTGATTTCAGAAGGCTTGGGGGGAAGTTTGGAATCAAATATAAAGGGCTAGCCTCCACCACGTGAGCTTTAAAACTGCGTTTGCTGATTGAAACAAAACAATTGATAACCTTCAACTTATGTGACCGTCAATGTCTGTCCTTGTTGACCATGACTGTCAACTTGACAGCCTACAGCAGTGGTTCTCAACCTTCCCAATGCTGCAACCCTTTGTTATATAGCTCCTCATACTGTAGACACCCCTAACCATAAAATTATTTCGTTGCTACTTGATAACTGTAATTTTGCTACTGTTATAAATTGTAATGTAAATATCTGGTCAACAGGATATCTGATATGCAACCTCCTAAAGGGTTGAGAACCATTGACCTAGAATCATTTGAGAAGGGAGTCTCAGTTGAGGAGGATCACCAGATCAGATTAGCCTGTGGCCATGTCTGTAGGAGACTGTAGGAAAATGGCGGGAGGACTACGTGTGGCTAGCCTGGCATGCACAAAGCCTCAGCATCGCATACACTGGGTGTGGTGGTGCATGCCTAGAACCCCAGGACTGAAGAGATGGGGGCAGAAGTGTTGAGGTTTAGTCTGTCGCTATGTATTACAATACTAAATTTTGTATCTCAAGGTCTCATTGCCTCAATACGAGGAGGTCCTCAGCTTTTGTTGTATAAAACTCACCCTCAAATTATCCATGATTGGTTAATAAAGATGCCCCACAGCCTCTAGCTGGGCAGAAGAGAGATGGGCAGAGCTTCAGTGCCGGGCTTTCAGGCAGGGACCAGGAGGAGAGAGCAAAGAGAGAAAGAAGGAAGGGAGATGTCGCCACGGGGTAGATCATGAGGGACAGCCTGTTGCAGTAGGAGCAGCCCAGGCAGAACATGGCAAGTGATATCTCGGGGTTATTGACAAGAAAGTAGACAAAATAGCATAGAGGGTTGATATCTGCCCAGCTCTAATGCTTTAAGGCTTATTATAAATGTAAAGGTTTTGTGTCTTTTATTTGGAAACTAAATCATCTAAGGTGGGGAGGAAACCCACATATAATAGTTCCAGCAATGCAGACACAGTGAAATTGTAGCCAGTCTGGGCTACATGAGACTGTTTCAGAAACCAACAGTTCAAGGAGCTGAGCATGGTGTGCTCCCTGCCTCAGGAGTGAGGGTGAAGCCTAGACCAGCAGTTGCCCTCACGAACGTTTATCCTAGTGAAACAAACACTTGTGGTCACACCAAGCCATGAAACAAACACTTGTGGTCACACCAATGTATGGTTTTCATAGTGGCTTTATTTGTAATAGCTCAAAGTCTAAACATTCCAAATGCCCTTACACAGAGGAGTCTTTAAACAACCTCTACCCAGTTGCTAACATAATGGAATACTACTCACCAATGAAAAGAGAAAACTACCATCCCAGAGCGACTCAGACAGCCTTCCAAAATCTGGTTGTAAGGAGCTCAAAGGTCATGCAGCATGGGATAACAGATACGACAATCTGAGGAGAGAGTGGGGAAGAGGTCTGTGGTTGCCACTAGCAACAGGGATATGCGGGGGGAGAGATCTGTGTGAGGAAAAGTCCAGTGTTCATACTGTGTCTCCATGGTGGTAGTAACTGCATATGTCTAGATAAAGAAGGAAAGTTTAGATAAAGAGGGTAAGTTTGCATACATGCACACACATGCGCGCGCACGCACACACGCACACACTCGAATGTAAACCAAACAAGCCCTGCCCTGTCACGAATACGTTGCAGCAGTACGCAAGCTGGTTTCCAGGTTTTGATCCTGTAATAGAGTGGGGTAAGATGTCACCATGGCAACAGCTTGTGATGCTACGAAACTTTGTAACTCTCTATAACTCTAGATTTCAAATGTAGGTGATATGCCCTGCCCGTTGGGGACACAGGTCAGTGTAAGTGAGAAAGCATGAGGACCTGAGCTTGGTCCACACAACCCTCATTGTCCTCACACAATGCCTCAGAGACCAGGCATGATGCCACACACTTATAATCCTCCCACCGCACAGGTGGTGACAGGAGGATCTCTGGGGTTGGCTGGTCAGCCAGTCTAATCAAAATGATGAGTTCCAGGTTCAGTGAGGGATCCTGTCTCAAAATTCACAGTGGAGAGTGACCAAGGATGTCACCCGATGCTGGACCCAGTTCAGGTGCCTCAATCCAATGGACCCAGCACCTGCTGGGACTTCCGCGGACTTCTTGAGGAGGTGGGAGGTGGGGCACGACACTGTCCGTGGTGCTGAACGGCACCAGCCTCTCCAGCAGACATCCCCCCTCCCGCCTCCAATCCTTCCCTGTGACTCTAGCCCTCCACTCTCCTGTACACATTATCCACACCTACTTCCTTGCCATCCCTCACCTTTGCATAGGGCATCCCACTCCTTGCCAGAGAAGAGAGAGGACCCCTAAGAAGGGAGGAATTTGGAGGACCCCTGTGGTCGTGGGCAGACCTCCAATTACCATGGTTATCGTTGGGTGGAGCAACCCATGAGTTCTCTTTTCTTTATGTTCAGCTGTGTTCTCAGGCTTATGTAATAAAAGGATTACTTCTGAGATAAGAAGAATCAATAAAACTTATTATGCTTTAAAATACCATCGCAGGCTCCCTGGGGTTCGCAGCACGGATTTCTTCACACTTGCAAAGACGGCTGCTCAACCCTGTGGACGCCCTGCCCCAGTTTCTAACTGCAGTGACAGTCAGCTTCCCACCTGCCTCCCTGCTGGGTGTGCCCTGGGGGGTCCATCCCCTTTCCTTGCCCCACCTCTCATCTCAAGGCTGACGGTCTGTCCTTCAAGGCCTCACATGAGCATCTCCCTTGAAGAGTGTCCCTGTCCAGAGAAGATAGTGTCCTCTCTACTGTCCTGACTGGCATGTTGGCATCATGCACTGGGCTGTTCTCTACATTGCCTTTCTGACATTGGGTGTCAGCACCAGGGTCCCCGGCCCCTACCGTCATGCTACATGGCCACTGAGGACTCAAAGAGAGACCAGGAGAGAGATGGAAAGAGACCAAGCCCTGGCCAGCTCCCACCGTCCCCAATAAAGGTAGTATGATCCTGTTCCCTTTCTGCTTTGAGGAAGTTCACCTACTCTGGGCTCCCCTACACTCTTCTCCTACAACTGGGGTTGTTCCACCCTCTGGAGTGGCAGTAGCATTTGTTGACATTTCCCAGAATGTGGTACACAGTAGGTGTCCTATAATTGCATGTTGAATAAATAAATGAAGAGATTGATGGATCTTTTCTGCCTTTACACTCTTCCCTCAGGAGGATCTTTATCTGATGGCCCACTTCTCTCCACACCCTGTCCTCTAGGAAGTGACCTGTCCCTCCTCAGGCTGACAGGGCACTACAGTGTACACCATATTGATAAATTATCATTCGTTGTTTGAGCTCACTGGTTCAAAATTAGGCTGTGCTCTACAGTTCATATCCAAGCACAACTGTCTCCATATGTCCTCCAAGACCCCTTGTCTAGGGATGGGCTGTCCCCCTAACTCTGTGTCACAGAGAGGACAGCAAAACAGCCCAGGAGTAAAGCTGTCACACCCTTGAACACAGGTGGAGCCATTTCAGCGGGTGTTTGTCCTGTGGTGTGAAAGGGAAGAGAAGCCAGAGACTCAGCCTGGACTCCAGCTGGTGCCTTCGCTTCCCCGGTTGGTCTCTGCTGAATGTTTACATCCCTGATTTGATGGTGTTTTACCATCTCTCCATGTTTGGTTTGCAGTCTATTTAATAAACACACTCATTCAAACAGAAGTATAGCTCTCAGATCATCCTCTGGGCCCTATAGAACAGACACCTATGGCTGACACGACCCCAGGACCGTCATGGCAAGGCTGCGTTGTGGAAGCTGAGAGGCATGTGGAGTGGGCTCTGTCCTCCGAAGTCTTCTCATCCATGCCAACCCCCTGAGGCTTCCTTGTGTGCTGGTTTTGTGGCAGAGAATAAGAGATAGGGTCATTTGTGCGACTGTCCTGGTAACAAGAGGGAGGGTGGGGGTGCCACACCCACCCTGGATGGAGGAGATGGCTGGGCTCAGGGCAGCTATGGGACTGGATTTGGGGACAGTCACAGAGCAGAAACCATGGGTAGAGTTCCCACGTCTCCACTCCAAACTGAGCTCAGACCCCCTCTCTTCTCCTACTCCTTCTTCAGTCCAAGTCCCACAACTTCCAGGAGACTCCCGCCCCCCTCCCCCATCTCTGACTTTTCCCTTCATCCCCCAAGCCTGTCCCTTGTATACCTCCAAGCTGACCACTTCCTTCTATGGCCCTTGGCTGGCAGCCTGCAAGTTCCCAAGCTCAGCTAGGCACAGAGTCTTGCACATAGTAGGCACTTGATAAATGTGTGGGCTGGGACTGGAGAGATGGCTCAACCATTAAGAGCACTGGCTGCTCTTTCAGAGAAGCCAAGTTTGATTCCTAGCATGCACAGGGTGGCTTAGAACTATCCATAACTGCAATTCCGGGGGATTGGATGCCCTCTTCTGACCCCCACAGGCACCATGAATACACATGGTGCACATACATGCATGCATGTGAAAAAAGCTATACACATTAAATAAATAAATATAATTTTTTAATGTGCAGGTCTTCTCCTGGCCCCTCATCAAACATACTCTGAACTCTCCTAATGAGGATATGAAGGGGCGTGTCACCAGCTTACACTCAGTGAAGGGTTGACTCCGTTGATCCCCAAGAGACCCTTGGGGGACTGGGCCCTGCTGCCTGAGCTCCGGCAGCTGAGCATCCCGCCTTTGTGCCCTGCCTCTTGCCTCTCTGTCCTTGTCCCTCTCTGGACCTATGATTCTTCCACCAAACCCCATCTTGGTGCCAGTTCCCTCAGTCCTGGTCCCCCTATAAATAGCCATTTTGTCTCCTTGGTGACAGGAAATGTGTTGAGCAAGCCTGGCCACCTCCTTCTGTCCTGTAACCAGAATGGCCACTGAGGGGCTAGGTGCCCCTGAGCAGAAAGGTCCTTCTCTGGGCCTCCATCACCAGCTCTGGAGCTTACATTTCCCCTCTGGATGTGACCGCACTGTTTCTGGACCACCTATGGATCCTTCTTCAGGAGGGTACAGAGCTGGGAAGAGGCTGGTGTGCTTGGGGCCTATTAGGCTGGACAAGAAAGAACAGGACATGCAGTCCTTGAAGGAGACCCATTTAACGGGTATATTGGCAGGGTACCTGCCAAGTACACCCTGGCTAGAAATCCATCATGGGCTCTGTGTGTGGTTCTCTGCTCCCCTCCGGGGACCTAGAACTGGACCCTGGGACTCTTTAGATCTAAGGAAGGTGGCTGAAGTTGAAGGGGAGAGAGGAGCCTCCCATCTCTGAGAGTATGCAGAGGCTGTTGATCCAGGGCTGCCCCCAGCCCCCAGACCTCCCCCACCCTCTCTGCACTCTCCAACCAAACTGGGACCTAGGCCTACCCCACAGCTCATCAGCACCAAAGCCTGCTTCTTTTCACAAGTCTCCGGGCACCTCGTTGGATCCGGGATGTGGGCATCTTGCTGGTCCTTGTCAGCAGTCCGTGTTAGGAACTGTTTTCCCTGGGCGGGGACCCCTCAGTGACTAGGGCCTTTAGGGGGATGCAGGGAAGGTCCTCAAACCAGTTTGGGAATATTGATTGGGAGATATGCCTCCTGGCTGCCCAGATGGGTGAATGACCTTGGAATTCCACGCATATGAAGGAACAAGGTGTGCCTTCCTGATATAGCATTAACCCTCTCTGGAAGATACCAGCCCTGGGTGGGCTGGTCACTACTTTGGGCCAAAGGAGTGTAGATGGAGTATGTTCTTGACAACAGGTGACTGCAGTCTCAGTAACAGGAAGTACTGAGGTTAGCCTTGGAGCAGGACTTCCTTCTACCAGTTCCAGAAACTGAAGAACCTAGAAAGACGGAAGCTGTTCATCCCCCCCCCACCCCGTGAATGGGGCCACCCAGAAAAGGTCACATGAGACAGAATGGGTGAGAGGCAAGGCCTGGTTGTGAGAGAAAGAAGACTGGCTTTATGTTGCAGGGAAGGGAGGGGTCTCTCTCCATGTGGGCGGTGCTCTGGGTATAGAGGGGCTCCCCACAGACACACTCGCAACCAGGTACACCCTAACTAACCCCACCATGACCACCGTGTTCAGAGGAGCCTCTGTTTGTTCCTGTTTGTCCCCACCCCTCAGCCACTAGGTCTGCACACAGGCCGTGGCATAGCTCCCACCCTCCTCGGCCCCCTCCCACCTCTAGCTTCTGATCCATCCACACTGGTTCCCACCCCTCAAGGAGGCTGGATACTTCCTTGTCCGGTGTGAGCCTCGACTCTTCCCACTGAGCCCATCAAAGCCACAATGGGATCTTGGACCACCACCACTACCCCAGCAAAAACCCACAGAACACAGGTATTTAGATTTTTTTCCTTTGCAGATTTTTTTTTTAGTAGACATAGTCTTTTTTCTCTCTCATTTTACAGCAAACTTTGCAAATATAGATTTTTTTTTCTGTACAATAGAACAGCTACAGTGTACAATGAAATGGGGCCGAGGTGGGGGGACCACACAGTGTTTCCCAACCTGTACCCCTCTTGCCACCCTGGCCCCAGGCACAGTCTCCACCTCCCCACTAGAGTCCCACAGCCTCTAGACGCTGCCAAAGACAGGTGGTCCATCTGCCTTGGCTCCACCCCTCTGCACGCCACAGCCTGGGAGATCGTATTTAGGGGGTGCCATGAAACTGGCTACACTTGGTCGCACACCCCACGCTAGGTGATTTAGTTCTTTCTTCTTTCTCTTTTTTTTTTTTTAAGATTTTCACTTTTATATATATATTTTCTTTTAAAAAGGAAGAAAATAAAGAGAAAGAGAGAAGAAAGAAGGAAAAGGAAGAGAAGACTCAAAACAGGAAAGATAATGGAAAAACGTCCCCTCCCCCACCCCCACCCGTAAGACACAGTTTTCCGAAGTCCCATGTGTGCATGTATGTGTTTGAGTGTGTGCACGTGTGTTCGTATGTTTGTGTGTGCACGCGCACATGCATATGTATGCATCTGTGAGTGTGTGAACGTATATGCGTGTGAGTGTGTTTGAGTGTGTGTGTGTGTGTGTGTGTGTGTGTGTGTCTTGCTTGCTTGCACCAGGCAGCAGGCACATTACAGTTTACATGGAAGTTAGTATATCTACTGTCGTGGCCACCTGCGGCCTCCCCAAGCTGTCCCTATGGGCCAGGTGCTGTATGCAGCGGCCCCTGGTTGTGCACATATGTTGGATTTAGTGTTAAGTCTCAGTCAGGGATAGCTGTTGTGGATGGTCTATCCTTTTTGGTCCAATGGGCATCACGAGTTTCGGAGAGGACAGGGCCAGGCTGCCTTGGCCCCTGCCAAAGGCTGGAGGGAGGTTCAGGACTTGTGCTGGGCAGACACGCCTTTCCAGTAGTCTAGGATGTCATGCAGGTCCTCATCTTTGGCAAACTGGACCTTCTTGCGCAGGGCGTGGCCAGCCGCCATGAACTCCGCGTCATCCTTGTGTCTCCGCCGGCTCAATCTGAGACGCTCCCAGATGCTTGGGGATGCCCTGCAGGTGTACTCGGGGCTGGACGAATAGCTCAGGTTGTGGTACTGCGGGGACAGCTGCGAGTAGACGAGGTCTCGGGGTCGTGGCCGGGTCAAAGGCTCCAGAATGGATGCCTTGCGGCCACCCAAACCCTCGTGAGTGGGTGGAGGTGGTGGCGGAGCAGGTGGCTCGGCAGGGTGAGAGCCAGGGTACGAGTGCCGATGCTCGCCGTACTGGCGACTCTTGTCGGCCTCTGCCCGCAGCACAGTGGCCGCGGGTGTCACAGTGAGGATGGTCTCGGGCACAGGTGAGCTTTTTTCAATGTACTTGGTCTCGGTGGCTGGGGCCTTATGTGCGCCGGTGGCCTCAGCCCGGAAGGTGCGAGGGCTGCGTGCAGAGCCGCTGGATGAAGTGCTGGCCCTCGGGGGCCCGGGCGCAGCCTCCACACTGTGGTGCCGCTGCAGGCCACCATGGCCAAAGGCATCTTTGTATACAGGAGACAGGAAGCTGTGCTTGCTGGCCAGAGGCTCGGACAGCAGCACCAGCTGCGGCTCAGCCGCGGACACGGCCCCTGATTTGGCGCCCTGGAAGGAGGTGGACTCAGACTTGAGTGCGTCGATGCAGTTGTTAATGATCTGGTTGACTCTGTCCACTTCCTTGGCAATGGTGGAGATCTCAGCTACCGAGCTCTGGGGTTCGGGGCCAGGCCGGCTCAGCTCACAAGCTCTGCGTTCCGGCGGCTCCCCTGTGCGCACTTCAATGTAGTTCCCCTTGGTGGCCTTGGGGGTCTCGCTGCTCTCCATCAGCTTATACTGCTCCACGTCACTGGTGGCCGCTGGCAGGTAGGGTATTCGAGTCACAGCCTCAGGACCCAGCAGTGGACCCTGGGTCAGTGGAGCCAGCCCAGGCGCCTCAATCTCCGGGCCATACTTAAGCTCGATGATTGTCTTTTTCAAGCTGCCAGCCGCCGCCGCCATGGCCTTCTTGTGTTTCTCCTCCTGTCGCCTCCGCTTGCGCAGGCAGTAGTAGACGGCGCCCAGAACCAGTACCATGCCAAAGAGGCAGCCCAGGATGGTCATGATGTAGTGGGTGGCTGTGGAGGGGCTGGGCACGGGGCCTGGCGGGCTGGGTGGCTTGGGCAGGCAGATGGTAAGGCAGGTGTGGTTATGATGAGTGCCGGAGCTGGTGGAGACCACGCAGTATGTGTAGTTGGTGAGTGTGTAGAGATTGGTGAGGCGGATCTCCTCCTGAGGCTGGGTCAGCTTGGACACGGTGAACGATTTGCTGTTATTGTACTGCTCCAGTGTGTACATGCGGTTGAATGGACTCGGCAGCTGCACCATGAGAGTGGCTGAGTTTTGGGTCAGCTGCTTGACCTTCATGGAGGGACGGGCCTCTGTCTGAGGGACCAGCGTAGTCAGGACCACCAGCGGCGTGGTGCCATCTCCGGAGAAGCACTCGTCATCAGCACAGGGCATGTCACTGGGTTCTGGTGGAGGCGGAGGTGGCGAATGTCCTGGCTGTGACCGGCCTGGCACCGGGCGGGGCGGGCCAAGCACCTCAGCAGTGTAGGAACCCTCTGTGCACACGGACTGCAGCTTGCTAAGGATGCTACGTTGGTGGCCGTGGCGTCCCTGGCCCAGGAGGAAGTAGCCTGCGTAGACAGGAGGAGACTCACACTGCACCCGGTCATGGGTCTGTGTGGCATTGGTGAAGGCGGCCAGCCAGCGCAGGAAACCCAGCAGCTCACAGGAGCAGTAGAAAGGGTTGCTGTAAATCTCACACACTGAGAGTCTGGTCAGGCCTGCGAAGGTGCCGCTGCCCAGCTGCTGGATACGGTTCATGGACAGATCTATGTTGACGATGTTGGGACACTCCCAGAAGGCGCTGGCCATCACCACCTCGATGAGGTTGGCCTGTAGGTACAGGTACTCAAGCTTGCTCAGACCACGCAGCATGCCCTCCGTAAGGTTACGCAGTCGGTTGTAACCCAGCTGCAGCACCTGCAGGTTGAACTGGCCAGAGAAGGCCCCGTCCTCGATGTAGCCGATCTCGTTCTTGGTGAGGTTGAGGTATGTGAGGTTTCCGAAGCGGCTCAGGGAGGCGTACTGCACGCTGCGGATGCGGTTCTCATTCAGCCGCAGGTCCACAATGGTGTTGTTGATCTGTTGGGGGATGGCCTCGTAGGGTGGCTGGTTCTGGCTGCAGATGGCCAGCCACACGAAGCCCTTGTCACCCTCGATCAGCCAGCAGTCACCTTGGGCCAGCCCACCCGCGTGCAGTAAAGTGGCAGCTGCCACAAGTACCCACGGGGCACCCCACCCGTGCCCAGCCATCTTGGGACACTGCCTGTGGGGATGAGGTGGAGGGCTGGGCAGTGGCCGCCCCCCAGGGGACTTAGGGGATGGGATGAAGCACTGCCTGCTCTGTCAGAGACGTCCTGTCCCAAGCTGCATGGCGCAGGCGCCAGGAGGGAGAATGGCTCCCTCACTGCCCACCGCCCCTTGTCGTCCTCCCCAGTCCTGAGGTGGCCACAGCCTGCTTTCCCATGGGCCTGTGTGTCCTGGTGTCTTCACCTGGTTCCTCTGCCTGAAGTACTCTCTGCTGCAAGAGAAGAGAGAAGAGTAAGTCACAGAAAAGACCACATCCAAAGTGACTGACTGTCTGAAGAATTCAGCTGAGCCGCCCACCACTGTCTGCTGTAAAATGGAAACCATGCTTGTCCCAGATCACCAGGCTGGGCTGAGAGAGTCTGCGATCACCAAGGAAGGCAGACTTCCTCCACGTCCAGTTTCTTCATGTACAAGCGTGAAGGGGACATGGCATCCCCTTGAGTGGCCAGCTCAGAGGTATTGCAGTGAGTGACACCAGGCATGGCCTTGGATCCACAGGGAAACAGCCTAGAGAAGAGACTCAGAGTTCTTCAGGCAATGAGTGGCAGAGCTGGCTCAGGGCGGGACATCCATCTCTTTGAGTTATTGGCTCTCTGCCCTGCCCCCTTGGGGTGCTTGGAAGTCACTCTCCCCAAGGGTCAGCCACAGCACATTCAGAACTGCCTGCAGGGGGTGCCGATCGCCCAGCCAATGTTCCCAACCTGAGGCAGATCAGTTTTTTTTGCTCTCAAAGAGGCAGGCGGGGGAAGTGACCTGACATACTCTGCCGTGGCCCAGCGAGCCACCCTCCTCTGGGCCTCAGTTTCTCCAGATGAATCAGCTGGCTGAACTCTGAAGCTGTCCATCCACATGGCACCCAGGACTTGAAGCTGTCCCCACGTGGCAGTAGAGGAGGAACAGTTTGCTCTACCAGGTTCTTCCAGGATGGAGGGAGACAGCAAGATGACTCAGCAAATCAATGGGATCGCTGCCAACCCTGATGACCTGAGTTCAATCCCCAGGACCCACACGGCAGAAGGAGCGATTCAGCTCCTACAAGTTGCCCTCTGACCGTGCCCCCGCATAAATACAATTAATACATAAACAGAAAATACTAAAAACAACAACAAAAAAAGAGGTCATCTCCAAGCTTATCAAAAACATCCCCCAGTTCCCAAGGCCAGAGCCACCTCCCTATATCTCACACCCCAAATTTGCATATACTCGAGGCCTTCTCTGGCCATGTACACCTCCAGAACCAGGACTGTGCCTTTCCCCAATTCCCAGAACCCAGAGTATATGAGAACAGGACTGTGGGGTGACAGGAAGGGACTTCACAGTAGAACTGGGGTCCTTTATACCATGTTTCCCACTCTGCCCACTTGTGGGATGGAGAAATGGGTGTCAGCTTGTTAATATAGGGATTTACAGCAGCCGCCGTCACTGCTCAGTGGCCTGGACAGCAGCCAGCCGAGTGTATTTCACCAATATTGACAGCTGCAACTAGGCAGCACTAAGGCGACGAAAATGAGGGAATATATATATATCCTTTTTGCAAACACTATAAACAGGACCTGGCTCCCAAGGGAATCCATTTCTGACTGAGAAAGATGATGCAGGGGACAGATTGGAGGTCCAGAGGAACCCAGGTACTGCCTTGGGGTGCAGCAGCCCAGGGTCTGCTTAAATCTTGCTCACCGGTGCTGAAAGGGGACATAGGACAGTAGAGTGGCATGATCCTCAGCCAGTGAGGCCTGGGGATTTCTTTGGGCTCCTCGTCCTGTGTTTTGACACCAATGTCAAAGGCACAGTGGTGGCACAATTTACCCACAATGCCCTGACGCCACAGGAGAGCTCAAGCCAGAGTTGGTAGAGCTGGTCTTGAGCATCCTGGCCCGGATGGGCAGACTCTTTCTGTCTCAGCCTCCAGGAGGGGTGAGGCCTGGCAAGAGAGCTTTAATCAGCTGTAATCTCTTGCTCAAAATAACTGAAAGTCGAGTTAAGTAGGATTACAGGCCCAAAGAGGCGCCACGATGTCTCCTGCAGTGCGCCGCCGGCCTCCTACGCACACAATTGCAGGTGTGTACTGGGACATTTGCAATCCTCTGTCCTCCTAGGCACGCCTGCCTATGCTCACCTACACACATGGGATAGGTTACATGGGGACCCCCAGGTCCTCTTTTGTCCCCTCTGGTCTCTTTCATACTCCTTTGTCACCATGTCACACCATGCACAGCAGTCTAGCTGTTTGTGCTATGATTCAATACAGGCAACTGCCCCCCTCCTCTGTCACCACCCATTGGACTGAGCCTGCCAGATGGTGGTCTGTTGTATGAGGGCAGAGTACGAGCACCCCTGTCTCCAGCCATGGTCTGGTCATCTGTATCTTCCTACAGTTATCTGCCATCCCACACCCTGGCTTGTCAGCAATGACGGGGTCTTCAGGACGGTGGTAGGGCAGAAACCCATGGCTGTCTCCTCTACTATGGTCAGCAGCCCCTCAAGCAAGGAAAGATGGACCTGCCTCTCATGTTGCCTCTGCTTTACAGGGACTCCCACAACCTCACCCTCATGGGCTCTAAAAAAATCTCCTTCCATGCTTAGCTTCCGGATCAGGGAAACTGAGATCCAGAAAGGTCCATCTTGGGTCACAGAGTGAATCAGCCCTTCTATCCAGGTCAAGGACAGGTTGAGAGGACAGACCCAACGACACCCAGAGCCATGGACACATAATTAGTCATGGATACTGAGGCTAGGGAGCCACCATGGGGAGTAGTTATCAAGGGAACAGGACACACACCCTAGATGGGTGACTGTCCACGGCCTAGGATGGTGTCCCAATGGGGGATGAATGAGATGTGAGCTCCTCCATTCATCCACTCACTCATTCCATAGTTCACGCATTCCCCTGGTCCGCATCTCTCCTTGTGGTCCCCTCCTATACCATCTCTCCTTTCACTCTGTGCTCAGAAATTCAATCATCAAACCAGTCTCCAGGGTGGAGGGCAGTGCGTAGACCCTGCACGAGGAGGCTACTTCCTGGTACTGTACTCAATCCACCACCTGGACCAGACGGCAACAGGCTACATTCCGTGTCAGGGTTCCTCTGCCCGAGTGTAGATACCTAATGTCAGAAGTGCAGCCAATGACTATTGGCTACGATCCTTCTAGAATCTTCCACTGAAACAACCAGCACACGCAACCTATGTGCCTCCTCCCTACCCACCCCTTCCTGCCCTTCAAAGCAAACTTTCTCAAAAGGGTGACTCATGGTCTCCATCTGTCTCTGGGTTTTATCTTTTTCTAGCCTCATTCATCCCGGATCTGAGGGAATGATGTCTCCTGTCACTGTTACAGGTGACCTCTGGAGCACTGACCCCTGACCTTTGTCTTGCTCACTTTATGGCGGTCTTTACCGCAGGTATCTGATGCTCACTGTGCCCACATCCTGTCCTTGCAGCTGGCTTCTCATGGAAACCCATGGATGACCCTCAGCTGAACTGTCCAAGGTTATCCCTTAATGCCTCCTCTTGACTGAACCCCAATTGGTCTCCACATCCCCGATATTTCCTAGATTGCAGGTGAGGTGTGCAGATGTGGGGGCCAGTGGAGCGCTTCAAGGCCTACTTTGGAAGGTAGACTCCATTTACAGAGCGCAGGAGCCAAACCTGGGGGCTGGCTCAGCTCAGTAGGACCAGTTGACAGCTCTGACCATTGAGATACCAGAGGCAGGAAGCCTTGCATCACAGGGAGGCTTTAAGCAGGCGCTGGGAGCTGAGGGCCAAGCCACCAGGCCTGGATGGAGATGGCAGAGGTCCCTGAGGGGGTAAATTAGAAATTTAAAGAAATGCCACAGGGGGAGATGGCTCAGTTGCTAAAGCACTTTCCATATGAACACGAAGAACTGGCTCCAGATTCCTGTAACCCACGTAAAAAGCCAGGTGTATGACCGTGGAGCTGGGAGGCAGAGGCAGCTCAGCTGAATCCGTGAGCTCCAGGATAGTGAGACCCTGTCTCAAAAAAGAAAAAAATGGAGGTTGATCTCTGGCCTCCTTGTGCAGGTACACATGCATGTGCATGCGTGCACAGATTCATATCTGCACTCATATGTACACATACAGAAGGAGGGACAAAGGAAGGAAGGAAGGAAGAAGGGAGGGAGGGAGGGAAGGAGGGAGGGAGGGAGGGAGGGAGGGAGGGAGGGAGGGAGGGAGGACCTATCACAGGCCAAAGGAGCATCCAAAGATACTCTAAGAACAATCAGAGGATGAAGAGAGTTTTCTAATGGACTCTCGTCAGACACTTGACAGGCCTGGGCAGCAAAACAACTTCCCGCCATCCCTTGCTCTGTGCCTTGTTCTCTCCACAGCAGGGGGTGCTGGGCATAGAGTGTAAGTACAGCAGAGGACCCTCAAAGAACCATGAGTACAGCCTGGCAGGAGAGAAGAGAGCAGGAGAGATGCATCTGGGCCATGGCTGCTGGGCAGGGCATTAGGTGGAAGGCCTTAGCAGCTGAGTAGGAGTCTGGCCAGCAGGCAGAAAGGAGGATGCGCACACACGTCAGACAGGGGAGAGGTCGAGGGTGTGAGGTCATGTGATCAAAGCCCTCACTCTTTAGTGAGTATGGGGTGTTTGGAGTGCAGAGTAGGCCTTGCCAAGTAGTACCCCAGGCTATACAGTGGGTGGCTTCTAAGGCAGGGTTGGGGGGAGGACCCAGAGTGACAAGAGGCAGGACATGTGGATTTAGTCCCTATCCTGTTCTCCCCCTCCCTGCTCCTCACCTCTTCTCTCCTCTTAAAACAAAAGGCACAGTCAGGGGCCAGAGAAACTGAGGGAGAGGGATCAAGCTTGTACTACCCAAGCCTCTCATTTTCAAACCCAGGCCTGTGTTCCCATCTGAGTTTCTTCGGGTGTTGGCAGGGTTCGTCATAAAGTGAGAGGGCCAGAGCCTAGTGTCTGGGAATGACTCTTGAACACATGCACACACACACACACACACACGCACATGCACACACACACACACACACACACACACACACACACACACACACACACACGCACGCACGCACGCACGCGCACACGCACACGCACACACGCACACGCACCTGGAGGACCTCTTTAGCCCAGGGCATGGCACAGTGAGGACGACAGATTGAGCTATGTTTGTAATGTTGTCCCAACCCCACAGCTCTTCGCTGATGAAGAATTTCAGTGTGGTGTTCCAGGCTTTTATCTGTATAATCATGGCAGACGAATGGGACTGATCACATGTGTCTAAAAATACGGGCTCCATCTTCTGTCATGGAGCTAGAAGTGCAGTCAAAGCAGAGCTAGAGCTGAGCCAAGTGGAGTGGACCTCCCTCCCCATCCTGCTCTCCCAGGGGCAGCAGGCCAAGGGCCAGGGCGTGGATGCGGAGAGATAGGTGGAAAGCTATCGATCGATAACTTTTCACTGTCCCAATGTTTTGCCAATAGATCATGTTTACTGCTAATGCCCGCCTGCCTCTGCAGCAGGGCTCCAGCCAGAACTGTCCCGTGGCGCTCTGCGGCAGGGCCCGCGGGCTGTGATGGGCAGGTCCGGGAGGCTGAGGCAGCTCAGGTGGATGCGGTAAGGTTGGTTTGGCTAAACCCTGACTGGGTGACCTTGGGAAACTTACTGACCCTCTCTGAGCTTCATTCAGCTCTCCACTCTGTCAAGTGGAGATGAGCTCGGCCCTCCCTCCTGGGGTGAAGATAAGGAAGCAGGCACCTAGTTATTTAAGGTTTCTAGAATGCTGTACAGGGCGTTTTCCCTTTCTTTCTGGACAGTTTTCTATACCCTCCTTGATCTAAGAAGGCAGCGGAGAGAGGCCTTGTAAAACTGTGGACAAAGCCTACGTGCAGGCCTTCACACCGGAAAGGCCCCAGGGACTACTTCAAGCTCTGGGGGTTTCTTCACAGCCCACTAAGGCTGCCCAGACCTTGCCCACACTCTCAGCACCCTCCCTCCCCACTCCCCGCCCCCCCCCCCCCCAGTTCAAGCTCAGCCTGGCCAGGAATTCAGAATGGCTGAATCAGCAGTCTGGATCCTTGGGATTTGGCCACAGGGTCAGGCCTGGCACACCCTGGACCTTGGTTGGCCCTGACCTTGTCCTCCAACTGGCCAGAGACTGGAGGCTAGAGAATACACTTGTCTATGCTAGCTCCTCCTTATGAGAGCTCACAGGTCACCAAGGAGGGTCAAGGTGACAGGGAGACTGTCTAATGTCAGATGACCTTGTAGAAGAACCCCAGGTCTCAACCCATCTACTCAGAGCAAGAACACTCTGCAAACACACAGCCAGGACAACCCCCACCCCTCCATCTACATTTATTGAGCATCTACTGAATACCAAAGCCATCAAGACAGAAGGGTGGAGGTGGAGGGAAGAGAGGAAGGGAAAGGGAGAAGCTCAGAGACGGAAAGCCAGCCAGAAACCAGAGACCAGCAAAAGACTTCAGCAGGCAATTTGCAGATAAGTAGTCTCCTGACTCAACTCCAAACTTCCACAGGGGACTGTGGAGCTGGAGCCAGATGCACACGGCAGCATCCCCCAAGAGGCTCCGGCCTGGAGATGCAGGGAGTGGAGTCTGGTCTGCAGTTTCCTTCCCAAGTAGAGCTGGGGCCCCAATCACTCCCTATGGCCCTCCCTCCCTCCCTCCCTTTGCTGCTTCAGGCCGCTCTGAAGTTAATTAGGGACCCAAACACTTAATGGTCTCTGAAGCTTCCACCGGGCATCTTTTTAAATTAAAAAAGATGATGTATTGCACCATTGGAGGGAGAAATCAGTCCGCAAAGGCTCCCTGTTCAAGCGCTGGCAGGCGTCTTCGGAGGAGGGTGCCAGGCTGGTCCCTGAGGATGACAGACAGTGTGTGACCCTCTCCAGGAACTCTGCCATGGTCCCTATCATCAAACAGAGAGCCTCATTTAAAAGCAACTGTGGGTCTGGGTGTCCCATCACACTCCCCCATAACTCTGGCAGCCAGGAGGTTCTATCTTTAGTCTGACCTGAATCTTTCCAGTTGTTTTCAGAGAAGGCTGGTTTGAGATCTGCTGCTCTCGACTAGACTTGTGCTGACCTCTGAGAGGCCCTGAGTTCCAGAAAGCCCCTTTCTGATTCTCCTGACCTCAAGAATTCTGATCCTATTTGAGGGCTTGCTATTGGCCTGATGGAAAGGCCAGGAGTTATATTGTAGGAGGCTGGCTGGTACCCGGAGACAACGTGGGCCAGATCTCACTGTACTCTACCACCCAGGCCCGGGTACAGACACAGTGACCATCTGCCAGCTGCTCACCAGGTCAGCCTGACCCTTGCACCATCGACACCTTGGCCGTTGGATCTGCACTCATTCCCGGCAATTTTTCATGCACTAAAGATCTGGTGGCATCACTCTGAGCTGAGGTCGTAAATGAGTCACTAGCCTTCAGATGCTACAATTATCCGAGAACTAAAAGCCCTTGCAAGGGGTGCCGAGGAGATGGGCCAACAGGGTAAGGTTCCTCTGTGAAAGCGGGAGGACCTGAGTTCAATGCCCAGTCCCACATGAAAGCTAGACATCACAGTGCATGCAATCCCGGTCTGGCAGAGGTGGGGGCAGGAGGATCCTGGGAGCATACTGACCACATAATCTAGCTGGATCCAAGTTCAGTGAGAGACCCTGTTTCAAAAATGATGTGGAGGGACTGAGGAGGGCACTAGATGTGGGCTCTGTAAACAGCCACATATCTCTCTCTCTCTCTCTCTCTCTCTCTCTCTCTCTCTCTCTCTCTCTCTCTCTCTCACACACACACACACACACACACACACACACTTAATTAATGAGCAATTAGTCCCCAATATTACACTAATTAGGGAAATTAAGGAAAAGACACGACATCCATCCTGGGGGTATTGGCACTGAGACATGTATGGCAGGAACCGGTGTGTATCTGAGCTTTCAGCTGCCCCTCTGTGGGACACACCTCCACCAGATATGGGCCCATGACCTCTTCACGGAGTCCACAGCCTCGACAAGAGTGTGTGGAAAGGAAAAGAACTCACACTACCCCTTCATACCCAAGGCTGCCCACACTCCGTTTGTCCTGAGAGCCGTCACCACACTGCAAGTTCTGAGGAGATGATAGTGTCTATTACCACAGCCACCACCGGAATGCCCTGTCCCCTCCGGAGCTCCTGTAACTACCAGGCATCTCACAGAGG
This sequence comes from Tokudaia tokunoshimensis, assembly GCA_036184795.1. Lineage (NCBI taxonomy): Eukaryota > Metazoa > Chordata > Mammalia > Rodentia > Muridae > Tokudaia > Tokudaia tokunoshimensis. The sequence continues at coordinate 29,989,340 of BTHU01000006.1, read as the reverse complement.
CCACACCACATCCACCCCAACAGGATCCAGGGAGTGACATTCAGCCACCAAGGAGACTTCCCTGAGCCAAGTGTGGGGGTTCACAGCTGTCATCCCAGGAGCCTGAAGCAGGAGGCTTGTGAGTTCATTGTCAGCAGATCCTAGGGCTTGAGAGCCCAGCGCTGGCTCCCACAGTTTGGCAGAGCAGGGACAATGGCTTGCACTCCAAGGGGACACTGCCTTACACCTGCCTGGTCTCGTCTCTATGTTCACTGATATATCAATGTTCACTGCCGGTAGAATGTTTTCTTCTGCGTGGAGAAAGGATGAGAATTGACTCCCTCCCCCTCTTAAGTGCAGCAAATGGTTCTGACAAGATGTATTGATTAATCTATTCCTTTAGGTTGATTTCTGATTCTCCAGTCTTGCCCTCCCTCCCTCCCTCCCTCTCTCCACAGCCTTGCTCAGTTTCCAACCTTCCTCCGGAATAGGAAATCACAGATGACCCTCTAAGGTTGGGAAGATAGCTCAGTCAGTGTAGTGCTTACTGTGCAAAGAAGAGGCCTGAGTTTCACCTCCAGAACCAACATAAAAAGCGGGGCCTGGTAGCAGGTGTTTATGATCCCAGAGCTGAGATGGTAAAGCTAAGGGGATCCCTAGGGCTGGCTGGGCAGTCAGCCTTGCCTAGTTGGTGAGCACCTGGACAGGGGAGATCCTGTCTCCAAAAACAAGGTGGATGGTGCCGGAAGAGTGATACCTAAGGTTGACCTCCGGCCTCTATGCTTGCTTCCATCCAAGGATACACACACACACACACACACACACACACACACACACACACACACTTAAACAAATGATAAGAATTGTACTAGCGGGACAGAAGGTGGCCTCATGTCACAGCCTCCCAGGACACTCCCCTCCCCTCTCTTCTTTCACCAAACTGAACATACTCTACAACTGGTCACCATTGTCCTTCAGATATATAGCACCATGTCCGCCAGGAAGACAAACATATTATAACTAAATTGTTTATATACTCTGGTTGCTTAATTTTGCTTTTTTTGAAAATTTTTGGACAGGATTTTGTTGCTCAGGTTGGCCTCAAGCTCACTACAGAATAACCTTCAATTTATGATCCTCCTGCCTCCGTCTCCCACGTGCTGGGACTGCAGGTATGCACCACCACACACTCCATTTCTATGGAATCCAGGGTTTCAGGCCCCAGGCAAGCACTCCACCAAATGGGCCACATCCCTACCCCCACTTCTTCCTTTCTCTTTGAATATTCATTTTGGGAGGGAACAGTTGTTTGAGACAACTTATCTCTAGGTACCACAGTCTGGCCTGAAACTCTCAATCCTCCTGCCTCAGCCTCCTGGGCACTGGATATTCTTCCAGATGATCCTTAAGCATGATTCTCTCCTGCTTTTCAAAACTGGTCACCTAGTGCAGAGGGGCTGTGCTCAATCTGTAAATTAATTCTGGAGTAACTCCCAGGGAATATTCCGGCAAGCCTCTTCACCTTGTTATTTTTCCTTCCCTGTCCCTTGGGAAGACATTATCGAGCTCTTTATAATGATCCTAAATTTTTCTTGTCAAATTTTCTAGAAATTCCTCGGGGCTTCTCCGCTGTTGTTTTTATTGTACCCATCTCAAGCGGGGACCAATTATTTCATTACTTGTTCCGACCACTTGTTCTTTAGCGCAAATGAAAGTTATTGATCTGTGTTACGTGTTTTCTCTCTGGCTCTGTACCTTTATATTAAACTCGTATATTAAATTATTTTTTCAGTTGCTTCTCTTGGGTCTCAAATCACACTGACGGCCAATAATTACAATTTTTTTTCCTAGAGATGGCTGTTCAATTCGCTTTCCTGTCTTATTGCTATGTCTACCGTCACAGTACAGAAAGGTGCTGTCTTTTCTCTAATGAAAGGCTTTGAACGGAAATGATTTTTTTTAATGCCATCATTTAGAACAGTCCTGGCTGCCACGCTGAGGCAGATGGTTCACTCTGATAGCAAAATACCTTTCCAGACCTATTTTTAGCTGTTCCTTTAAAACCAGAAATTGGCACCAAGGCTTGGTCAAATGCCCTTTGTCATTTATTAACAGCATGCTGGCTGAGTGGCTGATATTATATATCATATTAATAGATTGCTCTACCTCGAAGCCATCTCTGAATTCTTTGTATGAGTCCTGTATAATCGAGGCAGATCATCTCTCTAATATTCTTCAGACTCAAGACTGTATCTGTTCTTCCCAAGGAGATCTTGATGGTATTCATGGGCAAGGATGGTGTGGGGTTTCATTTCTGGGCTGTCTTTGCCACTCTGGGAGTGTGTGGCTTTTTCTACATCCTCCTCAAAGTGGTTGGAGACTCAGCCTCTGATGTTCTTGGAAGGGAACCCCTGCTTTCAGAGGCTTGGAGTCTTTCTCTGAAGCTGTGTGAGGAGACATCACTAACATAGACCTTTGCATCTAGGGTTGGCCCACAGTAGGGCAGGGAAACATAGTGATGTCTGAGAACATGTTAGGAATTTAGAAGGAATCTTTCTGGGTAGATGCAGTAGAGATATGACTGGTGAAGTCTTGTTTGAGAGCCACTCCATGCACTCCCCCCTTCCAGGGCCCTCAGGACCAGGCTTCAGGACATCCATGCAAGGACCTGTGGATACTACAACATACCCTGGGGGCCACTGAAGATACACAAGAAATAGAAGACTTAACTCTGCCCCGTCTCACCCCTCCTAGCAGACAGATGGACACCATGAACAGTGTCAGAGCTCCCAGAAAGGGCAGCTTATGGAGTACACAACAATGTCACTTCCCGTTGCTCCTTGGAGAGTTCTACCTTGGCACCCTTGAACCCAGCCTGGGACTTACCAGGCCGTGGCGCTGGCTAAAACAGCTGAAGTCACCCTGCAGCCTGTCCTGGAAACAACTTCCATGCCATCCTGCTGTGGGTGTGCAGGCTGTATGCATGGGAACTGGGGGATGGAGGCCAAGGGTCCCGTTAGTGCCTATCTGGGGGACAAGTACCACACTGAGCAGACCTAACAGTGCCACCATGCCCTTCTCTGAGTGCTCAACTCACACATCACTGGATGTGGAACTGCTTGTTACAGCAGTAGCAGCAATGGCAGAGGAAGGGTCAGGGTGGGTGGTGACCTCACCTCCCAGCTCCCCTCCCAGTCTGTCTAGGGGAGTCCCAAACCCTCAGCGCAATTCTGAGCCGCCTCATACACCTGGTGCTGAGGCAGAAGTTGGCAGGGACCATCTACAGCGATTGGAGACCAGGGCCTCTGGAGAGCACTGTTGTTGTAAGCCAGGACCCTCAAGCTCTTGAGTCTTCAGCCTCCTGATTCAGACACTTGCCAGCCATAGGCTTCCCTGAAAACAGCTTTTTGTGGTGGTTGTTATTATTCCTATTGTATATACATGGGTGGGTGGGAGTGGGAGGAACAGAAGGCAACCTAGGCTGTCATTACAAGCCTCTCTGTAGCTACACAGGATGACTAGGCAGAGAGCTCCAGGAATCCTCCTGCCTCAGCCTCCCCAGTGCTGGGACTATAAGCATGTGTGTTCACTCTTTTTATATGGGTGCTGGGGACCAAAATTCACATCCTCATGTCTTCCCCCACTGAGCCTCTCCCCATCCCCAAGCAGGCTCCTAAACATCTCTGACTCTGATTTTATTTTTGGGGGTGAATGGACCAGTTGATAACTGCAAACAGGACCATGATGACAGTCAGTCTTGAGGGTTTCTGTGGCCGTGCTGGGCACAGGGAAAGGGCCAGTGTGATCCTGCACAGGGCACTGGAGTGGGCAGCTGCAGACCTTCAGCTCCCTAGGAGGAAAGTGCTCAGTCGTTCTGACCTATGCCTCTCTTCTTTAAAAATCTGGACAATGATGTGGCCTCCTAAGAGAGCCACTCGCCTACTGAATCATGCAGCCGCAACGGTCTGCAAGATGGTGCCTAGGACGTGATGGGAAGAGGATGGTGGGGAAAAAGGAAGTGTGGCTGAGGTTCAGGAGGGGAGAGGACGAAAGAGGACTGGAGTGGTGTGTGTGTGTGTCTGTGTGTGTCTCTGTGTGTGTGTGTGTGTGTCTGTGTGTGTCTCTGTGTGTGTGTGTGTATCTATGTGTGTGTGTGTCTCTGTGTGTGTCTGTGTGTGTCTCTGTGTGTGTGTGTGTGTCTGTGTGTGTCTCTGTGTGTGTGTGTGTATCTATGTGTGTGTGTGTCTCTATGTGTGTCTGTGTGTGTCCGTGTGTGTGTTTGTATGTGTGTCTGTGTCTGTGTGTGTATCTGTGTGTGTCTGTGAGTGTGTATTGTGTGTGTGTGTTATGATCTGCACCTAGCTGAAGCAGGGTGAGGCTTTCCGTGGAACTAGCTCTCCAAGTCTGAAGAAAGAAAAATAAAATTCAAAAAACAAAACAAGTAACAACCCAGAGAATGGTGTTTGCAACAGGGAGGGTGCTGGGCCGGAGTGCAAAGCAAACAGGTGCAGAGATGTGAGGGAGACGTGCGCAGGGGGGCACACGGAAGAAGTGGAGGGATGGAGCGCCATCTGATCCCCCCCCACGGGCTGGGAAGGTGGGATACGGAGACCAGGGGTGGGTGGGCCTCACCTCAGGCTCACATGCAGTCCTTAGGTCTGCGCCCAGAGCTGGGGCGGTCCCTGCAGCCCCGCTACATCTTCTTCAGCTCTTTCAGGCTCCTGCTAGGAAGCTTGAGGAAAGACTCGGTTGGAGCCTCCAGGCAGATGAAAGAATTTGAGGTCAGAGAGCGAGGAAAGAAGCCTGTGCAGGGCCTAATGAGAACTCTGGGAATTGCAGGACCATCCCTAGGATGGTCCTTGGCCACTGATAAACCCCTCACGAGTCATTGGCTCCCTTCAGCCTCTTTCATTGGAAAGAATGAAAGTCTGGCCAAGTTTCATAGCTCTAGCAATGTTAGAGCCTACTGCGATCTCCCCACCAGAATAAAAGTCTATTTCTCTCTCCCTCCTGGGGTGGAGTTACCATAGTCCAGGACAGTGTCAGGATAGTGATGGGAGTCACAAGTCTGGAATTTTCTATCCTGAGAACTGCTAAGGCCAGTGCATATGCTCGTGTGGTTACACACGCAGCCGTGCATCCCGAGTCCACGACTCTCACTGTGCCCAACCCTCGCCACGTGCCGCACACACGAGTCTGCTTCCTGTCTCGCAGTAGGAGCTGGGCCGCCGCCTGGCAGCTGGGAACCTTCCATATTTGGTGTCACAGTTGGGCCTGGAAACCGCCCAACTAGGGCGTGAGCACAGCCTCAGGGTCGTGCCGGGCTCGCTTCCTGATAAAGTCCTTGGGGGTTTAATCCTGGCCCATGGCTCCCTGCCAGTTTGCCCAGGTCTCAGTCCCTGTCTGTCTGTCACCTGCCACCTGCAGGCAGTAGCTTGTAGGCCACGCACCTCCCAGCTAGAGACCTCTAGCCTTTCTGTCACACACACACACACACACACACACACACACACCCTTCTTTCTGCTCTCTGAGGAAGACACACACTGCTACTGCTGCTGCTGCTAGGACCTCAAGGCCGGCCGAGGCAGGTTTGAAGGCCGGCAACCTTCCTCTGAGGCCACTATCCTGTTTCCCAAGTGTCCTGCACCCGCCTTAGCAGGCTGAGCAGTGCCATTTCCCACCTCTGCTCTGGGAGACCCTGGACAGCCTCCCAGACCCCGGCTTGCTCTCTCTTTGGCCTGAGGAGTCTCGGAGCAGACTACGAGTACTGTTCCCACCCAGCCACGCTGTGACAAGCTTGAAGATCCTACGATGATATTCCTTCCTGATGGATTAGTGGCTCAAATCCTCGTGTGCAACAAAACCTGCCCCACAAGTGGGCAGAGAAGTGTGGCCCCCATGCCACCCACAGGAAACAGAAAGACAAGGAGACGAACTTCAAGAGGCAAACTCTGTTGATGTCACAGAGACATACTGAGCAGGACAGAGAAGATGGTGCTCCCCGTACTCCCTAATTTTATGTCAACTTGACACAAGGAAGAGTCATGGCAGAGGAGGGGGCCTCAGTGGAGAAAATGCCTCCACTAGATCAGGCTGTAGGCAAGTCTGCAGGGCGTTTTCTTAGTGATGGATGTGGGAGGAGTCGGACCATAGTGTGTAGGGCCACCCCTGGGCTGGTGGTCCTGGGTTCTGTAAGAAAGCAGGCTGAGCAAGCCATGGGGGGCAAGCCAGTAAGCAGCACCCACCCATCTGCTCGAGGTTCCTGCCCTGCTTGAGTTCCTGCCCTGAATGGTCTACAGAACTGTGAGTAAAATAGACCTTTTCTTTTCCAAGTTCCAAGTCATGGTGTTCCAATTGTAGCAACAGTCACCCTGACTAGTCAGGTTTGATCCAGCAGTGCATGGCACTCAGCTAAACTCAGTTCTGACCTTGAGGGACATGAAAAAGTATGACCTACATCAAACACACCCCTCACGGCAGGTGCCATTCTGAGAATTTACATCTGTTTGGATATCCATAGCACACTGTCATCCTGTGAGGTTAAAGGGACTGTTCCCATTTTACAGATGGTGAGCGCAAAGGCTGATTCACCTGCCTAGGTTCCCACAGCAGTGAGGACAGAGTTCAAATCAAACAGCCAGGAGCAGAGCCAATGAATAACCTGAGGTCACATGGCCTGCAGGTCGGCAGAGTAAGATCCAGGGTGAATGAGCAGCCCCTTTGGGATAAGACAGAGAGGCTCATGGGTAGTGGGAACAATTAGGGCGGTGCCTAGGACCTGGAATCCACAGAGCATGTGCAGGGAGGGCCACAGCCCCAGGCTGAAGGTGAGTACCGACTTCTCCAAGACTGCTTGAGGAATGGGGCACCCGCACACCTAAAGACACTCGTGCCTGTGGGCCAAAAGCCCAGGCCGAGTCTAATCCCCGATGACGCCCGCCGGAAGAGGTGTGGGAGAATGCACACATCGGTTTGTTTAGGATGCACAGAGAGGGACCCCAGGAGTCCACAGAGAATCAGGAGGAAATAGCACCGGGCATGTACACTGCGGACTATTATACAGCAATGGAACGGAGCAAACCGCACAGCCCAAAGGACACCACGGAGCACAACTGTCCAGTTACTGTCCCTCGTGTCAGAGTTTCCGAATTTGCAGCGGTCTCCTTTGCTGGGCTGGGGTAAGGATAAAGGTAAAAGTCTGAGGGAATAAAAAAATCCAAAAAAAGGAAGGAAGGGGGAAGGACTCGGTGGGGTCGCAGCGGCTGTGGGGGAAGGTCCTCAGCGCAGGGGACTGGGGAGATGGCTTAGTGGATAAAGTGCCACACAAGCATAAGAATCTGAATTCAGTCCTCGGAACTGGAGGTAAAAGCCCGCCCTGAGGGGAAGGGCAGGTGCATGAGCACCCTTGGAGCTTGCTGGACAGAGGCCAGGCAAGTTAGTGAGTTCCAGGCTCAATAGGAGACCTTGTCTCAAAAGATGACTGAGGCCATGGGACAGTCAGCCGCTGGCCTCCACACTTGTTCACACACGTGTGCGCGCACACACACACACATATATACACGTGCATGTGCACACATTCATGCATGCACACACACATATATATGTATATATGCACATGCATGCAAGTGCACACACACGTGCATGCGCACAACACATATATACACATATGCACATATGCATACATGTACATAAGCATTTGAGCACACACATATACACATGTATGCACATACATGCAAGTGAGCACTCACAAATAGGCACATGCACACAAGTGCATATACACATGCTCACACACACACACACACACACACACACACACACACACACACACCCATATATAGAAATGACTAAGATCTACCTATGATTCTAGCACTCAGGAGCAGGAGGCTGAGGCAGGAGGATTTACGAGTTTGAAGTCAGCCTGAGTTACATAGGGATCCCATGCTGGGTCCCTCCCCAGACATTATAATGGCAAATTCTCTTCTGAGGACCTCAGCAAAATTAAAAGTTGAAAGACAAGCAGAGACTAGGGATGAGCTGCTACTGTGCGGCTGGAAGCCGGCGGAGTGTGAGAAGCCACCTGGGAGGGATATCCATTGTGTTATTCTTTATACCTTTGGTCATAGTAAATATTTTATAATTAGTGAAATATTTATTAGGGATTCCTTAAATATTTGAGATGCCTTGAATATTTTATAATAAATTTTAAGACGTTTTGAAAAGGAACCACTTGTGGTTTCAGACTGAGTCCTCCACCCATGGAGGTATGCGAGGGGAGGCTGCATCAGGGGCTCCTCAAGCTTCAGAGGGAGGTGGGGTGACAGCGGTGTGTGGGGTCCTTCTGGGGCGTGTGAAGAGTGGGGACCAGATTTCTGTCTGACTACCTCCAAAAGCCATTTTCTCTCACTCTGAGGACCAGGATGGGATGCCAAGTTGTTGCAGGGTCTCTAGGCAGCAAGGGCAGCATGCAGCCCATCTCTTTGCCTTTATAAGGACAAATCCTGTCAGCTGCAGAGGGACGGAGCTGGCCATGTAGCACAGGGTACAAGAACCATGGGTTCTGGGAGGTTGCATCCCCCCCTTCTGAAGACAATGGATTCAACTTTCTGGACCCCCAACTTGGCTAATGAGGCTTTAACCTTTAGGGGTTCTGAACCTGTGGGTCTTGATTCCATTCACAGGGGTCTCCCAAGGCCATCAGAAAACACAGATACCTACATTACAATTCATAACGGTAGCAAAATTACAGCTACGTACGAAGTAGCAACAAAAATAATTTAGTGGTCAGGGGTCAGCACACCATGAGGAACTGTATTTAAAGGGTCACAGCATTAGGAAGGCTGAGAACCGCTGCACGAGAGAAACCTGAGATTGCAGATGGGCTCAGCCAGTCAGCTCCATCCAGAACGTCACACATCTGTCCAACCACTCAGGAGCCACCAGCTCACCTCAGCCTTTGCCCAAAGATCCTGAAATTGCCGATTTCGGCCCAGAGAGGGCAAAGGGCTATCCTGGAGACACAGAGGCAGATTAGGTTAGAACAGGAGGGCTACAATCCTCACCTCTCTCTCTGGCATCGTCTAACCCTTCCAAATGGCATGGGGGCCTAGAGACAACTCCCTGGCAAAAGGATTCCTGTGCTCTGTCCCCAAGGCTTGGAGAGGTCTTGAGGGGCTGGTGACCTGGGCAGGGGAGAGAGCAGCAAGTCGAAACTCAGACTGTGTGGGAACTCTCAAGTGGCTGTCCTTAACTTTATTATTATTGATGTGTGTATATGTATGCTATGCATGAATACATGCACAGTCATGTGTGTGATGGACAGTGCGTGTATGCCACCACACACGTGTTGGGGTGGGAGGACAGCCTCAGGTGTCAGTCCTTGTCTTCTATCTTGTTCAAGGTAGGATGTCTTTCTTTCCCCTGCATAGCTAGATGACCCATGAGCTTCTCGGGAGTCTCCTGTCTCTGCAGCTCATCTCCCTGTAGGAGCGCAGGGAGTGTAGACAGACGACACAGCATTTGGTGTATGTGGGATTTGAACTCTTCGGAATGGCCTCCCTAATCTCTCTCATTAACTTGAATATCATATAAAGTCTTGGACTCACAAACAGAGCATGGATAGAATCTTCTCTGCATGAGAGCATAGTCGATGGATTCTACATGACGATTAGTGGGACTCCTACTCTAATATGCTGTGTGGACAGTGGACTGAATCCGTGGTCTCCTCTCTCCGGTGCCTGTTCCTTCCAAAGTTTATTGGTTTCATCTTGTTTGGTGACTTCTAGCACGAGAGAACTTTCTAGAAGGAGCCTTGGGGATGATCATTCACAGGGACCTAAGGTACCCTCGTGCCTGCTGTCTCCCGCTAGGTTCCAAGATCCAGGCCATCTATCTATCCATGGGGAATCCAAGAATCCTGGTTG